>OX438758.1:15240693-15568193 GCA_949316235.1 Oegoconia quadripuncta
CGTAGATCACCGTTGTACCGGTTGCTCAGTATAAAATTTAAACCAAATTTTCCTTTTCCTTTTTTTACAATATATATTTTATATATATTTGGGGCACTTACACCAATCGTCTAGTCCCAAACTAAGGAAAGCTTGTACTATTGATACTAGATAACAGATAAACATACATAAATATTTATATAAACTTGGATGCTTATATAAATATTATTCCCGGGTCATGGATGACTTGGGAATAAATGTTCGTATTCATGATACAAACATTTACCCCTCGCGGGATTCGAACCCGCAACCGTCGGTTTCGCTGACACGGTCACTATCCACTACACCAATCGGTCGTCGTAACCAAATTTAACCCTATTCAGATAAACTAGGCAGGTTTTGTTCAGTGGGTACCAAATGAAGACGACACATAATTGAAAACAATAATTTATTGAAGTAAAAAATATTTACAAAATTTACTCGTTGGCTTAGTTGAAATCATGCTGATGTCGCAATTCAGATGGTAAGCTGAAAAGAAAGATTTTTTAAATAGTAAACATGGCTCAAAATAAATATATCTGTGTAGTTGTTAGGTGTTTTGAAAAAAAAAATACTATTTGACAGTTATTACGACCTGTTTGGTGTAGTGCTTAGCAACTCTAGCCACTATACCAAAAGGTTGCGGGATCGAATCCCGCTAGGGACATATGTTTGTATGATGAATCCGGATATGTATACCCGAGTTATGGATGTTTTTCATTAATAATAAGTATTTATTTACAAAATAAAATGTATTTATGTAGTATATCAACCATCTAGTATTCAAAACACAAGCCTATAGTTGCTTACGAGTTGTTATGTAGATGGCGCTGTGTGTATGTCTAAGGATATTTATTAAATTATTTTAATAAATAAAATATTTCTGTACTACGGTATCTTATAATTTTCAAACTCCGTATAAATACAGAAGCGGAAATCAAATTCAAATCTGCATAGCAATTACAAGGCCAGCAAAGTCCTTAATCGACTTTTATATCCTTTCAAACTTCTCGGCAGAGCTAATCGAATTTAAAAACTCCGCGATCTCTGCTGCTCGCAAACTTTGAAGGAGCGCCCGCGAGCGACTCACCAAGTTTTGTCTCTACCATGAGGAATATAATAAATATAATAAAGAATATAAATAATATAATAAAGATTCTTTAATTTTCTGAACCGAAAAACTATTTGCTATGACTAATATGTATACCAAATGTTAGTGAAAAGTATTGAGCAGTTACACTGACTTTCCAAAAGGTGAAAGAAATTGAAAAGTAGATCTGTTTATAAAGTCTGTTCATGGTTGGAAAGTTAGAGGGGACGGCGCACGCATTGCTAACGACTTTAGGAGCTAAAAGACGGAAAGCTGGTTAACTCGTTTACTCTTTCCATAAAGCGTCTTGATGAGAATAAAGTAAAGATAACTCACTTGGGTTGTATGAGATGGAAGGGCATTTTCCTAACAGCCTCCTCAGCTATGTCTAGCGGGAAGGCGAATTCGATCATGTTCTCGTTCAAGCAGTCGTTATACGTCGACGCCAGTTGACATCTATCCGACATGCCCTCGATGCTGTCAAGGCAGAGTCGGGAGATGCTGCTCAGCTTGCGTACTACGCGGGAGTTCTTCCCGTTGACTAGGCTGGCTAAGTGGACAAGGAGTTCCCTGTTCACCTGTAAAAATGGGAGCGAGCCAGGGTTTTAAGCGTTGGTATGTAATTTCTTGACGGGAATAGTCTTTTGAAATTGGAATAATTGAGAAAGACTTTGAGGGTGTTTTTATAGTTTTACTACGTTCAGGAAGGGTTGGATTTCGCAGATTGTTTAGAAGCTCTTTAGTTATGATGCTGTTTTCCGTCACTGGTCTGTACTCCTAGCCGCCTTTTAAGATACCCACAGGAGGAGACGGCCAGTATTGCTATTTGTGCATGTCATATTGGGTCTTTACCTATGAAATTGGAGTTTTTTTTCTACGTTAATCATATGTACCTATTCCTGCGATTTTCGAAGCTATATCCAAATTTGTTTTTTATTTGGAAAATGGAATATTATTGCAAGGTTTCACATGACATATTTTTTAATTTCTGGGCTAAAAATCACATAATAAAAAAATTTTAACAGGCTCTTTTCATGGGATGATATGGCTCATTATGGCTCATTATGGGATGATAATCATTTCTTAGATTCGCTGAAACTTTTTATAGCGGTTACTTTTAAAAATTGACGCTGCCTATACTTAACTTAATGTTATCCGATAATACACACAAAGTTTAGCTAAATTTGGATTTGCCGTTCCCAAAAAAATAAATAAAAAATGTTTGTATGGAGAAAACAGTCTTAATGAAATTCTTCATACAAAACGCCAATTTCATAGGTAAGGTACCTAATATTATTTTTCAAAAGTACATTAGTGCTACATGATTAATCCATCAATGAATGACATTAATCATTTCAACGGTGGGCTCTTATTTGTATACCCTATATAACCACAGTTTTAAACCATGGAGTTAAATAAATCAAAAGGTGCTAATTACCATAACTTTATAATTAAATTCGGTGATTTATTAACCGACTTCAACAAAGAGGAGATTCTCAATTCGGCCGTTTAGATCAGTTAAGTTTTAATAGGTAGGAAACGTAAGAAAAATAAGTAGGTATTTTGTTAAAAATTTGCTCTTTCCTTAAATTTGCCGTATTTCATTACTTCCTAGAATTCGTTCCTTATTAGCTACACTATCGAATGGGACCTACGTATGGTATACCGAATTACACTACCCCGAAACACGTTTGACCGAAGAACGGTTAATCGAATTCCGAGTACATTGCGTAGTTGGTTTTAATTAAAATTTTTAATGATGAACAAACTCCGCAATGTACTCGGAATTCGATCAACCGTTATTCGGTCAAACGTGTTTCGGAGTAGTGTAATTCGACATACCATAGCAACTCCATCGAATGGTGTTATAATACAGTATATGTTGTTTTTTTTAAACGAACGTAATCGAATCCTAGCTAGGAATATTGCTTTTTCAAAATTTTAAGTGCAGTTTATATTTTCATCAAAATCGAGCCCGAGACTCTTAATACGTACTAACCTTTCCATGATTAATAACGTCACTCTGCTCGAGCATGCAGGCAGCGAAGCATTGCCCGGATCTGGTGATTGGTGGTGAGTTGGTGAAGTATGCTCTCACGTCTTTTGGAGTTGCTCGTACTTTGATGACACAGGACTGCGCTACTCTGACTAGAGCATCTAGATGGCCTTGCACCTGTCGAAGAGCCAGACTTTCACCATAAATATGGTTCTTAAATGACAAATGTGGAGTTGTTTTAATATACATGTATTTATTTGTTGTTACTTATAATTAAATATATTTTTCCTCTAGCGTAAATTCAACCATGAAAGTGATTTATCTGTTTTGACAAAAGTTCTGGTGAAATGAAAATATCACTAAGGTTGAGACTTGGAACATTGTCGTAATTGATTGACTGTGTTGCTAATGAAAAGGAAAATGTTAGTTCAAAATATTAATCACAGTCCAAGTTTAAACGATTAAATTTTTAGCACCTTTGAAGTAATAAAGATAAATATTAACCAAAAGACTCGTTGGTGGCCACTCGATGACTTCTTTCCGGTATCAGTCTTTCCTGAATTCTACAACCTTGGGATCTTCAAGAGCAGGGTGAATAGGCATTTACTGAGATCGTGTGCTTCATCTTCGGCCACATTCTTACTTTCCATCAGGTGAGATAATGGTCAACCGCATATCCAATTAATCATTAAAAAACAAACAAAAAAGAAACGTTTGTTTTTCATTGGAAGCAGGTAGTCGTTATGTCTAGTTGATACCTTACAAGGGCAGTTTAAAAACACTGACTTTGGTTTTGGCACATTAAATTATTCCTAATAAAAAACAGCTTTCTAACCTATGACCTAAAAAATGTATGGTGTAATCGTTATGTACAGTTGCTCGTGCGATGCTTTGCGTAAGAAATAAGCAGTTTTTTGTTCCTCCTTTCCTCCCTGTTAATTACTATAATTACTTATTTTTGTAGCATCACACACTGTAACAGCCTGTCAAAGTCCAGTACTGGACATAAGCCTATCCCATGGAGCGCTTTCTATATTTGCCCTAATCACCGAGCTGGACAGGCGGTTGTCGATGGCAGATATTTTAAGAGCTGGTCATCACTGGTCTAAACTGTTATGCTCAAGATCATTTAATCGCCTTTTACGTCACCCACGAGAAGAGACTGCTTGTATTCTGCCGAGATCCACAACACACTATACCTTAGGGTCAGTGAAGTCTACCATTGTACCAGAAGATGTTTGTGGTCGTGAGAGATGTGCTGCAAACACACTCGGCAGTAGGCAAGTTAAGACTGATGACAGCAACATTTTTCCTGAAAAATTAGTCATTTTAGGGCCTGGAGGCCAATAGGTTTGGAGCTTAAGTGTTCCAAAAAGAGTGCCAGTGAGGTATCTGTACAGTACAGGGGTTGTCAGTATTATGTCGAGAAGCATGACGTGTCCGAACATGTGGATGGAAGGTATTTTTTATAAGAGTGTTACCGTTCTCGAGGAGCACTTTAAACAATCAATCTTGTTGTTCAACAATAAGGCAAATCCCATCTCTGCATCTCCTCCTCCTCCCACTGTAACTCCTGTAAGGTAAGATCTACAGTGGTACTTTGAACAGCGCCTACTGAAGGCAAACGTGACTCTACTGATACATTGGACCCCAGACTAATTAAAGAAAAAAAAATAAGAAAGAAAGTCCCGCTTCCCCTTCAGCGAATGGAGCACCAGTTGTTGAAAGCAGTTACTATGCCAAGTCAGTGGCTTGCAGAGCATCCATGAGTCTCACACAAATCCACCAATCCGCATTGGACTGTGATGGATTACGGTTCATATTCTTTGCCAGTGAGAAGAGTTGTTCTGAATATCATCAGAAGATGTAAGAGCAGGTGATGGTAATGGTCTTCACTCTCAATATAGACCTGCACTAAGATGAGCAACATACCCTGATCTTCAGCTTTATGTCAGCTGCTACAATCTTATAGGTACAGTTTTACTATATGACAATGAAGAAGCTGAGTTTTAGTATGTAGTTTTGCACATGGCATTAAAATTAATATTTTGTGTGTAAACTTCTAAAGAATAAAAATCAATTGTAAATTCAGAAAACCCCCGAGGATCTAACATAATAAAATAGTCCAGGTATACAAAGAAACGGTGAAGCGTCGGTGGCTAAGCGGACCTCCTAAATTGGGAGACCGCGTCTTAACCGCTGAGCCACCTGCTCCCCCCGAAAATCTGGATGATATTATTATAATTAATCGCAGTCTTTTGGGTGTTGTCTAAATTTTCTATTTATAGTTAGATTGGCAATTAATTGACCAGGACGTCATCGGATCAACGCGGGGTGGATGAAACGGCGAGCAGGTCACCGACACTAATGTGACTCACGGATGCCCCTCAGGTTAAAGGTCATTAATTATAAATCCGTAATAAGACCTGTCGTTATGTATGAATCCGAGTGTTGGGCTATGAAGAAGAAGGATGAGGGGAAATTGTATGCCACGGAGATGAGAATGTTGAGATGGATGAGTGGAGTTTTTTTTTATATGAGAGGGCGGCAAACGAGCATGCGGGTCACCTGATGGAAAGCAATCACCGCCGCACATGGACACCCGCAACACCAAAAGGGTCACAGATGCGTTGCCGGCTTTTGAGGAATGTGTAGGCTCGTTTCTTGAAGGTTCCAATGTCGTACTCGTTCGGGAATACCGCTGCAAGAAGTCCGTTCCACAGGGTGGTCGTAGGTGGTACGAAGTTTCTTGAGAAACGTAAAGTGGTAGACTTCCACTAATCCAGGTGATGTGGATGGAGTTTTAATTTTCGGCGAGAAGTGTAACTGTTTAATTGAGCAGCGGGTATTAGCTCGAACAGTTCTTCAGAACACTCTCCATTAAATATACGATAGAGGATGCAGAGGGACGCGACGTTTCTTCGCAACGCCACCCCTGGCGTCTGGATCCCAATCCAGTCGGTCAGTGAGACTCTCTTGGCCCACAATTCGAGTGTCGAGGATGGATAAAATCTAGTTTGGGTTGGTAATGGAAATGTTATAGGGAGGGATGAAACGGATATTACTAAAAGAGTGATGAATATGGATGTCGATGGATGGAAAGTAAGAGCTAGACCACGGAAAAGATGGTTGGGTTGTGTGAGGGGTGATATGAACGAAAATGCGGTGAATTATGAGGTAACGGTTGACAGAGGAGATTGGAAGAAAAAGACGCACTGAGTCGATCCCAAATAAATTGGGTCCAGGGCAAGAAGATGGTTGGATTTGCCTGCACCAGTAGTGTCACTATGAAAACATACATTGTACTTGAATACGTACAGTAATATTTGTCAAAACAGTTACCTTAAGTTGGTTCTGACTTAATCTACCTTAGGTAGACAACCTTCACTTCCTACCGTCTTACAATAACATAGCCAGTTGTATGGCTTTAAAAGAAATATATGTATTTCCAACTCACTGATTCTAATACGTACCAGCAACGCACTAGAGTAATTCAATGCATATCCCGTGAATAGTTCTCAGTTGCTCTTATAAAAAGTCAACTGCGATGTCAAAAAAACAATAAGCATTGTTGCGACATTGTTCTTTGTTTGACTATTTTTTTCAGGCAACAGATGTTATACGAACGCCAGCTGCATATTCAACTACATATCTAGCCGTTTTATAAGAATTACCGGATAAAGCTATTGCAGTTGCCCAACGATACATGCCTATATACATAGACTTATATATATTACTGCGTATGGACCGGGTCCAAAATGACACCACTTAATTGGTGTTAAAACATGAGTTTGGAACTAATGGGAACTCAGTCACACACCGATTTCGTTCGGGAACTGTCGTACCAAATGCTGATTTTAATTGTAAAAAATTGCATCACTTACTTACCACAGAAAAGCATGACAAACGATTGTATTACTCGTAAAACTCATACATTTTGCCATCAATTTACTGAACCGATTTGGCTGAAATTTGGCACATAGCTAAAAATGTCCTGGAAGAAGACATGATGATTATCCCAGTAAATGGTTCCCTAGGGATAATTTACGAAGATTACGAAAGCATATCCACGCGAGCGATACCACGATCGCAAAGCTTGTTTGGTAGAAATGCGGGATAACATTGATTGTTGCTTTATAACATTCCGATTCATTACTGAAATTAAACGAAAATGCGGATAGAATGGTATAGCCGAATTACATGAACGTTATACGCCGAAATACGGTTCATCATTCATCATTGCGTAGTTTCATTATGACTAAAGTTTTTGGGAAAAACTAACTCCGCAATGCACCAGACATTCGGCGAACAGTGCTTCGGAGACGTGTATATCGGTATACGCCCAATCTGAACCTCCAAAGCAGCCTTAATAACAAAAAACAACCAAAGGAGTAATTACAAACTTTGAACTCATCAAAGATTGTTTTGGAAACCGTTTAAAGTCAATTGACAAGTTCAATTTAAGTTAAGGCAGTTAGTACTTTATGGTTAGTTATATTTTTTACCCCATTGCCCAAGAAAGGAGGGTAATGTTTTTCGTGTGTATGTATGTATAGGGGCGAGCGACATGCTGAGACATGCAGTTTTGGCCTCCGCGTGGGCGCGCATGTGAAGCGAGAGCCAGTCGTTCCCCGTTACGCGTCCCGCCCGGTATACTACAATTTCCACATATATTATCAATGTAACTTTGTACCTCTGTTTTGTGTACACCGTAAAGTGACAATAGAACTTTGACCTTGATTCAGAACTTTCATTTACGCACCCCTGCCAAGCACTTTCTGATACAGTGAACTATATAGGTATATAACATATCCTCGAAATATGTATGCATGTCCGTTCTTTAGCGTATACTGTAGCCTAAACAGCTTGACCGATTTAAAAGTGCATGGTGTCGTTAGGTTCATCTTGATACCTGGAGTGTCTTAGGATACATTTTATAGTAAAAAATAGTCTGTCTGTTTTTTACTTAAATACTTAAATAGTCGCAATTATTTATTTATTTTAATGGGCATGCAAAACAAGTTGCCGGATAGTTATTCATAGAACTTTTTTTTATGTACGTACTTGACCTCAGTCACACCTGATGTAGTGAAGATGAGGTCGAATGTGGAAGCGTACTGACCCGGAAGCCCCAACACATTTGGGGCTATCTTATCTTGTGAGGCCAAGTACCAACCCGCGTACATAGAAAAAAAATACAGGTAGAGCCTGTTCATATTGGTATCAGCGATCAGCGGTATCCCGAACCCTTTTAATTTATCATCAACAGCTTAAGAATAAGAATAAGAATCGTTTATTTGACCCATTTAGCGACACACATATTATATTATACATGTATAACGGTGAATAGCAAATTGACATAATGGAATTGGGACCGAGACAAAAGTAGGTACACAAAACAGTTTCATATAACAGGATGAGTGAGTACTCCTATCTCATAGCACAGTTTACAAAAATAAAAGTAAAAAATAGGCACCTAGGTACCTAAGTAAAGTTTCACTAATAGACTTAAAGTATTTAAAAAATAATTTTCGGTGTCGCAAAGTGGTGTCAAAGAAGGTCTCCTACTCAGCATAAGTTGCAGTCTAAAAATTAGACTACAACGCTGGTTTTCAGTGGAGCCTAAGGTGAAACACGGACGCCGATCGAACACTGATGGCAAGTTTTGAACACAGTTTTTTATTTACATATATACATATTTATTGCTTAACACGTTCCCACTATTAGCGCACACACTATTAGCCTCCTCACACTGAGAGCGGTATAGGTATCCACCCACCCAGTTAGGGTATACCCTATTTTTTCCTTGGCGTAAAAAAACCTCATCCGGTATAAGGCAACAAAGTGTGATAGTTATTTGAACAGCACCAGTCCCCCAAATATGTTAGGGTTTCCGGGTCAGTACGATTTCACCTTCGGCCTCACGTTCACTTAACATCAGGTGGTATTGAGGTCAAGTGCTACGTCGTTGTGCATAAAATTTTTTTTCTCTACATTAGAGAAACTTTTTTTTTCACGTCTTCTTTCACTGTATAGAAGCCCCCTCTAAAATATTTTTTGATACTTTACCTGGCTTTCGGGCAAATCACTCCATTGGTTCAAATTTGAAAACTCTAGCTTCAACGGTTAAGCAGCTAAATCTTTGAGACAGACGACGGAGGGATACGAGCGATAGCAATAAGGCTCCGTTTGGCCTTCGGATACGGAACCGTAACAAGAAGAGGGTGGTTCCCACACAGCTGTCTTCGTGGTAACGTCTGCTCAGATACAGTTTTCAAAAATAAACAAATAATTAATAAATAACTTTACACATACATACAACGCCATCTAGTTCCACACTAAGCAACTGAGCGTGTATTATGGATACCAGATGGTTGATAAGTGCTGTGTGCTTTCGGCACTCAAATAGAATAGAACCAACCCCTCTCTTCCCGTGGGTGTCATAAAAGACGACTAACGGACTTTCCAAAAAAAACATCTATATAGATAGATATTCAGAAATGTCCGCATTTCTAAATATTTCTTTAAGTGAACCGTGGATGTTGTACCAATCATTAAACTCTTAATGTTTTCGAACATCCAAACACTAGTGTTTGGGATATCTCTGATCACCCCATATGGCAGTAAGGTTGTGACATTACGTATGTATGTAGATGGTTGATAAACTACACAAATCCTTTTTTTTTGGAAATAAATATATATATGTATACTGAAGAACACCCATAACTCGGATACACATGTCCGTATTCATCATACATACATCATCATCATACATACACCTTCCTCAAAGGGCGGCAACGCATCTGTAACCCTTTTGGTGTTGCGGGTGTCCATGGGCGGCGGTGATTGCTTTCCATCAGGTGACCCGCATGCTCGTTTGCCGCCCTCTTATATAAAAAAAAAAAAACAAACAGCTATGCCCCTACCGCGATTCGAGCCCGCGACCTTTTGGGATAACTGTCAGAGTTTCTATCCACTACACCAAAGAGGCCTCACGTCAAATAAACTTTGTTTTCTAATAATAGAGTAAATTGGTAGACAGGATAAGTTATTTTATATTGAAATTGCTTTTTCAATAAAACAATAAAGAGAAACAATCATTCATTTCCAATTTTCTTTATAGAGCCCTCTCAAGTCGCTGTAAATTACAGCTTAGGGGTTGCAATTTACAAAGTCAATTTTGCTACCATTATTTCTTTTCCTTGGCAATTTGGACGAATGAAAAAATATTGGGATACTTTTGAATGGTCAAGTGTAATAATAGAGGCTTATTGCTTTTGTCTGCTGTCTTGAGATCCAAGGACGGCGAAAGAAGATAGATGCGGTATGATTTTTTCCCAGCTAGCTGATTTTTACTGAAAATGGGGAACCCGCGACTTCGTTCGCTTGGTCATCTGATTTCATCAAAATCGGTTCAGCAAAAAATTGCCTTATATATTAATTCAGGTCCAAATCTGTCTACCAACCAATTTCATCCAAATACGTCTAGCCGTTTAAACATACATAGGTACAGACGAATCATCCTAAAAGCATCACATGGGCTAAAGTGTTACCTCCAAAAATTTTTACTTTTCTTATTTTTCTTACCTTTTTATTATTTTAATAAAGTGTTTACGGTTTATTTTCCTTTATAAAAAGAAAAAAAAAATCCAAATAGAAAAAAATCGACACACACACAAACTTTCGCATTTATAATACTCGTATTAGTTGGGATAATATACACACAGCGTCATCTAGTTCCACACTAAGAAACAACGCTTGTATTATAGAATACAGATCGTTGATAAACATACATCATCTCAGCCAGTAAACATCCCACAGCAGGGATACAGCCCTTCCCTCGTGTAATGAGGGGGCATGGGCCATTGTCCGCCACGCTGGCCTAATGCGGGTTGGAGACTTCACATAACGTCACGACCTTTATCCCAAATGGGTGGTCAGAGATATCCCAAACATTAGAGTTAAATGATTGAAACAACATCTACGATTCACCTTATGAAATATATAGAAATGCACACGTGACAGGGGGTGAGCCCATCGCCGTTAAAACGTGCAAATCTATAGATGTTTTTGGGTGGAAAGTCCCTTAGTTGCCTTTAACGACACGCTTGGGAAGAGATGAGACTCCTAAAATAACCTTAATAACTATGACGCAGATTGTATACCTAAAACTCGGAAAGGTAATATCAGACCATACGTAAATAAAACCATAATTATTATCTAATGTTGTAACATTATTTGACCACGAATTCAAACTGAATTACCATTAAGAATAATACAATAATACAGCGAAATTTTCCACATGATAAACATCTAAATTGCAATCGGAAACTAAAACCAAAACATGACATTCACGTTATTTATTTTTAACAAAGAACACACATTTCCACTGAAAGAATAATAAAATAACAAATATGAAATTGACACTGAACAGATTAGCTATGATTCTCTTAGTGACGGCCGTGCTGGTGTCCTTCTCTTTCTGCCAAGACGATGCAGCGACTACTCCTGCGCCGACCACTGCTAAAGAGGAGGAGGAAGACGAGGAAGTGCCTCAGAAGAAGAGTTGCTCCATCTGGTGCTGGATACAGAAGATAGCCATGTTCGTGATATCGCAACTTCTGAGTGGTAATTAATGATGTGAAAATAAATGTTATGCTAAGCAGTGTGTTTTACTTTATGTGAAATATTGCAAAATAAGATAGATTATTGAGCAGCGATTCTCAAACTTTTTTGGCGATGAAACCCTTTCGGAAAATTAAATATTGGACTGAGCCATAAAACAAGTAAAAACAGGTTTTATGTGTATTCTTTATAATCATGTGATAGATGTAGTCCTGGGATGCCGACGGTAGATGGGGGAATGTGAGTTGGGCGCCGTGAGAGGTGTACAGGGTCGTGGATTTCGCACCTATTGGCCCAGCACTCCAGCAGACTTGCACAGGAGATGACGGTGAATAAACGTTTATGGAAATTGTTGAAGTTTGCGTTTTTATAGAGACTCACACGTTTATAAATTACTATAATAAATAAATTCACTTCAATTAACTTAACACAGGTGTGATTGAGGTCAAGTATCAACCCGTTATGCATAAAAAAAATACAGGTAGGTATATAATGGAAAAAGAAAAGAAACAAGCACAGGAAAAACGTCCTCATTATAGCCGTATCGGAATAAACGACTGATTTCTATTTCAGAAAATAATTTATTCGGAATTTTGAATTGAATTCGAAAAAAAGTAAAAAGCCCAGGAGAATCGAAAATACAAAGAGGTGGAGGTTGAACACCTCATCACAGCTTGACATTATATTAATTCTGTGACTTCACTTTAAAATAACATTCACGCAACGAGCTATGGATATTATGTGTAATTAGCTTTTAGGCTTCCCGGGTGCAGGTCAGAACGATTTTTTTTATTCATTCTGCATTTAAAAAGAAGTCTTAATTTACTCAATGATGGTGGTGGTGCCCACCACTGGACGGAATAAGGCCACTTAAGTAAGCTTCTTTTTCTTTTCCACTGTTCAATCGGAGGGCTAAACGATAGACTTATTTTTTAATTTCATTTTTACCTTCAGAGAATTTAATCACCGAGATTGGAATTGGCTTGGGGATACAATCCCCAGTTTCAATTATCTCCCTGTTACAGGAATGACGTTTGATTACAATTCATACTCTAATATACTGACAGTATTTCTATTCGAGTTTCCAGTACCTACCTATGTATATTCTGTAACAATACTGGAAATAATTTAACTAATTTTTTTTTATGGTTAACTGGATACGCGTTTGACCACAATCTCACCTGATGGGAAGTGAGATGTGGCCGAAGATGAAGCACGCGATCTCAGTAGATCCCTATTCACCCCGCTCTTGAAGATACCAAGGTTGTAGGATTCGAATTATTTTCGATAATATTAATTTAACAAATAAATATCCATGGACATACACGAAATGCCATCTAGTTCCACAGTAAGCAACTAGGCTTGTGTTGTGGATACCAGATGGTTTAAATACTACACAGATACATTTTTTGTGTAAATAAGTACTTATTATAAATGAAAATATCCATAACTCGGGTACACGTGTCCGTATTCATCATACAAACATATGCCCCTAGCGGGATTCGAATCTGCAACCTTTTCGTATAGTGGTTAGAGTTGCTAACCACTTCACCAAACAGGTAAATCCTTTCCTACATTTACCAAAACCTATTTTGCAAAAAAAAATAACAAAATTGGTACACAAGGTAATTTTAGTGGTAAATCTAATTCGGTATGGTTGTGTGTTATAATTTAAAAACAGCCATTTACCTACAATGGTATCGATTCGGATGTACACCAACTAAACTAAACTAAAACCAGTTTTAAAGTAGTACTGTCCCTTTCTCCCTGAAACAGTACGATGCGACGGCACCACTCCAAAACTGGTTTTAGTTTAGTTTAGTTGGTGTATATCCGAATCGACACCAATGTTATTAATACATAATATACGAATATTCCGTATTCATAACGTGAAGAATCATCAAAGACTTTAATTATTACTTCCTTAGAAATTTGATCAAAGCCTGACATGACAGTCATATCTACGCTGTAATTTTATTCTGCAGGAATAGTTAACTACTTAATTACCTTAGATTAATTTTAAAATTAAGTTCTTCGGTAACATTTAACAATAATAGATATGGTAATAAATAACCATTGAAAATTCCGACTAATTCCAACTATTGCCAACTAATATCATAAATGCGAAAGTGTATGTGTGCGTGTATGTATGTATGTTTGTTACCTCTTCACGCCTAAACGGCTAGACCGATTTGGTTGAAATTTCGTTGGTAGACAGATTAGGACCTGGATTAACATAGGTGACTAGTTCTTATGGGATAGGTTAGTTAATGGGATTGATTTTGAGTCATAGAGTGACGCATTTGGTAGTAGAACTAATAATACGCAGACGAAGTCGCGGGTAACAGCTAGTCATCCATATTTAATAAGAGTTAATCAAAATTTTTATGTCATTTAAAATGGTTTATTCCGCGCGGTATTCCATACAAACTTTCAAGATCTAATTTTTCGAAATGACTAAATCGATTCTAATGAAACTTTATACGTATAACGCACGTATTTACATCTAAAAAGTCAGTAGAGGATTTTTTATAGAGTATTTGTACTAAATTAGGGCGATTTTAAGTTTTCCATAGTAACAGAAAAAATGCAATATATTCTTTTAAATTCTATGTTTTGAAAATGTTTACAACTAATTATTTAGATCCGACTAATTCCAACTATTGCCAACTAATATCATAAATGCGAAAGTGTATGTGTGCGTGTATGTATGTATGTTTGTTACCTCTTCACGCCTAAACGGCTAGACCGATTTGGTTGAAATTTCGTTGGTAGACAGATTAGGACCTGGATTAACATAGGTGACTAGTTCTTATGGGATAGGTTAGTTAATGGGATTGATTTTGAGTCATAGAGTGACGCATTTGGTAGTAGAACTAATAATACGCAGACGAAGTCGCGGGTAACAGCTAGTCATCCATATTTAATAAGAGTTAATCAAAATTTTTATGTCATTTAAAATGGTTTATTCCGCGCGGTATTCCATACAAACTTTCAAGATCTAATTTTTCGAAATGACTAAATCGATTCTAATGAAACTTTATACGTATAACGCACGTATTTACATCTAAAAAGTCAGTAGAGGATTTTTTATAAAGAGTATTTGTACTAAATTAGGGCGATTTTAAGTTTTCCATAGTAACAGAAAAAATGCAATATATTCTTTTAAATTCTATGTTTTGAAAATGTTTACAACTAATTATTTAGATCTATGTATGTATCCTGTTTATACGTATAAATTAGTGTCATTAAAATCGATTTCTTCATTTCGGAAAGTTTCTATCGAATGACTTGTGGGAAAACATAAGTAAAATTTCCCTTATTATATCAATTTAATAAGAACGCAAGTCGCATAAAGATTTACTTTTATCGCATGATTTTACTCTGATCTTTACCAAATATTTAAATATGGTTGAATTTAGCTTGTAAAGCATCCTTACGATGTCCTATCATTGGCTAATTTATTCAGTTGATATTCATTGAAAGTTGATTGGCTGTTGTCTTTCTTAATTCATGATATGGTCAGTGCCCGCTAATGCACAATTCATAAAATAGGCCAAAGATACTTTCGCAGTATGTCAGACATACTACTTACTGTTTTTAAATTCGATTGAAAATCAAAAAAAGAGGACGAACGACTCAATTTGTGTATGTATTGTAACTATGACATGTGTAATGCAATAAATATATGAATAATGAATTATGAATTTTATATATTTTTTGGACGAAATGTCAATACCTTATTATAATATCTTTCGGAACGTTCTAACACAAATAACAACTCAATTGATTTAGGTCGGAGTCGAAGTTCGAGTAAGGAGACATGAAGTGATTTTACCTACGCGGAATCGCAGAGAAGTCTTCGACTACGGTCTAAATCAATTGAGTTATTACGTTTTCTTTTTGATTTCTTTATAGGTAGATGTTATAATGGTAGTTGGGGATTTTCGTTCAACTAATATAACATTTGGAGAAGGAAGTCTTAGAATTTGTCTCTCACTATCGTTTAGACCAGCGGGCCAGCTTCATTTTTCCAGAAAGGATTTCATTCGGCCCGCCGACGACGGTCCTTCGAAATTAATAATATATATGGCCCGCGATAATTATAATCGCATAGACGTTAATGTCCAAGAATCTCTGGATTTGCATTATATTCCAAGCGAATTGCGCTGGTTGGTGAAATGCGCGCGCTATTCTCGAGCGCTTACTGCAGTCTTTCATGGGCAGTTTGGGTTAACACGTTCGGGCTTCGACGGAGCTTTCTTCATGTGTTTTTTGGAATATTAAAAACTAATATCTAATCTTCGGTGGACTACTATTAACCAATAACACAATAAGTACGTGCAGTGCAGCGTTCAAGATATTATAGTTAGTGTCGAGAGTAACACAGGAGGACTTGCTGATTTCTCTCATGCCGGCCGGCAAACTATGATCACAGCAATAATTGCCATCAGGTATGGGCTACCAGAATTAGACATCGTGTTAATGTAGACATGCTTTGAAATTAACCCGACAAACTTTGGCAATTGCACGTACATGACAATAAAATAATATATTCATTAAAAAAAAAACTTGCCATAATAATTTTGTTTCCGAGTAAAAATAAATGTAAGTGCAAATGAAAATACACTTTAACAGACTTACTTCATTTCGATTGTACCTTGTTTTATCAATGACAAAAAACAGGCAACGTTCCATTGACATGGAAGACGCCAAAGGTGGTGGCGGGTGGCGGGTGATGGTGGCACAGGGCGCAACCAATCACAGCAAGTCGCGGCGGCGAGCGGCTTGTGGTCGCATTTCGGCGTCTTCAATGATACCTCGGCACGTGTTTGTGTGTTGTGGCAAAGTACTTAGAGCGCGCGGCCATTAATGTCCAACTCATAAAATTTACATTTCTAAATTTTATTTTTTGAATATACTCTGTTAACTTTAATGTTTTATTTTTTATTTTTTCCGTATTATGTACACCTATACATACACTGCAATGTTTAAATTTGTTAGACCTTATATACAGTCCTACTTATTTCTGGAACAGTTAAATTGTAATTTGTAACTAACATTTGTAAAGGTGTAATGTAATGTTTTTTATAATATGATTAAAAAAATTCAAAACACGCATTTTAACTATAGGTAATTATGGCCCGCCTCTGAAAAATCTTAAACTTTATGGCCCCCTATGAAGAAAGTTTGCCCACCACTGGTTTAAACAATAGCGTGCCTAGGCAAGTCCGACAATGTGTTTGTGGTTTCTACACAGCTAGTGCAATTAGAGAGGTAACCAAGCACGACATTTCAGTTTAATAACTGCTAATGTTTAAATCATACATTTCCGATACTGATACCTAATTAATATTCCTGATCGATTATTTAAGACAAGCCGGGCCTTTGGGCTTATACAAAGGTACCGCCACTATTTAGACAACCTATATGGTGCAGTGGTTAGAGACTCGGACCGCTATTTCTCGAGGTCGTGGATTCGACTCCCGCTATGTATAATGAATACGGACATGTGTGCCCGAGTTAAGGATCTAATCTAACTAAGTAATATTATAAATGCCAAAGTTTGAATATTTGTTTGTTTTGGATTTGGATGAAATTTGCAATATAGGTAGAACTTGCTCTGGAGTAAAACATGCGATATTTTTTATCGCGATAAAGTGAGTAGTTCCTGCGGGATAGATAAATTAAACATATCCGCGATAATGTTATTCCACGCAGGCGAATCCGCGGGCGAAAAGCTAGTAAGTTATACATTTACAAACAAAACGTACTTATATCAATCATATTACGGTGTCCATAATACAAGATTAGTTGCGTAATGTGGACTAGATGGAGCTATTTGAAAAGTAAATAAAACTTCATGAACAGATTATACAAAGCCATAAAGAACGTCCATTTTATTTCAAGAGGATCCTGTAGAGATGAGTGCAGTCGTTAAAGACTTTAGCCTTCTTGCAGACATCTTGCTTGTGCTGGGTCGCCTCGGCGCTCTCAACGCAGTTGTTCCCGAAATCACTCACCAGGTTGCGCTGGTCGAGCTGATGGGCTAGCTGGACGCGTTTCCTGAAGAAATAGTCTGGTGTTATAATTCTTCGTGTAAAAAAAATTGTCTTAAGTAAAATTAAAATACCTACATATTAAAGCTTATTGTATGCAATTCTTTGTTTAACCTGCTTAAAATAAATTAGAAACAATAATTTGTTTTCGTACAATTTTAAGCAAAATGTTTATGCTCCAGAGAATTAAAACTGTTTTATTATTATTATTATTAAATTCTTTATTGCACATAAAAATAAAATACAGATGAAGTGTACAAAGGCTGTCTTATCGCTGATAGCGATTTATTCCAGACGACCTCAGTTAAAGAAGCTATTAACGCAACTTTAAATGTACATAGACGGTACAGATAAAATACATATAGTAGAATATATAACAGAGATAACTATAAGAAGAAAAACAAACAGTTCCAAATATAAATACAATAAATAGTTTGGATGGTTGTTTATTTGTTCGTTTGTTGCTCAATCACGGCGAAACGGACGAACGGATTTGGATGAAATTTGGTACATAGGTAGAATATACCTTGGATTAAGACATAGTATATATAAGTAGTTGGATAGTACAAAGTAAAAGGTGAATACTTTAAATATCAGCATGCTTTCTTCTTCTTTTTTACAGGTCGAGGCAGGTTTCAAATTCAGGACCAAAACTTGGTCACTCTACAGCACTCTCTGTGGAGTTAAGGAGATAAATAAAAGCTTGTAAAAACATTATCAATTGGAACAGAAAGCATCTTTGAGATGAAACCGAACGTCGTCACCGTTAGTCCAGTCAAGATATGCCTATTTAGGGGTGTAACTTCCTATAATCTTAAAGGCCCTGATTTTTGGTACATAGACAGATTGTACATATGTGTACATATACCTATCAGTGATATTGCAAGAAATATTTTCTAACGGATCAGGAGTTTGCTTTAGGTATAGTGTAGGTATTTAGTTACAAAACCTACAATATTAAATTAAAGTTACCACTGTGCACTTCATTGCGTTGTAGAAGATGCTAACTATTTTCTAAAAAAATAATCCATTGCTACTTTATATTTTATAAAAATAGTTTATTGAATCGTGATATTTACCCTCGGTGAAATTTTTCATAATCGTAAAGAAGTTATTGCTCGATTTTTTTGAAAATAGTTACAGGGGTTCTAAGTATATTCTCCGACGCAATGTAATTCACAGTGAATCATATAGTCTTAGTTTTATTACTAAATATGTATATTATAACTAGAGCAAGCTAGCGATTTGTTACAATTTTTTTTTTACACTGACAGTTTATCAATATGCAAAAATCACGGCCTTTAAAATTATAGGAAGTGAAAAATGTATCCTTACTGAACTACGTAGCTAGAGTACAAAATTGATTGGGCCCACATGCTACAGCATTAAGACTCCTGAGTAAATCAAATTTATTACTTTACACATCAAAGGATTTCTCCAGAGGGTTACTCTCTGATTGATTAGATTCCAGCAAAATCTGTCTGCGGAGATAAATGGGGAGGAAATGTCTGTGACGGTGATGATAATTTTTTCACCATCTTTAAATTGGAAAGACTGGGTAATGTTATCGTCTAATAACATTTTTTATAATAATTATTAGATCCTTTATTGCAAACAAAATAAAATACAAACAAATCTTTAATATAAATGGTAAAAGTGCATAAAGGTTGTTTTTTTGCCAATAGCTCTTTCTTCCAGACGACCTGAGTTAAAGATTTGATTCTGTCAAAAATAAGCACTTTAAAGATTCATATTTCGCAAACGGATCCCTGAATCGGAAAACTGTTCCGTCTTATCCAACAACATGTATACAACATGGGGAAGTACTTACCTCGACTCCAATAGATGAATGGGAGGTATAGGTATCTAAAAAAATGTCGGGGTGTCGGGGTATTTGTACTTAAATACCCCGACACCAAACTTGTGGTCAAAGGCGAATCCAGTCAATCATAAAAAAAAAACTTAATTCTAAGTTACTTTATTTACTTTTAGTCTTGGCCCAGTGTTTCGAAGGGAAGTGCCGCAAACTCGTAATTAGTAGTTAAAAACGCGTATTTGCGGCACTTTACTCTCTGGGCGAAGTCGGCGGCGGCACCGGCCTTGCGGGCTGAGCTCTGT
Source organism: Oegoconia quadripuncta (assembly GCA_949316235.1). NCBI lineage: Eukaryota > Metazoa > Arthropoda > Insecta > Lepidoptera > Autostichidae > Oegoconia > Oegoconia quadripuncta. The sequence continues at coordinate 15,260,600 of OX438758.1, forward strand.
ACATAAGATGGGGAAAGTATCTACACAAGTGGCATCCCAGGCCAGTGTGCGGCCAAGTCGCCAGGGAACCAGAGTGCATCCGTCAGGTCTCTTGCCATAGGATGTCGACATGACTGATGGTTCGAGTGTCGACGGCACTGAGGCAGAAGTAAGGGTCCGACGGATAAAGTCGTTCAATAAATCATATGAAGTACCTACAATAAATCGTTATTAAACAAACCGATAAATCTATACAGGCCTGGTTCCTCAGCAAATCATGAATGTTTTTCGTATATTGTTTCAAATTAAATCACCTCAGTACTTAATTGCTTTAAGTAAACTAAAAAAATATCCAAAAACGTTCAAGACTTTATGAGAAAACGTAATGCGTATTAAGAAGGTTTATTCCATACAAACTATCAAGTCCAAATTTCTCGAAACGAATAAACCGAATATAATGAAACTTTATATGCTTAAAGCACGTACATACTCAGACTGAGTTGGAAATCTTTTTGACTCCACCTTGCGACACCGACATTTAGATGGCAAACACAATGTTATTTTTTGCATGTGTCTCGACTGCGTAATATTTGTACCTGATTGTTTGTGTCATGAGATGGGTTTAAATAAACTTTTCTTTCTTTCTTTTTTTCTTTCTTTCTAAAAAGTTAGCAAAGAAAATTTCCGAAAAAGAGTATTGAAATTGAATTGAAATTGCTCAAAAGAGCAATTTTAAGTTTTCCATAGTAACAGAAAAATTTGACATTTTGGAGATAATTTCAAGTAACTTTTTAGATCTGTGTATCCTGCTCCTAAGTATAAAGTTTCATTAGAATTCATTTCGAAAAATTTTGACTAAAAAGTTTATATGGAATGCCGTGTAGAATAGACCTTCTTAAGCAGTCTTGTAAACTTTCAAATTCTTCTTTTCGAGTCGAGGCAACTTTTATTGAACGAAAACGTAGCCACAAAAATATTTCATGTGAAACCTTGAAAATATATTCTGTTTTCCAAATAAAAAACAAATTTAGCTATAGAATCGTAGGAGTTGGTACATTATGATTAACGAAGAAAAAAATCTGCAATTTCATAGGTAAAGACCTTACCCACTAAAACCCTCCTTCCTTCCTCCTCGGCAGTAGGGAGGACCTGGGAACGCATAAGCGGCTCCAGGTCGTCCCCCGCCCCGCCTCCCCTCACAAGGGGAGGCCCGTTCCCGGAGGGCGGCTAGCGCGCCCTCCGCGGGAGCACTGTCGAGCCCCACACCGCGATCAGCGAGCGGTATGAGGCGCGACAGGGCCCGATGCGACGACACCCCCCCGGTCGCTCCGGGGGGTGTCATCCTCTCCCGGGTCGCGTCCGGCGGCTACATCGCCCCGAGATGTAGCCGCCCGCGACCCCGGGCGACGTGCAGGGGGGCTAGCGAGCGTTGCCGCCCCCCCGACGTCGCCTCCTGCGAGCGGGATCGGCCCTCTCCCGATCCCGCTCTGCGGCCTCCTTCTGGAGCATGACTGCCTCGCAGAAGGAGGCCGCTGCCCTCCAACCCTCCTCGCTCGCCAGCATAGCCGCGACTAATGCTGGCGGGGACAGATCTCGTCCGATCCGGTCGACCAGGTCTCGACGCTCGGACTGCCACGCCGGGCAGTCCTCCAGCGTGTGCTGGGCGGAGTCCTGGTCGGACGCGCAGTGGTGGCATCGTGCCGTCTCCTCCCGTCCGATTCGACTCAGATACTCACCGAAGCACCCGTGCCCGGTGAGTATCTGAGTCAACCTGTAGGTGACGCAGCCTTTCCTCCCCATCCATGCTTCGAAGTTCGGCAGAACGGCTCCGACGGCGCGTTGGCGGGCGCAGCCTTGTAGCACAAGGCGCTCCCGCCAGAGCGTCAGCGCACGTCGGTGTGCGTTCTGCCGTAGCATTTCGAGCTCTCGGTCCGGCGCGACCCCCTCGGCGTCCCGTCCGACAGAACGGATGCGGTCGTAAACCGCCGCGTCCATGTCGGCCAGGATGTCGAGGCCAGGAGGTAAAGACCTAATATTAGTAGCACAGAACCATGAGAGTTGGCGTAACAGAGAAAAGCCCTATACCCAGCAATGGGTAGATATGGGCTGGGAATGATGAAGATTAGGATAAGGGAGTAAATGCATTACCTGTACGTTTCTAAATTGATTGTTCCAGTAGGACTCATAATGCCTAATTTCTTTAGTACACAGTAGATGATGCACGGTTCATCTGACTCCTGGATCTCGACTTTCTTGTTCTTGGGGTACATTTCATTGAAGCATTGCTCAGCCACCATGTCACTTAGCTTGTCGTGCGCGTACATGACGGAGATTCGCGCGTGCGCATGAACCAGCAATAAAGACATGAAGAGTATTCCTGGAACAAAGTTTTCTTTAAAGATGGAATGAAATTGAATTGGACCAATGCCATTTGTATTTCTAACAAGATGGTTTTAAATATTAATTTTAAAGAACATCGCGTTAATGAGTGGAGGGAATTCGACGGTTTTACTCATATAATTGTTGCAAAACAACCGACTTCAGAGCTCAGTAACAATCATTATGTCATCAAAGTGTACAACTAATTACATACTATTTGGATGTATCGCCGGAACAGATCTTAATCAAATTTATCTGGGATCACCCTGGTGATAAGCCTTATCAAACAGAAAAAAACCATCATCACAATAGACTAACAATCAATCATCAAATAGACGACCGGTTGGTGTAGTGGATAGTGGTCCTGGCAGCGAAACCAACGTGTAAATGTTTGTGTGATGAATACGAACATTTATTCCGGAGTCATGGATGTTTATATAAATATTTATGTATGTTTATCCGTTATCAAGTATCCATAGTACAAGCTTTGCTTAGTTTGGAACTAGATGATTGGTGTAAAAGTCCGAAATAAAAAAAAAAACATTTTTATTAGAACTCATATTACAATACATATTTGAACCGCTAAAAATTGGAAACACACCTGACTTCAGTCAGGTTCGACTGTGCATCATCAGACCTCAACCAAATTTATACGCCCTATCAAACAAAAACGAATCATTAAAATCGGTTAACAATTGACGAAAATATGGGTGTAAGTCATAAATAAACACATACAGACATAGAACATTTTTTGGAGTTGGTAAAAAAAGGAAAAGTATACTTTAATATGCCCAAAATGTACGCTTATCAAAGCAAGCATTATTAATTTATTTTTAGTATGTCTAAAATTACTGTTAACTTTAATTTAGTTCTTTTAAAAACAACACTTTATTGCGATATAGTTTGCCGTAACAACTCAGGAACAAAACATGCATATTCATCTAGATTTTACGTATTCCTAGGACTACTTCTTTATGCGAAAACGCCCAAGTACCACCACCTTACCTGATAAGAAACTACTACAAGAATTCCTTCAAAATTTTAAAAAGAAAGGTTAAAGAGAAGTTATTGACTTTCTTTAAGCATAGATTTATTCTGTACACCTACTTTATCTGTAGATCTTTAGTTTGTACCTATATCATCATCATCCATCATCATCAGCCCGTAAACATCCCACTGCAGGGATATAGGCCTTCCCTCCTATAATGAGGGAGTATGTGAATTTTATGTTTTAATGTACCATTTGTATTAATAAATATATTTGATTTGGTTTGAGCACTCATAACTTTTTTTTTATGCACAACGGGTAGCTACTTGAACTCAATCACACCAGATGTTAAGTGAAAATGAGGTCGAAGGTGGAAGCGTACTGACCCGGAAACCCCAACACATTTGGGGGACTGGCTATCTTATCTCTGACAACCGGAACACAACAATGCTTAACATTGCGCTTGGCGACAGATTTAGATAAGATGGTGGTAGCTAGCCAGGCGGACATTTAAAATGCCCTTACACCAACCAAACCGAGTACTTAAACATGTACCCCCCTGGGGATCGAACCCGCGACCTCCGAATCGTAAACCCAATGTTGTTTACATTGAGCCACGGATGCGGTCGAATACACTGTAAATTTTGGCGGCGGCAGGTAATGAAACACTGTAAATTTTGCGGATGGTAGACCTCCAAATCTGCCCTCAGATTGTGTAACTTCATCGATATCGTTATCCATTACGTTGACCAATGAGAAACCGTCAAATTGCCGAGCGAGCGATGAATCAACCAATCACATGTCAGAACGTAACCGATGACGATAAAGATGAAATTATGTAATAGAGCCCCTGATCGGTAGGGTCCATGTATTGTTATCGAAATACGTGTTGAGCATGGTAATTATCGACAGATTAATGGTGTTGTCGAGTCGATAAAGTAAATCATCGTGTTTCCGTAACTGACAGCACCGTAAAACATACGTAAATTGAGGTACGAAGAGACAGTAACGAAGGATGGCATAAACTATATGGGTACTGATGTGCTGAATAATAATAGATACACTGGACTTTATGTCTAGTGTTGAAGGTGTGATTGAGGTCAAGAGCCAACCCGTTGTGCATAAAAAAAAATGAAAAAATGTTACAGACAATCTCGCCTCCACATTCCTCCCACTGTAAGGCCCGTATTAATAAACCGTTCTCAAGATTGACATGGCCTCAAGTTGATGCTTGAGAATCTGTTGCATATTAAAATAGCATCAGAAAAAATGGTCTTGAGACTGAGACGCGATCTCAATCTCAAGAACGATTTATTAATACGGGCCTAAGTTTTGTAAGCTAGGATCAATAGTGATACGACACGAAGTCAACGGACGGATGGTAGACCATGCACTACGGGACATTGCTACCTTGGTCCCCAGACTAAATAAAGAAAAATATTGAAAATTTTGAAAACCACCGAAAAATCATCAATTTGTTAAAAGCTAAAAATCTTCGAAACGGCTCGACCGATTTTCATCAAACATGGCTAAGAACCACCGCTATAAAACCTGCTTTCAAATAAAACCGCATCCAAATCGGTTCACCCGTTTAAGAGCAACGGTGACACAGACAGACACACAGTCAGATACACAGACAGACATACACACACATAGTGGTCAAACTTATAACAACCCTAAAGCTTCCGGGGTAAAAATAAGTAGAGGATATATATACATATATATAAGTTATTAGGGCCATCAATTCAACGGGTAAGTATATTAATTTGTAAATTATACATCTATAAAAAACTGTTTGTAGATGAGTGAATATAAAATTAAATGAGTTCAAATAAAATAATTATAAAAGTATTTATTATAAATCATAAATAACGTTTAAAAACGTAAAAAAGAATACAAATCTATCGACCCTCTTCTCTATAGGTGATCGCATATAACTGAGTGCAATCGTTGAAAACCTTTGCCTTCTTGCAGACGTCATGATCCAAGTTCATTCCGTTAATGTTCTGCGCACACGTTTCTCCAACATCAGAAATCAGGACCCTTGGATCGTACCTGTGGATAGCTTGGACTCTTCTATAGTAATTCTTTATATTAATGTGTCCGTCATTAGTCATTATACCAAACTTTTTCAGTACACAGTGTATTATACACGGCACGTCATTCCTGTCAATTCTCAACGGATACTTGTATAAGTTCCGAGGGTACATTTCCATGAGACATTCGTTTGTGACCTTATCGCTTTTCTTGTCTCGCGCGTATAGCGTAGAGAGAGACGGTTCCGCTTCGAAAGTTTGTGAGAAGTACTTACTTCTGTAGCTATCGACTGTTAAAAGTAGCGATAGGAGCATGAGGATGAGTATTTCTGTAATGATTATAAAGTTGTTTAGGTGTGTGTTCCCTGGAAACTGCTTTGATTGCAGCGGTTCTCAACCTTTTTAAGCGGAGTTCATTTAACACAATAACTTCACTTAACATCAGGTGTGATTGAGGTCAAGTACCAACACGTTGTGCATAAAAAAAAAATATTGCAATTCGACAGAGAGGTAGGCTGGGACCCGGAGAATGACATAGTCTACTATACTATAAGTCAACCATAAAGGAATTCCTCACGGACGAAGCCGAGGGCGGAATGCTAGTTTAATAAACAAGAAATGGAAATATTTGAAAAAGAAACTTAACTACATAATAATTCATATTTGATGCTTAAAAATGTGTACAAAACTCTTAATAGTCGTTATATAATAAATAATAATAATAATAAATAAATATCCTTAGACATACACACATCGACATTTAGTTCCACAGTAAGCAACTATAGACTTGTGTTGTGGATACCAGATGGTTGATATACTACATAAATACTTATTATAAATGAATACATCCATAACTCGGGTACATATGTCCGTATTCATCACACAAACAATACCCCTAGCGGGATTCGAACGTTATATACGTCTGATTTTACTGCAAAATGGGGAAATTTTGTTTATAATAAAATTATAGTCACATTAGTCGACATTATTGGTGACACTTTATTCATTATGCAATGCAGTTTCGATATTATATGTTTTTTGATACCTTTTATATTTACGTAATAATCGCCTGGCAACACTTAACCCTTACACCTTATAAAGAATTTAGCTTGCTGTTGTGGATACAAACGAGAATTCCGCATTTTATAAGACACAAATAATAAATAACCGTTTTCCTTGTCACAGCTAATGATTTTGTTTAGATACTTCATAGAGGCTTCGGGGTTCGATTCCCCGTTGTGTAAGAAGTAAATATGTGCACTTACTTTCCATTTCTGATTATTTCTTACGATTTATTACTGTTGCATCACTTCAATAATGACATAGCATTACGGTCGGGCGTTATAGATTTGTTCGCGACGGAAACTGACCGCTGAGCCCTGATATTTTCCCTTCGCCGCCTGAAAAAAACTATTGTTACGAAAATCCGAACACAATGTTTTATACATTTCAGTAAACAATCGTCTATTGTTCGGTGGGAAACCTCGATAAGGTGAAAAAATCGGTTTCCGATACGAACGATACACTGCCCAGGTGTTGAATATTACATAGCTGGAAAGTCGTTGTTTTAATTTGCGTAATCGCATAGACGTTGATTTAGTAATTTTAGACGGGCAAAATTATTTTTGTACTTTCTGTTGATCTATAAGTTGAAGACAGAAAAATTTAAATAAATCGCGTCGTGTGTTTTCCAAATTTTTTACATCCGGCGCTCTGGACTGATATGACTTTTAACAAAGCCCATGTCACAGAATTAATACATACAGTACTAACGTACCCCTATCTGTGTTGCTGTGAATCTGTCTGTGGCACTGTGCGTCAAAACGATAGCGACGATGACACATACATAACTTCACGACCTTTATCCCAAATGGGATGGTCAAATATATCCCAAACAAGTGTTTGGGTGTTTCAAACATTAAAAGTTTAATATTTGAAACAACATACGCGTTTTACCTTGCTTGGTGTAGTGGTTAAGAACTCTGACTGTTATAGCAAAAGGTGATCGGGTTCGAATCCCGCTAGGGGCATACAGACATATGTTCCCGAGTTATGGATGTTTTTCATTTATATATTATTATTATTATTTTAAGGTATATGTATTCATTCACAAAAAAATGTATTTGTGTAGTTTATCAACAATCTGGTATTCATAATACAAGCCTAGTTGCTTAGTGTGGAACTAGATGGCGCTGTGTGTATGTGGAAAGATATTTATTATTTATTTATTATTGTTATTACCTGTCGAGATATACGGAAAGGCAGACGTGACGGGGGTGAGCCCAACGCCGTTGAAATGTGCAAGTCCTAAAGTTCTCGATTGCCTGGCGTGGCCTCCACTCGAGAACATTTCACCCCACCGGTGGTCAGTTCTTTGGGTTATGTGCCCAGCCCACTGCCACTTCAACTTGCTAATCCGCTGGGCTATATCAATGACCTTCGTTCGTCTACGGATTACTTCATTTCTGATTCGATCACGTAGTGGTACGCCGAGCATCGCCCTCTCCATACGTTGTTGTTGACCTTGAGTTTTCTTATGAGGGCCATAGTGAGAGACCACGTTTCAGTACCATAAGTCATCACTGCTCGTCTTCAAGCACTGAGGTATTTTTATCAAGAAGACATTGCTTAGTTTCCCGAACGCCATTCAGTTGAATTCACCTTTACATACCCTTTTTTGTTTAATTAGTCTGGGGTCCAAAATAGCAATAGAGTCTTGTAGAGGGAAGAGACTGGGTTTGCCAAGCTATTGACTTCGTAAATTCACAAAATTGAGATGCATGACAGAAGGAGGAGCATGTAATCAGCAGGGGCTCTATTACTTAATTTCAGCGTTATCGTCATTGGTTACGTTCTGAAATGTGATTGGTTGATTCATCGCTCGCTCGGCAATTTGACGGCTTCTCATTGGTCAATGTAATCGATGACTATACATAATCTAAGGGGCAGGTTTGGAATAACCCTTTTACAGATGGCGTGCATGTCTTGCGGACATGAATCGCAGTCATGCAGCTGTTTCATTGATTCCATTTCCCTGTACACGTAAAGGTGCTATACAATTCCAGTAAAAAGGCCCTTTTTCACAATAGTAAATAATATTTGGATCACTTTTCCTGGATAAATAGGATCGTGGGAATTTCCGCATGTCGCAGAATGTATCTCTATTTTTATCACGTTCAGTATAAATATTTCGGTCACTTACACCAATTATCTAGTCCCAAACTAAGCAAAGCTTGTACTATGGATATTAGATAACGCTTAAACATACATAAATACTTATATAAACATCCATTACTCGGGAATAATTGTTCGCATCTAACCGCCTCTGTGGCTTAATGTAAACAACATGGGTTTACGAATCGGAGGTAGCAGGTTCGATCCTCAGTTTAATACTCGGTTTGGTTGGTGGTAGGGAATTTTAAACGTCCGCCCGGCTAGCTACCACCATAACTTCAAACTTCAAGCATTTATTTCAACGTAAGATACATGATATCATTTGTTGAATGTCAATTTAAATATATTGGAAATAAAAATAGGGCTTAAGCATTTTTCGGTCAGTCAGTATGTCCAAGCTATCACCGCTTCGGAAAGGGAAATCAACTGTGGGAAACGAAGCGGCGTAGAAACCCACTGGATCATTTTTCTTTTCTTTTCTTTTTTTTTATATATGTAAAAGTATACAACTAATACAATTTTATAATTTTTGGGAGCTGGGCGAAGTATACCAAGCGTTTTTGTCATCAAGTCTGCCGCTAAAACAGCTATTCTTGTCGGTGGAGTAACGACCATGTCTCTCCACTGTCCGCCCTCGTTTTAACCTCTTGGTACGACACGACATTCACCTTTTCTTTCACTTAGTCAAAGTAATTACGTAATTAAGTAATTACTACAAAGTCTACCACTCATAATTTTAAATTTCTCCATACAGACCCCTCTCAATAAATCATCCTATATATATGTGTATGTCTATATCTACATAACATAAAAATGTAAATAGATTGCCCTTTTCACTGTGTAATGTATAACCAAATGGGCTACATCGCATTGCCATTTCCTCTTCATTGACCCTATTAGGGTTGCTATTAATAAAAATATTACCCTAGAAATTGTTATACGCCGTATAAAATCATCTACCGTCGAGTTACCGAAGTTAATTACTGACCGCTAATTCCCCAAAATAAGCGAAAGTCATTGTTACGGGTTGCATTATCTTTGTGGCACAGAAGGCTCTTTACCTTACAATTAAACTCTACGAGTCACGTAAAGGACTATTGCTATATTTCCAGTATATCCTGTTCAGATGAGATAACTGCTAAAACTCGGTTATACAGGGTCATTTCTAAAATCTTTTTCCGTATTTAAAACAGACAAACCATGCACATTTAAAACCGTGGCTCAATGTAAACAACATTGGGTTTGCGATTCGCGGTCGCGGATTCTGGTTTGGTTGGTGGTAGGGCATTTTAAATGTCCGCCTGGCTAGCTACCACCATCTTATCAAAATCTGCCGCCAAGCAGCAATGTTAATAGCATTGTTGTGTTCTGGTTGTCAGAGATAAGATAAGAGCCAGTTCCCTCAAATAACATGGGGTTTCCGGGTCAGTACGCTACCACCTTCGGTCTCATCTTTTCTTAACATCAGGTGTGATTGAGGTCAAGTGCTAACCCGTTGTGCATAAAAAAAAAATGTTATCTAAGTCTGCTGCCGCTAAACAGCAATGATAATAGCATTGTTGTGTGTCGGTTGTTAAAAGTAAGATCTCAAATAAGATAGAGTTTCAGGTAAGCACTCATCTTCACTTAACATCAGATATGCTTGAAATAAATAAATATGTATATAAATAAATAAATGTATCAGACACACCAATCATCTAGTCCCAAACTAAGCAAAGCTTGTACTATATTTATTTATTTATTTATTTATTTTTATTAGGGAAATCAACAGCTTAATCTTAACAAGTATTGCTTACATATTTCAGAGTATTTTTATTATAGCGTGCGTTTTAAAGGTACGTTAAAGGTAATTTTAGAGGTTAGATATTGACAGTCTATGTTTGAGTTTAAAATGTCATAAAGTAGTGTCATGTCAAGCATAATGCGTCTTTTGGTTAGTGTAACCATATTGTAATGCTGACAGCTGTCCGTGTAGTTAGAAAATAGATTGCGTGTTTTATAGTTTAAATATTTCAGAAATTTGGTCTGAATTTGCTCAATACGGTTCTTGTATATATTGTACTGGGGTGACCAAATGACACTACCATATTCTAATACGCTACGTACATATGCGAAGTATAATACATGTTATATTAGAGAAAGGTTGACTGACTCGTTTAAGAAAGCCCAGACCTTGGTATGCCTTTTGGACAATCATGTCAATATGATCATTCATTACCAATGTGTTGTCAAGTTTAATTCCTAAATCACGGATGGTGTTGGTTTTTTCTATGATCAGATTATTAATATTATAATTGTATGAAAAATTATTTATCCGACGTGAAAAAGATATAAATTGACACTTGCTAACGTTGACAGTGATTCTATTAGTTGCATAATATTGAGATAATCGAGTCAGATCTTCTTGTAATCTGACACAATCTTCATTGCTACCGATATCGTTAAAGATTTTTGTATCGTCAGCGTACATTAGGAACTTAGAATTCTTAAAACAAGTGTAGATGTCATATAGGAAAGCATTATACAAGAGAGGTCCTAATTGAGACCCCTGGGGAACTCCAGATGGGATTGTCACAAGGTCTGATCTACAGCCTCCCACTACTACCGCCTGTGAACGATTTTTTAGATATGAGGTAATCCAACGTAGCAAATCCCCACATATACCTATACGTTCTAATTTCTTGAGCAGAATGACGTGATCGACACGGTCAAAAGCTTAAATTTCGAATCTTATCATTCTATGAAAGTCCACTCGGAAAATAAGCCTGCAATTCACATAGCAATCGCCATGCCGGGCAGGCGGGTTGGCGATCGCAGATATTGTTTTTGTATCGTGTTGCGGCGTTAACTTTTTTATTTTACACAACTCTGCCAGGAACCAGTAAAACATACATACATATATAATGTCACGCCTGTTCCCGTAGGGGTAGGCAGAGACCACAGACTTCCACTTGCTACGATCCTGACACACCTCTTCTGCTGCCTTCACTCTCATAAGGTTGTTCATACATGCTCGTGGGTTTAGGTTTACTTTTTACATACAGTAAAACATGATCATAATAAATTCTTTAATTTGCAAACATATTTAACTATTATCATTAACCAGCTGCTGTATAATAAATAGCCCCACTCTCCTCACCCAGCACCAAATATTACATGTTCTTCTATCGCTCTGTCCGTCTGTCTTCTCCGTTGTGGCAGTAGTACTGGGTAACGGTGTGGTGTGATAATCTGTGGTTTCATAATACTCGTAATCCATTGGAATGTAACAAGCTGAGGTCAAAGATAAAATTAAAGTAACAATGTAGAGTAGGGTCGAAGGGAACTGGGTTCGAATTTGGGGTAATTTTATATGAGAAAACTCCATGGTCATCCGATGTTGATGCACAGATGTCAGGTGTAAGTTCAACCAGATCAGTCTGTGTGAAAGAAACAAGAAATTAAAAAATATATATAAAAAGTCCTTACCTATGAAATTGGCGTTTTGTATGAAGAATTTCATTAAGACTGTTTTCTCCATACAAACATTTTTGATTTTTTTTGAGAACGGCAAATGCAAATTTAGCTAAACAGAACAGTATGTGGAAATTGAACACTATAATATAGAGACTGGTATAATATGCAACTATAGATCAGAAGTGCAACCTATGAAAAATTCCATACCACAAGGCAGTGTCCTTGGAAGTTTGCTCTTCATACTATATATAAACGATCTTCCTAAAATAATCAATGAATTATGTGTTCTATTCGCGGACGATATCTCTGTCCTATTACCGTGCTCCATTGTAACAAATCTAAACAGTCAGTTAAATAATACTCTAAACACAGTTGTACAATGGTTAAATGATCACAATTTGGAAATAAATCTCACGAAAACTAAGCTAATGCAATTTAGACCCCATCAAAAGCGCCCTTTGGACATAAATTTCAAATACCATAATAACAAGCTAGATTGTATTCCCACTTTCTCACTGTTAGGTTTAAATATTGACACACATATAAATTGGAAGACACACATTGACAAATTAAAGAATAAGTTATCTAGGTTTACATATGCTTTGACGGAGCTCAAAAAATCAACCGACTTTAAAACTGCACTTACAACATATTATGCTTATGCTCACTCATGGCTCCAATATGGTATAATTTTATGGGGAAATAGTACTGACGTGAAGGACATTTTTATCATCCAAAAAAGATGTATAAGAATTTTAGTAAACATTAAAGAATTAGATAGTTGCAAACCACATTTTATCGAGCACAAAATTTTAACCTTGACATCAATATACATCCTCGAAGCTTGTAAATTTGTAAGGAAATATAAGAGCGCCTTTCCGGTATACTCTCGACCAAGAAATCTGAGACAAAAAGACAGACTAGCACTCCCTATATCAAAAATGGAAATGTTTATGACAGGACCACATTGTATGACAATTAAAATATATAACAAATTGCCGACTTATTTATCAAATACAGAAAAGACAAAAACTTTTGCAAATAAATTAAAAGCTTTCCTACAAACAAAAGCATATTATAATCTAAAAGAGTTTTTTGAAGACAAATTTGAAAGTTAAACATGAAAATTTTGGTCTGCCTGTCAAACTAGGTACTTATTTATTCCCATGCAATTGTATTGACATTATATGCTTTCGACATTTAAAATAGTTCTATATCAATTTGTTTTCCTATCATTTATATTACATCACTATTTATTGAATTGGACTGGACATGCAATTAATTCTATTAGACCCTGACATTTGAATTATATAATTTATTTATTTACATTGCTTATACTTAGATATGATATATTTGTGTATGTTTTTCCTTTAAATTAATGACATTATACCACTTTAATTTGTTAAATACGGCTAATGTAGACATAATCTACTTTTTATGTCGTAAAATACCTTTTGAATTTTATAATTAATTAATAATAATGTATATAATATAATATAATATAATATAATATAATATAATATAATATAATATAATATAATATAATATAATATAATATAATATAATATAATATAATATAATATAATATAATATAATATAATATAATATAATATAATATAATATAATATAATATAATATAATATAATATAATATAATATAATATAATATAATATAATATAATATAATATAATATAATATAATATAATATAATATAATATAATATAATATAATATAATATAATATAATATAATATAATATAATATAATATAATATAATATAATATAATATAATATAATATAATATAATATAATATAATATAATATAATATAATATAATATAATATAATATAATATAATATAATAGTTGTAGTGCCCTAACAGGGCTTCCATGTTAAGTACTAAAATGAAATTGAAAGACCTTGTAACCATGGAAAGCAACAATAAATGAATTATGAATTATGAATTAAACTTTGTGTGTATTATCGGATAACATTAAGTTAAGTATAGGCAGCGTTAATTTTTAAAAGCAACCGCTTTATAAAAGTTTCAGCGAATTAAGAAATGATTATGGGAAGCACATGAAAAGAGTTCTGTTCAATTTTTTTTTATTATGTGATTTAGACCAGAAATTAAAAAATATTTCATGTGAAACCTTGAAATAATATTCCATTTTCCAAATAAAAAACAAATTCGGATATAGCTTTGAAAATCGCAGGAATTAGTACATATGATTAACGAAGAAAAAAAACTCCAATTTCATAGGTAAAGACCCAATACTAACCGCTATGTGTACTAAATCATAAATAAAGTTACGCCTGTTTCCCGTAGGGTGGGTAGAGACCACAGACTTTCATTTGCTACTATCCTGACATATCTCTTTTGCTTAATACACTCTAATGCATTTCCGTTCTACTTTATAACAAACTTATAACTTATAAAATAAAAAGAGGGGTGCTATGAAATTGAAGTTTTCAACAAGCACGTCCGTGTGTGTCTGCCTGCGGCATTGTAGCGTTAAACAGATATGAAAATAGTGTTTGATTTTGAACGTTGGTGTTTGTGAGATGATTGTTAGGCACCTTTCCCTTCATTTAATCTTTAATACTACTGAGGTACATCTGTTCAAAGCCTGCACGTACACATAAACACATACAAAACGCCGTGAAACACATATTCGTCGAGGATTAAGAAAACAATGTTCAGAACTTTTTTTTTTTGTGAACGACGGGTTCGTACTTGACCTCAATCGCACCTGATGTTAAGTGAAAATGAGGCCGAAGGTGTAAGCGTACTGACCCCGAAACCCCAACACATTTGGGGGACTGGCTATCTTATCTCTGACAACCGGAACACAACAATGCTATTAACTTTGCTGCTTGGCGGCAGATTTAGATATGATGGTGGTAGCTAGCCAGGCGGACATTTAAAATGCCATACCACCAACCAAACCGATTACTTAAACATCGAACCCGCGACGTCTGAATCGTAAACCCAATGTTGTTTACATTGAGCCACGGAGGCGGTTAAAGCGGTTCCTCTGAACATTAAAAGAAATCCTTTGTTAAAATATTTTGAGTTTTAAACAACCGTTCGCTAAACAAAGGTTGCAAGCGACCTGTAGTCAGCGACCTGACATAACCTTTATTAAGTCGTCTGACCACCTTGTAAATGGACGTCCTGCTCTGCGCTTGCCGGTACGTGCATGGTCACTAGAGAACTTTAATGTCTCAGCGGCCATCAGGTCTTCGAGTTATGTGCCCTGCCCACTGCTTGCTAATCCGCCTATGGATTTCTTTATTCCTGATTCGACCACATGGTGAAACGCCGAGCATCACCCTCTCCATAGCTCGTTGCATGACCACGTTTTGGCATCAGTTATCATTGGCACACATTAATTAAAGACTATCGTCTTCAAGCACTATGGTATTTTGAAAGAATAGACGTTGCGCAATTTCTTATTAACCTTACCTATATAATATTACAGTCTTAAGACGTCCACTGCTCCGTGAATCAAATCACTCAAAGTCGGTCTTGTTCCCCAAAGGAATAGTTTCTTTCAACATCCATCATTTTTCTCTAATTCTGGCTTTTCTTAAGGGTATATTTCATAAACCTTTGGTCCCTTAATAAAGTCCGACGTTGTCAGTGATATATCACTATAGATTGATTAAGTGCATCCAAATGTTTCTGGTTTTTGTGGTAGAGCTCAGATAAACTTCTTTTCTAATTAATTATCTTGATATATTTTCTACGTGAATAGTTACAATTGCTTCGAGAAGTTTAGGAATGTTCCGTTATTTTCATACGGCGTTTCTGCTCATTCATTTTGTTTTTATCTTGTATTCAACAAAGCGATACGTTTGAAATACATTCCTTTTCACTGCAACTTGAGCATTTGTGAGAAGACTGCGAAAGATTTTCTGAAATGTAGGAATTTTCAAAACCAATCTCGTGCCTATGATGCACTTTTTTAATTAAACAATTCCTTTCGATCCTCACCCTTTGTATCTCAGAATACCTAGTTTTATGACTGATGTGATGACAATAATGGCAATAGTGGTACTAGCTTTCCGCTCGCGACTTCGTCCGAATAGGTTTCATAATAAAGTACAGACTATCACGTCTTGTATTATTCGGAAGACCCTCTAAATTGTGAAAACCGTATCAAAATCCGTTGCGTAGTTTAGAATAACTAAGCGGACAAACAGACGGATGTGGACAGCGACTTTGTTTTATTCTGTTTGGAAATAGAGAATCATGTCATAGCATGACGTGACACAGACGTTGAAACAATTCGAGCAATATTGCAGGCTAGTTCTGACGGCGGGCGACGCGCCGTGGCCGCGGATGAATACCGTGACGTACTTGTGGCCACGCTGATATTGCGCTAATGGGGGAACACCAAGGGATTTTAGTTGGTAGGTCGGCTTAGCCAGAGTCCAACATAACTCGCCCACCACCCCCGTGAAGGGCATATGCCTTTGTAAAAGAGAAAAGGATATTGTAGGCTTAAAAATGATTTCAAGATATATCAATACTTGACATTCTTGTTTACTAATACTCCTATAGAAATCCATGAGGGAGGCCTTTGTTCTGTTGCTGATATGATGAGGATGAATACATATATGATATATACCCGCCAAGGGAAGGTTGTGGCTTGCATTGGGAGAATTATGTGATATTGATGTGGAAGTTAATAGCGATTTATTTTTAATGGACAACGGGTTACCGCTTGACCTTAATCACACCTGATATTAAGTAAAAATGAGGCCGAAGATGTAAGCTTACTGACCCAGAAACCCCATCTTACTTGGAGGATTGATAGCCAATCTGTCTGTCAACCGAAACGCAACAGTTTTATTTGATGACAGATTTAGATAAGATCGTAGTAGCTAGCCAGACGGACATTTAAAATGGCCTATCACAAATCAAACCGAGTACTAAACATGTACCCCGCTGGGGATCGAACCCGCGACCTCCGATTCGTAAACCCTATGTTGTTTACATTGAGCCACTTAGTCGGTCGAATGCAAATGATTGTGATAAATCATGGACTTGAAACAGTTGATGACTACATGTACGCGACGCACCTCTTTTGTATCTTTTTACTTTTTTTTTGTTATATTCGCAAAGGGATCTAAGCCCATACAGCCATGTCTTATTTCTCTTATTTCTTCAGTTTATAAGTCAGTCTCAGTTAAAACAAGTAATTCGTCGTATACTTGGCGTATACAGAGTCTAGTCACGGTCAAGTCATTCTTCAGTAAAGTGGCAGAATGCTTTACAAAAGATTTTGGTGGCTTCTTGAGGGAACCCGAGAGCTTCGTTACGCACATTAATTTACAATTCCCTTCACTTGCACACCATTACTAACTTATGCTGCACAATATTCTGCCATTATTAAGCTTCAAAAGTGAGAATGCACAAATTATAAGAATTATAAACAAAAATGCTACTTCACTCGCCGAGATTCCGCCAAAATGCCCCTTGACATATTATTATATTGTTTCTTGCTGTTGAGCTGCTAACTGAAGTGTCAACTACTTTTATTTCCAAAAATTCCCATAAAATACCCTTTTTTTCACAGTTTAATCCACAATTATTTAAAAAGTGCAACCCCTGAGTTTCTTGCTCGTTCTTCTCCGGGGAGGCGATAACTGTATGTCATGACGATTTATGTCATGACGACCTCCGCCTCCGTAGCTCAATGTAAACAATATTGGGTTTACGATTCGGAGGTCGCGGGCTCGATCCCCAGCGGGGTACATGTTTAAGTACTCGGTTTGGTTGGTGGTAGGGCATTTTAAAATGTCCGCCTGGCTAGCTACCACCATATTATCTAAATCTGCCGCCAAGCAGCAATGTTGATAGCATTGTTGTGTTCCGGTTGTCAGAGATAAGATAGCCAGTCCCCCAAATGTGTTGGTGTTTCCGGGTCAGTATGCTTCCACCTTCAACCTCATCTTCACTTAACGTATTGAGGTCAAGTCCCAATCCATTGTGAATTTCTTATAACTTACGAAATAAAACATTTTTGATTTGATTTGTTTTGAATTCTATCTCCTATAAGCGCTCGTCGTTTACATTTGGTCCTTGATCTATCATAAAACTTATACTAATACTAACCTAATACGGCCAAATTATACAGGTAAATAGGTTCGGGAAAAATATTCAATTTAATACCTTAAAGTCAACTGCATTTAACTGCCTTTGCAGATGGTTTCCCAATTTCCGTAGTCCGCCGGCAGTTTTCACATCTCTCGTGCAAATTGAATATTTAACGATTTGTATTTATAGAAACGTGGTATTTCGTACACAAGTTTATAATTTCTACATCTATCCAAATTCTATTTACATTAATAATGTGAAGGTATAATATACTCTACATAATCAAAATAGTTAAATAATTAGCCGAGTTACGGTTAAAATTACGAAATATGACTATTTGAACAGTAACCAATCAAACCCATGGTAGTCTATTGTTGCACATATTCCTCTCCCGTGATGCTATTTGCCCACGACCGATTGGTGTAGTAAATAACGACCCTGTTAGCGAAACCAACGGTTGCGGGGTCGAATCCCGCGAGGGGTAAATGTTTGTGGCATGAATACAAACATTTATTCCCGAGATTGGATTGGAAGTTTATATAAATATTTATATTTGTTTATGCGTTATCTAGTATCCATAGTACAAGCTTTACTTAGTTGGGACTAGATGATTGGTGTAAGTGTCCGAAATATTTATTTATTTAAATTTTAGTTTCATGGGAGTTGCCGGACAAGTGAGTCATCTTTATTGAGCTCTTCACCAACAATGCCTACCCATCTATGGTCCCTTAATAGGCTTTTATAAGACATATAAGAGTGGAGGCGGGTAGGTCCTATTCTACTCTACTCGATACGTAGTGGGTATGATAAGTCGAAGCAGCCCCCTTATTGTCTAACTTAATTGCCATCTCCTTCGCCATTGGTCAAATTTGACAATTGAAACTTTGCTATTGGTTGAATTTGATAGTTTTTTATCATTCAAGTTAGATCGAAGACAGAACCGACTCGTATAACATATTCAAAGTAATTGTTAACTCTTTGCGAAATCGAGTGAGTGTTCCAAATCTTTTAACTGTTCCGGATTATTCAAAATGTTTCATTTGAAACTGTAACAGCGAATGAGCGAGTAAGATAATGCGATTCTTTTGTCGCGTATGGACCCGTTAGCATATCGTCCCTCATTCTTATTCTTATATTCAGTATTTACTACGACTGTGAGTGATTTGTTTATCATTATCACCGACGTTAGGAAGAATCCGCCATTGCCCGAGCCACCCTTTACCACGCGATTGGCGTCGTCCCGGTCGCTCGCAACGCCCATCTACGACATACATATATACATACACTCGAAAGACATTACCCTCTTTTCTTTTTTTTTTTTTTATACGAGAGAGCGGCAAACGAGCATGCGG
Source organism: Oegoconia quadripuncta (assembly GCA_949316235.1). Lineage (NCBI taxonomy): Eukaryota > Metazoa > Arthropoda > Insecta > Lepidoptera > Autostichidae > Oegoconia > Oegoconia quadripuncta. Next base: position 15,280,071 of record OX438758.1, read on the forward strand.
GTCACCTGATGGAAAGCAATCACCGCCGCCCATGGACACCCGCAACACCAAAAGGGTCACAGATGCGTTGCCTTTGAGGAAGGTGTAGGCTCGTTTCTTGAAGGTTCCAATGTCGTACTCGTTCGGGAATACCGCTGCCGGAAGTCCGTTCCGCAGGGTGGTCGTACGTGGTAAGAAGTTTCTTGTGAAACGTACAGTGGTAGACTTCCACTTATCCAGGTGATGTGGATGGAAATTTAATTTTCTCCGAGAAGTGTATCGGTTAAATTGAGCAGCGGGTATTAGCTCGAACAGTTCTTCAGAACACTCCCCATGAAATATGCGATAGAGAATGCAGAGGGACGCGACGTCTCTTCGCAACGCCAGGGGATCCAGTCGGTCAGTGAGACTCTCTTGGCCGACAATTCGGACTGCGCGACGTTGAACGCGGTTTTCTTGGGCAGTCGGGTAAAAAGCAGATAAAATTATGATGTGACGCTTGGCACTTCCATTCGAGAATACATCTAGCGAGTCATTGGTCGCTATGACAAATAAATATGAATAACCGCACGTAATGAGTTTCGTGAGCACGTACTGGCGATGAATAAGTTGAATACCCGTGAACGTAGTTACGAGAAACCAATCAATAACCTCATGGGCTTCTGTTTGCAGAATGTTCGTTGTCAATAAATCAAACACGGGGAGAATTCCACCCGGTAAAGAGGTTCAATTTTATGTTCGTAAATAGTTGGCTTCTCTATATTACAAATAAATAAATATTTCTTTTCTATTCAGCTATTTTAACGTGTTTCCAAATAAATTGGTTTAAATGATACGACAACCAGAAAAGTTTTCAGTTTCGTTTCATTTTCAAAATCTGCAAGTATAAACTTCAGGCCACAAATACATACATATATAATGTCACGCCTGTTTCCCGTAGGGGTAGATAGAGACCACAGACTTCCACTTGCTACGATCTTGACACACCTCTTTTGCTTCTTTCACTCTCATAAGGTTGTTCATACATGCTCGTCGGTTTAGGGTACTCTTGACGTGGCCTTTCTTTAAGACGTCCCCGATTTGATCATGATACGTTCGTCGTGATCTTCCCCTACCAACACTACCACAAATACATTGTAGAAATACTAGATTTACTACTTCCAGCACTAAAGCTTTTTTTAACGTAGCCTATACTTTTCTCCGACCCCTTATCTATACTTGTACAAAAATTTAAGTCATTCTGATGCTCTGTGCTTTAGGGGTTCGTTGAAGCTTTAAAGTTCTATAGTGGAGATCACGCGTCGGCAATCGCAGCGTGAGTTGTCCACTTATAAGAGGACAACGAGTTGTGAGTTTATTGGTGGGAAGCCCCATAGTCGTCTTTACAGCCCCCACGGGAAGAGACTGTTTATATAAATGAAATGAGATTTCTTCTCAGTTACATTTGCTATTTTTTTACAAGTTTCTATTTAACTTGCGTCGTATGTATGTATGTAACTAGTTGCGCTAAAAATGTCCCTCTTAGAGCGTTATCACACTAGCGAGTTGCGAGCGAGTGGAAAGCGGGGCGAGTGCGCAGCCAGCACGCCGCGGGTGCGCAGCGAGCTCACGGCGAACAGCGCTGTTGACGCCAGTCGATAACTTGATAATGGGTCCTCCCATATTCGTCGTTTTATCTGCTTTTGTCTTCGTTTCCGTCTTCGGAGTAACAAAGCTAACAGCAGTGTTTCCTCGTCGTAATCCATTCTGGCACTGACTGTACAAAACAAGAATCGCACGCCGCGAACTCGCTGCCCACCCGCGACGAGCTCGCGGCGTACTCGCTGCGCACTCGCCCCGCTTTCCACTCAATCGCAACTCGCTAGTGTGATAAAGCCCTTATAAATTGGTAGAGGAACAGTACTGTAAATATTAAAAATTCTAAATAGGAATATCGAGTAATATTTCGGACGTTTACATCTCATCTAGTCCCAAACTAAGCAATGCTCGTATTATCATAATAAATAATATAATAAATATATCTTTATTTGTTCTTCACAAACTCACGCTATAGCTGGTCTATATTTAAGTCGCGGGTTCGATCCCCAGCGGGGTACATGTTTAAGTACTCGGTTTGGTTGGTGGTAGGGTATTTTAAATGTCCGCCTGGCTAGCTACCACCATCTTATCTAAATCTGCCGCCAAGCAGCAATGTTAATAGCATTGTCGTGTTCCGGTTGTCAGAGATAAGATAGCCAGTCCCCCAAATGTGTTGGGGTTTCCGGGTCAGTACGCTTCCATCTTCGACCTCTTCTTCACTTAACATCAGGTCTGATTGAGGTCAAGTACCTACCAACCAGTTATGCATAAAAAAATTAAAAAAAAGTCTGGTAAGTACGTGTGAAGACTGATGCCTAAAATAAGCAGTAGCCTCTGCTTTAGGATACTAGTACCCCAGTTGTACTTCCCGGACGTACGAGTACAGCTCAGACAGCGAGAAATAGTCCCAAGTGGAAACTAGGCAACGGATAAACATACATAAATATTTATATAAACATCCCTGACTGGGGGATAAATGTTCGTATTCATCACACATATGATTCGGACTCGCAACCGTTGATTTCGCTGACAGGGTCACTATTCACTACACCAATCGGCGGTCAAATAGTTACATGCATATAAAATGAAAACGAAGAGAAAATTAAATAAATATCGCTTACGAATAAATTTTAAAGTCGTAATTTCACTACAACTGTGACATGTATGACAATGTATGCAATAGATAATGGAACAGTAATTTAGATATGTGTAGATAATTCCATCGCATCAGATGGAAATTGCTCTTTATTGTGGGACTCATACAGGTCAGGGATACCTATGTCCCTATATGTCAAGGTTATGGGTCACTAGTGACGCAATATTTGGAAATTATATTTTTGAAACAGTGAATTTTAATGTCAGAACCTATCCTAAGTAAAAGTTATTGAATACATATCCTATGAAATATATAACGTGAATTGTTAAAATGGTTAGCATTAAATCTTAAGTCTTAGGTGTACCGACGATTTGGTGAAGATCGCGGGAAGTCCCTGGATGTGGACAGCACAGGACGAATCGGTGTGGACGTCTTTCGGCTGATGATGATGATGTAGTCTTAGGTGACAGGTCCAAATTCCGATAGGACATATAAAATGCTTTACCACCCACCACGCTTACTTAATATGACCATAATTATATATTATTTTAGTTGCAGCTGTGAAACAAATTAATAGCATTCATTGATTCCCATTTTAAACTCACTCGCTTGCTTATTTAATGACCAACCCATTAAGGTAATTACAATTCAAGAATAGTTCACAGTGAGAGTTTCAAATAGTACTGACAAGACTAATTTGCATCGTACGCCAAAGCACGTCACCTAGTCATATTAAGTCAGTAATATAATTTCGAACTAATTATCTCATCATTAGGCCTAGTGTGGGTCACGGGGTAGTTTTATAGTGAAATATATTTATTTGTGGTTACAAATTGTTTGTTTGATAGGGTTTGGCACCAGCGACTTACATATTGGATGAGTTTTTTTACTGTAAGGAAAAAAATAGGGCATATTAAGTAAGTGAAATAGAAGGGCATAGGTAGTTTTTTTTTTCAAAATTATTATAAAACAAAGCTTTGATTGTGTCATTTGACGGCCGCGTTTGTAGCCTATTCCACATAATTACATCATTAAATTAAAAAAATTAAAAAAAGTTGGAGAAAATATGAATGCAAATTAATTTCGCATGATAGGAACCTTAAAAATCACGTCAGTCGCTTATAAATATACGAACGGCGCGTGCGTTTTGAAAAACAAAAAATAAACTACCTATGCCAATAACCCCTATTTATCTAATATGCCCTATTTTTTTCCTTACAGTAAAAAAACTCATCCGGTATAATAATTTGGTTAAAATCTGATGATGGATGTAAATAAAGAGTGGAACCATACTGAAGTCAGTTGTTTTGTAATTTTTTGGGGGTTCAATTATACTCTGAATAATCTTGAGTTAATGCCACATTCAGTTAGAGATATGATTCTTGGATGATGATGACCTTCTCTTTTTTGAACTCGGTTGAAAAGTAGCGAAATAGACGATTAAGAATTAACAAATTCATAAATGTTTAGTGCGGTCTTCCCACACGCTGGGATCATCAGATATTGATGAAATTAACGGAACCCCTTCCAATATAAACTTATTAAAATCAACAACATGGACACCCGAGGAATGCAATCCCTTCTCCTAAACTATGTATTTAAGAGTATATAAACCATCTGGTATCCACAACACAAGCCTATAGTTGCTTAAAGTGGAACAAGATAGCATTGTGGGCATTTCCAAGGATATTTAATTATTTATTCTCCTTTTCGAAAGTCGATTAAAATAACTGTCAGTGTATTTGACTTACTGTTTGCCTATTATACTATGACATTGCCTTCAAGAAGCTTAATTAGACAAAATTAAACAAGTTTTTAATTGTTTCTCTTGACGGGTAGTCTTTTGTATGCAAGAAGATTGGAAGACGTTGTATTCTGAACTTTGAATTATTTCATATAAATTTTGTTTTTCTGTTTTGTTTGCTTCGAAGTTTTGGGGTTTTTATTTCATATTATCCATTTTGGAAAGCAAAGAAATTACTTAAAAATAATTCTACAGTCACCATTCCGTCTAAAAACGAGTCTTCGAGTGCAGTATATGTGTAAAACTCGCATCCCAAACGTCGCCATACTAAAGTCGGACTGAGTTAGTGATATTTGCCGCATGCAAAATGTGGGCCAAAATCACACCACACTTCGAGTCCACTTCTAGACATAAGGCATTGCGGTAGACAGAAAAGGATAGAGCGGAAAAAGTTGGATAAGGGCCTTAAAGTCCCCTTGTTCCACTCTAACCCATTCCGTTCTTGAGTACACGAAATGGATTAGATTCCGCTCTTAAGTACACTTTAACCCATTCATTGCCCATTTGTTCCAATTAGGCCATGTTTGTAATAAAACAAGATGAAATAACTGTTTAAATGCACTATATTGGCAAGAAAACTAATTTAATTAAAATAATGTGGGATCGCAGTCCGCACAGTTGGAAGCCATATTCAGAAGGGGCAACTAATTGCCAGTGTACAAAAAAATAAAAAAAATAAAAAGTGTTGCCACAAATTAGTTATATGTTCATAAACTGAACAGGCCAGATTCCTAAAGGGCCAGATTCCTGAAAGGACGGAAAAAATACATTCATGTCTTTTTTCCGTTTCAGAGGAGGAACGCCTTTGCCTGCAGTGGAACAGTATGTGCTCCTAACAATAATAATCAATGATTTATAGAAACTCTTACTTCGACAACTTTGTGAATTAACTGTTTAATAAATAATAAATAAATATCCTTAGACATACACAAAGTGCCATCTTGTTCTACAGTAAGCAACTATAGGCTTGTGTTGTGGATACCGGATGGTTGATATGCTACATTTTTTTTTGTAAATAAATACTTATTATAAATGAAAACATCCATAACTCGGGTAGACGTGTCCGTATTCATCACACAAACATATGCCCCTAGTGGTATTTGAACCCGCTACCTTTTGGTATCGTGGTCAGAGTTGCTAACCATTACACCAAACAGGTCGTCACCTGTTTATCTTTGTAGTTAAATCCTCATAAGTACATAATTTTACAGGCGCATCTTGAAACACCCAGCGAAATTTGAATCCTTGGCATCTTTTGAGATGATGGTTTATATCATCAAACTGAACAACTTTCTCCTATGGACCAATTTTGAAATCGATAAAAAAATGAGCGGTTTCATACATTTCAATGGGGTGTGTATTTTTTTTTTTTTTTTATATGAGAGGGCGGCAAACGAGCATGCGGGTCACCTGATGGAAAGCAATCACCGCCGCCCATGGGCACCCGCAACACCAAAAGGGTCACAGATGCGTTGCCGGCCTTTGAGGAAGGTGTCCACCCCAGAATAAGTAGGGCAGCCTGAGCGATGAGGGATTCTCCAGCAGTGCTGGGGTACCAGTTATGATGATAATGTAGAACATCAATTTGTATTTACGAATGAAGTTCATCAATGAACTTACTTTGCAAAATTAAAGTTGTGGATTATAACCCGGTATACCGGATGAGTTTTTTTACCGTAAGGAAAAAATAGGGCTTATCCTAATAAGCCCTATTTTTTCCTAAGTGAAGCCCTAAGTGAAACAGAAGTTATTGGCATAGGTAGTTTATTTTTTTTCCAAAAACGCACGCGCCGGCCGTAAATTCATATGCGACTGGCGGGATTCTTAGGGTTTCCATCATGCGAAATTTATTTGGAACTCATATATTTTCTGCAAATTTTCTTTGTTTATTTAATTTAATGATGTAATTATATGGAATAGGCTACAAACGCGACCGTTAAATGGCACAATTAAGGGTTTATTCGATTATGTCCACCCCAGAATAAGTAGGGCAGCCTGAGCGATGAGGGATTCTCCAGCAGTGCTGGTACCCTCCTGGGGTACTAACTCTTTAAATACCGCTACCATTCTGGAGAGAGACTGGAAGGTGGGCCTCCGGCGCCCTCGCTCACCGGACGAAGCGCATGAATGCGTATTGAATGAAACATCTGATTTTTTTCTCGACTTCAGAATTTAAATAATAACTAGTTGTATATCTGTGTTTTAAGGCTGTTGTTAACCTGAATAAATAAAAATAAATTATAGACTTACGTTTTAACGACGATGAGCGCACCCCTCTGTCATTTCTAAATATTTCGAAGGTGAACCGTGGGATGCTGTGACCGTGGTCAAATTTACTAATTGTAATGTATAAGCCCTCCCATTACTAATAAACCTATCCTCCCGCCCTTCACCTCGGGGAGAAGGGGGGGTGACTGAAAAACAGCCTTGACCGTGACATCTGTCCCGGTACAGCAAAGCTGATGTCACTCCCTTTTGCCTTGACTATTCAAAATTGTTACTATGTCAATAGCTTTAAGTTAAATAGGAACTAAGGCAATAAATAATTTTTATTATTATTATTATTATTATGCTGTTACGTTTGGATCATGCAAACGCTAATGTTTGGGTTATCTGCTGCTGACTGACTGCTATACCAAAAGGTCGCGGGTTAGAATCCCGCTAGGGGCATAAGTTTGTATGATGAATACATGTGTTCCCGAGTTATGGATGTTTTTCATTTAGTTATGTATTTATTTACAAAAAAAATGTATTTATGTAGTTTATCAACCATCTGGTATACATAATACCAGCCTAGTTGCTTAGTGTGGAAATAGATGGCGCTGTGTGTATGTGCAAAGATATTTATTATTTATTAATATTATTATTATACCTCTGGTCACCCACAGATAAAGGTCGTGACATTATATTTGTATGGAAGTAACAAAGAGTAACGAGAAATAGTTTTATCTAGAACCCATCAACAAGAGCGGTCTAGTTAGTAAGTATGTCGGTCAGTATTATTTTCTTAGATTTGTTTTCTTACCCAAGTGTTATCTCGTAATTGCCTTTTCTCTAGACAACAGCTAACTTAATAATTTGTTTGTTTATTCTATTAACAAAGTCTGAGTTTAATCCAATATCGATACAGGAAAGTAGGTATGGCCCACAGCGTCTGTTGAAATCGGTGGACACTTAAATTATATTAGGAAGGTTTTCAAGTTATGTTGTTTTTAACACCCGACGAAAAACGACGGGTGTTATGTATTGTTGCAAGTAATTGAGAATAGAAGAGGGAAAATGCTGGGACACCTTATACGACACGATGATTTCATCAAAACTATAATAGAAGGAAGAATAGAAGGGAAAAGAAAAAGAGGAAGACCGAGAATAAGCTACATGCAGCAAACAAAAGAGAAGTTGAACGTCGTGTCGTATCAGGAGGTCAAGAGGAAGGCGGAGAGCAGAGAGATATGGAAAAATCTCCACCGACAAGAGCATGGCTCTTAAATCAGATGATGATGATGTTATGTATTTGACAGTGTTGTGTGTGTGGTGTGTCCAGCCTTTCCGGATGTATCTCAGTAATGCATGGTCCAATTTGACAGTGTTGTGTGTGTGGTGTGTCCAGCCTTTCCGGATGTATCTCAGTAATGCATGGTCCAATTTGACAGTGTTGTGTGTGTGGTGTGTCCAGCCTTTCCGGATGTATCTCAGTAATGCATGGTCCAATTTGAGTGTGAGTTTCTTTTTATATTAAAGACTAAACGTGGCGAAAAATATTCAATTTTTCAATAAGGTTCCTGCTGATATACAAAATCTTTCTTTCAATAAATTTAAAGATATATAGAGAATAAATAGGTACTGCAAAGTGGAAACTTATTAAGAAAGCATATTACAAAATATCAGACTATTTAGATGATAATCATCAATTCACAATTAATAATAAAATATAAAACCTGTTTTTAAAAGAACAAATCCTCGAGTTCTTATTTGTTTTTCTCAGGGGAAAATTTCCTTTTGAATAAGCAGTAGCTTAAAAAATGTAAATCTGACTATTTTAAGTGTACCCTGTATACTTACAAAATAGAGATTTTTTTACTTTACTATAAATAATCACTTGTTTTTTGGGGGTTTTTTAAAGCCTGCGTCGGATTAGATGCAGCACATCACAATGCATAATACGACATTGGTGTCGATTCGGATGTACACTAACTAAACTAAATTAAACTAAAACCAGTTTTGGAGTGGAGCCGTCGCATCGTCCTGTTCCAGGGAGAAAGACACAGTACTACTTTAAAACTGGTTTTAGTTTAGTTTAGTTGGTGTACATCCGAATCGACACATTATAATGTATGAACGTAACGTCTGTCAAGGGAGGAATGGTGGTCTAATCTGGATTTTTTTTTTATGCACGACGGGTTCGTACTTGACCTCAATTACTGGATGAATAATCTCAAATGGTACACAGATGGCTCCATGATGGAGTCGGATACGGACGTAGCCGTTTGGCAAAAAAACTACAAAACAGTCAAAGCGGGGGTTCCTGTAAGCTACCGTCTTCCAGTCGGTAGCCTATGCAATAGCAGCGTGGGTAAGTTAGAATATAGATAGGCTAGTGGCAAAATATCTACAATATTCTAAGTGACAGGACTGACTGCCTGAAGGGCGCACCTTATCCTCATATAAGGTAGTCTTCAAGTTGGTTTTAGTCACTATTATGCCCTTACTACAGAATGTTACTCAAGCAGAGATCTCCAATTGAGGACAGTTAATAAAGGACAGTTTTATGTAACCTGTATAGCGGCATCTCTTTCTAACTATGCTTAATAGCACATCTACGCTAGCGTAGATCTGCGTTTCTCTAGAGCAAGATTCTCATAGTCTCAAGAAACTTGGGCACAAAAATGGGGTCCATCTAGATATTGAAGGAAATGAATGCCTTGACACAGGCTTTACCCAGCATGGAAACAGTTTAACTGGTTAAGAAGTTGGAAACTGGCTAGCTGCCACCATCTTATCTAAATCTGCCGCCAAGCAGCAATGTTAATAGAATTGTTGTATTCCCGTTGTAAGAGATAAAATAGCCAGTCCCCAAAATGTGTTGGGGTTTCCGGGCAGTAGGCTTCCACCTTCGACCTCATCGTCACTTAACATCAGGTGTAATTGAGGGGGTACCAAGTACCAACCCGTCGTGCATAAAAAAAATCCAACCGAGTCATTTGCGCGACTCTATGAACATCATATAGTTGGAAGAGTTTTCCAGGCCATGTAGCGGACTCTGACCTGACTGAGCCATTCCAGAGTTGACAGCAGTATTTATATCCAGGGGCATGTTTAACTTTTTAGTTCATTTGTTAACTAGGTAGGTAAATACCTACCTACTTAAGCTAAATAGCTTGAGTCGCCTACGTGAGTTATGACAGGACTTTTAATCCCATAAGCTAACAACACAGTACATTATAAGCAAGTAAGTCAACTAGGCTGTGTACTATAATCGTGTCTTTCCGTACCGTACTGCGCAGATCACGTGCGTCCGAGACACTGATTATAAGCTAAATGTGACAACTGTCATCGTCGTTTCTTCTCTCTGAGACTATACATATTACGAAGCGATGGTAGTCTGTCTTTAAACTTCCCACGCAACATGCTAAGCCGAGGTTCGAGCCCCCAGGGGCACTCTTAGGCATCGGTTACAACTACTCATACGTGCTGTTGCATACAGCGCTCCCCTCCGCCCGGTGAAGCTGTAACAAAACAAAAAATACATTTATTTACTAGATAATATTTTTACAATATCCAGTGTTGGGGCTACTTGTAAGTAAAGTTTACTTGTGTTAGTAGTCCCGCTCTAGCGAGGCTGCAACACGCAAACCTCGCGAGAAGGCGCGCGTGGTGTTCCCACGCGCCTTCTTGAGGTGGCTGGACCAGGAGATTCCTCCTTGCTCCAGCCTATAGGAGGGCCCGCCGCCGCCGTTACCTCCGCGCGGAGGAACACTGGGGGGTTTTTAGTGGGTAGGACCGCTCCCGTCTGGAACGGTGAATCCCACATATCCTCGCTGCTGACCCCTGTCAGCGGCGGGTCGAACGCGTAAATGTGTTTCCCCCCGTCAAAAAAAAAAAAAAAAAAAAAAAAAAGTAGTCCCGCTGTTCCATATTACATTTTTTATCAGTAAATAAGAATAAAAGAAAAGAAAATGTGCCCATGGGAATGGATGAGTGTGTATTTGTGTAAGTGGGTGTGTAAGGGTGTGTGTATGTGTGTGATCTTATTTCATTTATCTATTTATATATACATATACAGCGTAAATTATTGATGAATTTTACATTCGGAATGAGTTTACTGTCCTATTTTTATTAGACCTTCGATTTTGCCATACATCATGTAAAAGTCATTTGACTAACAGCAAACGTTCCTGCTCAAAAAAAACAAAAAACTTAATCAAACAGATTTACTGATCTGGTGAAACAATCTGATTACGTGTGAAATTGTAATTAAAATTAAAAAATAAAATTCATTTTCAAAATTCGCATTACAGTAGTTAGTAACTGGAGATTATTTTTACCCGACTGCCCATGGAAGGAGGGTAATGTTTTTAAGCATAATAGTGCTAAGAGACTCCGCTTGACTAGGGTTAGTCCATTACCTGCTGTTTCGAAATCGATGAAACCAGCTTAAGTAATTTAGTTTTATGAATGAGTGGGCCCAATTAAATTTAAAATTATCTCATACCTACTTGGTGAACCCAAATACTATTTATGAATAAGCTGTTTTGAAGTAAACATTATTTTATTTTTATAATGTAAAATGAGATGTTTTCATCGAGTTGTATTACTGTGAGGCCCGTGATAATTACTGTGCTAACATCAGAATATATTGTTTATCGCAAAACGATAGAAATCCTTTGTACTTCTATAGCGGCACGTTTAGATGTGCTTTCTGAAGATTTGCTGGCGTCATAACAATCCCCCTTGGCTCAGAGAAGAACTTTGAGCAAAAATGGCCGACAACACCCTCCCTAAAACTTTTATTACGAAATGGCATATGGTTTAACGTTCGGATACACTGCACTGATTTACTTGATTTAACGAGGGACTTAACCAATATTAGGAGATTTACTTGGACGAGAAGGCTCCTCTGTTTTTTTTATGCACGACCGATTCGTACTTGACCTCAATCACACCTGATGTTAAGTGAAGATGAGGTCGAAGGTGGAAGCGTACTGACCCGGAAACCCCAACACATTTGGGGGACTGGCTATCTTATCTCTGACAACCGGAACACAACAATGCTATTAACATTGCTGCTTGGCGGCAGATTTAGATAAAATGGTGGTAGCTAGCCAGGCGGACATTTAAGATGTCCAACCAACAACCAAATCTTTAGCTTTAACACAATTTATTGCTGTATTATAGTGTTTCAAGGGTTTTCTACTTCTTTTTACGATTAAGATTAAACTCGAGGGTAGATTCTTAGCCAAGTTTTATGAAAATCGGGTAAGTCGAACCCGTGACCTCCGAATCGTAAACCCAAATGTTGCTCACCTTGAGCCACGGAGGCGGAGGCTCCTCTGTCCGGCAACTGCACTAATTACCGACACAATTCGTTCTTTTAGAGAAACCATTACTCTAATGAAAGTGGTGTGTAGAAGGCATGAGGAGATGACTTCTTCGTAACTGAGGAGATGAATTGTTGTTCGGAAGCTGATGATAGCTGATTACTTATTTTCTTTGCCTTAATATTACGAGAAAACAACAATGGTGTCGATTCGGATTTACACCAACTAAACTAAAACCAGTTTTAAAGTAGTACTGTCTCTTTCTCCCTGGAACAGTACGATGCGACGGCACCACTCCAAAACTGGTTTTAGTTCAGTTCAGTTCCGCTCAGCTCAGCTCAGCTTAGCTCAGCTTAGCTCAGCTCAGTTCAGTTCAGTTCACTTTAGTTTAGTCTAGTCTAGTTTAGTTGGTGTACATTCGAATCGACACCATTGTCATGATAAAATTGTTCTTATTTTTATCACTAAGATTAGTGTCGCTCATAATTATACCTGTAAACTGTTTATATTGGCATTACAGTAAGCTACTGTTATTATTTTTTATTTTTTTTTAGAGATCGTTGTTAGCAATAAGGCCACCTTTTTGTGCGATTAATGATGTACGCTGTATTCTTCGTGTAGCTTTTGTTAATTGTGCAATTAAGAGTATTTGATTAAATAAAAATAAATAAATAAATATTTCGGACACTTACACCAATCATCTAGTCCCAAACTAAGCAAAGCTTGTGCTATGGATACAAGATACACGGATAAACATACATAAATATTTATATAAACATCCAAGACTCGGGAATAAATGTTCGTATTCATCACACAAACATTTACCCCTCGCGGGATTCGAACCCGCAACCGTTGGTTTCGCTGATAGGGCACTATCCACTACACCAATCGGTCGTCTATTGATTGATTGATTGAACTATAATAATAAGAAAACTTTATTTTATCCATTTAGCCTCTCCGGCCGCGATGGCAACTAAGTTTGGTAACCAGTTGCTGAAAAGTATTGAATATTCTTGTTAGACCACCAGTTGCCAAAGACGAATGCCTATTCTTGTTACACAACTATAGTTGCTAACTAGGAATTTTTCAAGTATAGTTATTGAACAGGAATTCACATTCTCATATCATAACTAGGAACCATAAGGTTGTTACAAAAATTCTATCACTTATGTCATTTCTGCGGAAGGTTAGCGACACACATACATTATAAATAATTAATTTTGTAATAAATTAGTATTATAGCGTATGTCCCATACTCGACGACGGTCGGGAGCACTCGGCTTCCTCCGCGACAGAGCCGCGGGAAGGTCCCTTCACGATATGAGTGAAAGGGACAAGCAATTACTGGTCGGGGCTGCTCGGCCTTCTCCGGTGCCCAACCGCCCCCGCCGTTTCAAACTTACCACGTGACCCTCGCTTGGCGTCACCTACATCCCACTCGCCCGCCACCAGTTCTGTTCGTGACGGACGAGCTCTGTTAATGTGCGCACGCGTATTTTTCACAGACGGAACCCCATCTCGTGGTGTACCAGAACAGGTGCTCGTTGTCTTCATCGACTTCAGCAAAGCTTTTGATGCCTTGCAGTATTCCACACTTTTTTCTAAACTAGAACAGAATGGTATACGGGGTCCTCTACTTAGATGGTTCCAAGACTATCATAAAAACCGTCGCACAGTAGTACGCCTGGGAAATAGTCAAAGTAACGAAATACGTACTGTACAGGGCACCGCACAGGGCTCCATTTTAGCACCAACTGAGTACTTACTGTACGTAAATGATATGTGTAACATCTTCCCGGAGGGCTCAGTGTATCAATTTGCAGACGACACGTGTCTAGTGAGTCATGGAAGGAACATGGAGGAAGCAAATATAACAATTCAAAAAAACTTTAATATACTGTGCAAATGGGCTCACGACGTCGGATTGACAATAAATGCCGATAAAACCAAAGCCATACACATACGATCACCTTATATGAAAACCCCCCATGTCCCTACCATCATAGCACACGACCACAAATGTTTACATACCCTGATCCAACAATTGACATGTAAATGTAAGCCTATCGAGATAGTAAAACAACACACATATCTCGGATTGATTATCGATCAAAATTTTAACTGGGGTCCACATATCGAAAATGTATGTAACAAACTAAGATCAATCAATGCCAAATTTGCTATACTTAAATACAAGCTACTCTATAACATACTCCGCATGTTGTACTTATCTCTAGCAAATTCTCTAATTAGTTACGGACTGGGTAGTTATGGGCGTACTTATAAAACATATATGGATAGCTTATATAAGCTACAACTTAGTCTACTTAAAAATATTGTACCAATATATATAAAAAATAAGTATAAGGAAAATAATGAGGAATTGTTTAAGCACTGTAGAATATTAACTGTGTACAACAAAATTAAAATGTCAATAGTTTTAGAAAAATTTCCCAACATAGCATTGTTAACAAAAACAAGTAGACCAAGAGTCATCTACGTAATTTGGCATACCTACCACCATATCAACTTCCTAAATGTAATAATGTATATGGCATGAGAATATGGGATTATATTTTACCAGATATTTTAAATAGTATTCCTGGTGAACTATATTCACATAAGGTAAAACTATGTAAAAATGCATTAAAGAAGTACTTTATAGATGGAAATATGTAGGAAGTGCCTTTCCAACAAATTTTATTTCGATAGCGAGACACATGTCTACTTGCTTTCGTATATCAATCTTATGTATTATGTATGTAGATATTTTAAGTTGCTTTTGTAATAATTAATAACGTGGCGGGTCAGTGACCTCATTCGCACTACACACAAACCTTTACAGGTTTTCGTAGGCGTCTTATAGTGAAGATTGTTCAAATAATGTTCTATGGATAAATAAATAAAAAAAAAACCTAAACTCTTCGAATTGTGTGTCGGAACTTACCAGTTATTAATACTAATTGTTACAAAGCCCTGAGAGTCTCATTTTAGTAGTGAGTGACTACCCAACGTCATAGTATCTTTTTATTTTAGGGTTAAACCACTTTCATGCAATAATTACACGACTTTTTATCATTGTACCCAACTGTACTTCCGAGAAGTGATTCCAACTGTTACGTTTTTCAGAATTGCCCACCGAACACAATAAGAGCCGACCCACGTAGCTTTCTAACAATTCATTTGTAAATTACAAGCCCGTTTTAAATTAAAACCAAATCAATAATTCAACAATTGGTCGGCAGCAAAGGCCTTTATGTCTCAACGATTTTTGCGCTTCATTTCACTGAGGAGTCTAAATTGGGGAGTGGGGGTAGGGTTGCCGTCTGCTGAATCAATAGGTTCTTAAGCTGGTTTTGTAAAGTACCAGATGCAACCGTCGCAAGACTGATTTGCTAAATATTAATTATTATTTTTTTGAGACAGAGAACCGATTATTTAATTTAATCGATTAACTATATATATAATTAACCTAGGAATGAAATTATCTTATTGAAACAACAAATTTATAAAACACAATTAAAAATACCTATATCTTATAGAAAAAATACGCCGTCCAACTCGCTTCCGTACCTAGTACGCTAGCGCTATTGCCCCGCTGAATGCATAAGCTCAGCTGCTGAGCAAAGTAGGTACCAGCTCTCACATCTCCAGAGGCGTGGACCAGTCTAATAGATAAATCCTTTACAAAATGTTTCATGTCAGAAGACCACGGGCCCAAAGTCTCCACTGCAAGCGCCGCAAACTCGTGGTTTATAGAGATTGACGCATATTTACGGCGCTTGTTACTTTGAGTTTGTAATAATTTATTTATTTTATTTTATTTATTCAGGTTAACAACAGCCTTAAAACACAGATATACAACTAGTTATTATTTAAATTGTATAGACTAATAAAAGTAAACCACAAATTATATAAAACAGAAAGTATATTTGTTCACAAACCGCACTTGTAATAAAAGCAAATATCTATTGCTGGTTTCATGTAGTACTTTTGACTGTCATCATCTGATTTAAGAGCCATGCTCTTGTCGGTGGAGATTTTTCCAGATCTCTCTGCTCTCCGCTTTCCTCTTGACCTCCTGATACGACACGACGTTCAACTTCTCTTTTGTTTGCTGCATGTAGCTTATTCTCGGTCTTCCTCTTTTTCTTTTTCCCTCTATTCTTCCTTCTATTATAGTTTTGATGAATACGTCGTGTCGTATAAGGTGTCCCAGCATTTTCCCTCTTCTATTCTCAATTACTTGCAACAATTTCCTTTGACTGCACAGAATTAAAAATATTTTCAAAGGCTCTTAGTATGCTCTTAGTTGTTCATAAAATAATTCTATATTGGTGGAACAGTTGAGGCCTTAGGTGACGAATCGAACTTACGCTCCAGATTGACCCGCTCAAATGCCTGTAAAATTTTAAATGTGTGAATCCCTAATTTTGTCGTTGTGTGCGTTAGCTAGTGTTGAAAACATTAGCTATCGAAAATGTTAGTAATTAATATCAACACAAAAATAAAACACTTTTTATATAAAGGAAATGACTATAAATTGAAAATTTGATAGATATCTGATGATACGTCACTGAATCTTTTACTATAAATAAATAAATATCTTTTGCATATACACACAGCGCCATCTAAGCAACTAGGCTTGTATTATGGATACCAGATGGTTGATATTTTTTTTTTTTATATGATGGTTTATATATATGGGGATATTTTATATAGATGGTTGATAAACTACACAAATACATTTTCTTTTGTAAATAAATACATAAATAAATGAAAAACATCCATAACTCGGGAACTCGGTTTGGTTGGTGGTAGGGCATTTTAAATGTCCGCCTGGCTAGCTACCACCACCTTATCTAAATCTGCCGCCAAACAGCAATGTTAATAGTATTATTGTGTTCCGGTTGTCAGAGATAAGATAGCCAGTCCCCCCAAAAGGTGGGGTTTCCGGGTCAGTACACGTCCACCTTCGACCTTATCTTCACTTAACATCAGGTGTGATTGAGGTCAAGAGCCAAAAAAAAATATATTTCATCGCCCTACTCAAGACTCTACGTGGTCTTTTCTGGGGGTTATCTAAATTTTCAATTTATAATTTTAATTATTTGTTTTTGACTTATTATTATATATACTTATATTGATTTGTGGTAAAATAGGCATAGTAGTGACGTTAATAAATTCAGATATTACATTTGTTCTAGTTTATATTTAAATTCCATCTCTTTATTTGTTACTCTTTTTAAATAAATATATTGTAAATCTAAAAGTATTACTGTAGGTACTAGGTGATGTCGAATAAAGATCTTGTTTTGTCTAACGATTATTGAAAAAAAAAAAAATCAGATATTACATTTTCAGTACAATGTTTTGTGGATGACCATGTCTTTGATTAGTTTTGGGAAAAAAGAGGGCTATACTAAAAGGATTATCACAAATCGGGGTTAACCCGGACGAATTGCAACCCTAGATAGGGGTCGAGTTTGCCGCGCCGGTGCTTTATGCGAGAAATAATTAATGCCACTTGTGGTCCGGCCAGAGCCTACATCGAATGTTAGGCTGTTTCGTTCATTTTTAAATGTTTTTTAAACTCTGGAAGCTCTTGTTATTTTTGTTCTTTCAGCCTAATTAATTTATGACGTCAAACTCTGACATTTCGAAATTTTTAACATCATCGTTATAATTCTTTTTGAACACAACTCGATCTGTATTTGATAAGAGATCTAAACCACCATTTAAATCCAAATATAGATGTTTTTTTATGGAAAAGCAGAAGATTGGTATTTCGGACCGCTACATTACCACTATCTATGAGAACATAGTATATGAAGCAGTGAGGGGCTGTGGATTGGATCCATAGCTTGGGCATCAGAAGTTGAAATAGTTTATTGTAATTATAACGTGTATAGAATATGAAATAGAAAATTGCAATAATTACTTAAAATTTCATTGATTATCAATTTATTCTATAATAATAATAATTGATATTTTATTAATTGAATCCAATATGTTACGGGAATAATCTTACACAATATTCATTTACCAATAACGTTAGTTTTAATTTGATAACACCAAACATATTTCAAAATTCCAATTGTCCCAGCCCAACCCTCAGGTTTCAGCAGAATACCAGTGTTTTGCCAACCTCGGGCAAATTCATACACTGAGCTATAGCCTTTTTGTATACTGCGGCACACACATAATATTTGTTGTTTCTGTACTTGTGTTTTATTGTTTTAGTTGTATTTAATATGTAAAATTTGTTATGTGTGTGTACATCGATGTAAATAAATGCTTATCTATCTATCTATCTACGAGTGTCACCTGACGAGGACTAAGACGTAGAGCACCTTCTTGATTGGATAGCTTGGTATACCTAACATGATCATTCTAGCTTTCTCGCGGGAGTCGTGTGAATATACGCGTCCATGCCAATGTGTAGAACTATGCTTAGTCTTTTGATGTCTATGGGGCCTTGAACCAAAAAGCATTATAGGGGCAACAAACATATTTAGTAATGCGAAAGTTTCGATATTTGTTTATTTCTTTGTTTGTTGCTGAATCACGGCGAAATGAAACTTGGTTTATAGGTAGAATATACCTTGGATTAAGACATAGGACATTTTTTATTCCGATAAAGTGAGTAGTTCCCGTGGGATAAACAAATTAAACATATCCACGATCAAGTTATTCTAACGCAGGCGAATCCGGGGCGGAAAGCTAGTAGAGCAATGGTTTTAATTTATGCTGTGATCTAAATTTATCCAATGAGGGCATTATTGAACGGATTGAGCGCTCTTTAACTCGTACGTCTGCGGATGCTCGACATAATGTAAGCCGCTTCCAGGTCGGGTGTTTTCACAGGATAATGTTTTTAAAACACACACAAATGCTCTAACCACCACTGAGGTTGGCTGGAAGAGATCTCTATTAGAGATAAGCTCACCTTTGTACAATATTTCCGACTGATTGTCAACATGTTTTTATGTGCAATAAAGAATACAAAAAAAAAAAAAAAAAAAAGTCATCTTTACGACCTGTTTGGTGTAGTGGTTAGAAACTCTGACGCGGGTTCGAATCCCTCTAGGGGCATATGTTTGTATGATGAACACAGACATGTGTTCCCGAGTTATGGATGTTTTTCATTTATTTCATTTATATATGTATTTATTAAAAAAAATATATTTGTGTAGTTTATCAACCATCTGGTATCCATAAAACAAGCCCTAGATGCTTACTGTGGACCTAGATGGCGCTGTGTGTATGTGCAAAGATAATTATTATATATAATTATTTATTTTACCTCATATCTTTTAGCAATGCTTAAGATTACCCACTTCTATTCCTTCCTTTTACATTTTTCCAGTATCTACTTTACATAATTCAGGGGTACATTTTGAGATGGCGTTCTTTGTAGGACTTTGAAAATCGTGTGCGATTTATATGTGGGTTGCTGATTGCGTCTTCAGATTTCTCCAGAGGATAAAAATTTAAGAGTTGAAGGAAAATGATTGCGACTATGCACTTCGAAAGGTTTATCTCTGTTCTATGATTTATTATGATTGGATGTTAATACCTAAGGTTCTCTCAGTAGTAAACGCTGATAAAACAGCATACTTTAAAATTGGTGTCGAATCGGATGTACACCAACTAAACTAAAACCAGTTTTGGAGTGGTCCGTCGCATGTTACTGTTCCAGGGAGAAAGAGACAGTACTACTTTAAAACTGGTTTTAGTTTAGTTGGTGTAGGTGCATATGACGACACCAATGTCAACCAAATTATTAATTACATACATTGAAAATGTAGAAAATCCAAAAGGAAACAAATGAGTATATCATCCATATTGTCTAAATCAACTGTGTTAAAAGCTAGTTTTCGAAACGGCTTAACCGATTTTCATAAAACATGGCTAAGAATCTAGCCCCGAGTTTAATCTTAATCGTAAAAAAAAACATGGAAAACCCTTGAAACACTATAATACAGCAATACATTGTGTAAAAGCTAAAGATTTGGTTGGTCGTTGGACATCTTAAATGTCCGCCTGGCTAGCTATCACCATCTTAGCTAAATCTGCTACCAAACAGCAATGTCAATAGCATTGTTGTGTTCCGGTTGTCAGAGATAAGATAGCCAGTCCCCAAATGTGTTGGGAATTCCCGGTCAGTACGTTTCTACCTTCGACCTCATCTTCACTTAACATCAGGTGTGATTGAGGTCAAGTACCAACACGTTGTTCAAAAAAAAAGAAGAATATTAACACGTTCCGGGACAGATCCAGAGGCAATAGAAATTGTGCGAGAAGCGGGTTGTCTCCCGGAACGTGTTAACAAGGCTTAGAACCTGTTCTTGTTTATTCTTGAATATGGAAAAACGCATTCACGCATACACACACAAATATAGACACACATTGGTACGTAATGCCGGTCGTTTTTCGTCGAGAGTTAAAATAGGATTTTTTTTATTATTATTGACTAGATACATATTTGATCACAATGTCACGTGTTGGAAAGTTACGATGTATGTAACAATATGTTATTAAGTACAAAAATATAGGAACATTGTCTTTGTAGTCTAATTAACGGTGTCACAAGCTCGGCCCAAAAGCGTCTCTAAATCAGTAAGGGTTGTAGCCGTGCGTACAACGCTGGTTTTAAGTGGAGCCTCTATAACAGAGAAACTCAACCTTTTACCCTATGCGCCTCAACCAACTTTATGCTACGCTCCCCTTGTCCCGACAATGATGAAAATATAAATGAAAGAGTCACAGTCGACAGTCACAGAGTAACAGCCAGACTTTCCAAATGACTTATTATGTGTACAGACAAATTTCTTGAGTATCGAAGAAAACTTTTTTTATCTTGTATTCGATGCTTCCACACTTGCAGTTTGCCAACAAAAGATCGTGATGAGGCATTATATTTGATCTCAGGTTTTCTTGTCGCTTCAAAATTTGTGTATTACTGCAAGGTTATGTAAGAGATGAAATGTATCATTTGAAAAAGAAGTATGCAGGTCCATTTTACCTTTCTGATTAAGAAAAAGCTTTACCTCGTCCTTGAGCTCGAATAATCGTGCGAGCATATTACCCTTTGACAACCATCTCACCACTGTCTGAAATAATAACGTCTTATGAGCTGAGGACAAATCATCGCAAAGAGCAGCAAATAATCTCCTATTGACCGCACTGTGTTTAATGTAGTTCACGACTTTAATAGCTAATTTAAGAGCCTTGTTCACGTTCAGTTTTTCACTCGCCGCACCCCCTTTGGATTCTTCGCCCCCCAAATGGGGCGCGCTCCACTGGTTGGGAATACATGCTCTAAAATGATGCATGGACCCAGGCCAATAAAAACACATATTGATAAGTAATAAAATAAAAATAATAAGACAACGTACGCGATCTCCCAAGACTGTAACATTTTGGAAACACTGTCACAAGATTAAATTAAATTACATTATGATAAAATATAAAAGGAAAAATAATAAAATATAGTAACAGACTAGATTTTTACAGACTTCTGTGATGAGACTTGCTTGTTTTTCGGTATAGGAAAGTAATGGAAGAAGGCCTGCATGTTTTGGGAAGAAATTTTTATAAGTCAAAGTCTTCCTGCATGATTTTATTACATGCCTAATTACAGGAAGAAATAAAGAAATGTCCCAAACCGAAATTTCTTTCAAATACGCTGTCAATCCTTCCGCTTATATAGAATCGTAAAAGGATTTTCACAATGACAAGGTATAATAAATCGCCGTAAGCATTTTCCTTATGGGGTTTCCTGTAATACATTCCACAGGTGCCTTGGGAGCGGACAGTAATATGTCATTCACGTTTGCCTGATATCTTGCTACTAAGACAGGGAATGTTGCTCGCGTAAGATACCCCGAAGGAATTAGGAACTTCTTGACTTGAGAGGCTTTTGATCTTCTGGTAAACAATGGCGGTCGAACGTGAACCCCTCGATCTTAGTAAATTACTTAAAGGATGTCTTGCTCTCTGTTTGTATGATGGAAGAAATCTTATTTAGAGACCATGTTGTTTGTCTTTATATAAGGTAAGTATAAGACTAAAATTTATAGCCCACTTCACCGGGAGGGTTCTCTTTTCAAGCGAAATGGAACGATAATATTACGAGACTTCTTATAACCGTTCTGTCGCGAGATAATGTTTCAGGAAATCCATGAAAATATGATTACATTATAATTTTTTAGAAAAGAGCGATTTGGTGGACAATATTCAAAAATTCTAAATTTGATTTCGTAAGTTATAAGAATAACATTTGAAATCGTCATGAGAAAAAATTATCGCTCAACCACAAGGCAGACTTCCCAGAGAAGAACGAGCAAGAAACACTAGGGGTTGCTTCCAGTGATTAATGCCTATGACATCTGGAACTCCTCTGATATATGGTTGACACTCACAATCCTCATATAACTCATATAACCCCAAACTCGAGGCGTTTACTAGTTGCCACTGAAGAATTCCATCATTCACCTCCTGGCTCCATCACGTCTCGTTACTAAGCTCAATCTATATATACGACTCGTCAAAACGAAACAGATGATCTCAAATTCCAGGGGTTTGCTAGCAGCCACTGAAGAGATCCACTATCCACCTCCTGGCTAGCAGATCCGCTCCAAGATACTAAATTATAGTATTTTCATCTGAACTATATATACCCAAGTTTCATTTCAATAAGACAATTAGAACTAGGTTAAAATTATATTGACCGCCTCCGTGGCTCAATGTAAACAATATTGGGTTTACCATTCGGAGGTCGCGGGTTCGATCCCAGCGGGGTACATGTTTATGTACTCGGTTTGGTTGGTTGGTGGTAGGGCATTTTAAATGTCCGCCTGGCTAGCTACCACCATCTTATCTAAATCTACCGCCAAGCAGCAATGTTAATAGCATTGTTGTGTTCCGGTTGTCAGGGATAAGATAGCAAGTCCTCCAAATGTGTTGGGGTTTCCGGGTTAGTACGCTTTCACCTTCGACCTCATCTTCACTTAACATCAGGTGTGATTAAGGTCAAGTACGAAACCGTCGCGCATAAAAAAAAAAGATTTGCAAAAATGATTTTATTTGTTTTTTATTTTAGTTACAAGTTAAGCTAATATAAGTCCTGAATTTAAAAATAATTTTCAAAACAAGCGTTTAATACTCCATCATGATGATCGCATTATTATTGTAGTCTACCGCGTATGCAAAATTTCGTATCCGTGCTATTAACGGTAGAGGAGATACATCTTGGGAGAGAATCCTGCCTGCAGCATCAAGTCATCACGACAACCATGTTTGTTTGTTTGTTTGTAAACGCTTCATTGTATTTCATCATGAATAAATATACATTGATAAATTAAATGTAACTTAAAATTAAGTACAAAGGCGGACTTATCCCATAAAGGGATCTCTTCCAGTCGACCTTGGTAAATATAAAAAGAACACATTGACTGGGCGTACAAAAGCTAAACATTTTCAATAAAACTATAATTCTACGCGTTAAATACATACTATGTATACTTACATAATTAGATACATACATAAATATAATGCGTGCTTATACAATACAAAATATACATAATAATGTAACAGTCTAATATAAGATAAAGGTAGTATTGAAATAATAACATATATAATATTATTATTAGCTCAATTTGTGAAAGAATCCACACTCCAAAGCTTTCTAATATTCGTTTTAAAAGATTCAAGCGAAGGAGACTTTCTCATCAGAACAGATAGCTGGTTCCACAGACAAACAGCTTGTACGGAGAAAGACTTTGTGTAAACATGAGAGCGGTGGTTAGGAAAACTCATGTATAACTATCAAAACTAACCGTATATACAAAATTTTGTATCCGTGCTATTAATCGTTAAGGAGTTCCCCTCGTGAGGACATGAACCTGGCTGCAGTATCAGTTCATGTCTATCATATAAATGTATTGTCATCAGAACTAAACGAGTATGCAAAATTTCTTAGTCTTAGGTAATCAGGTAATGGTTATAATTTTACTTGCAAAAGAAACGGACAACTACATACCAACAATGCAAGTTAGCTTGTAAAAGCGTGTTAAAACAGTCGTGTAAAAGACATTTACAGTTTGAGACGTCATTCGAGAAGCAGAAAAATTGTCTGTGCGTTTTATTTCACTTAGCTCTAAGTGAGACAGATGACATTATTTATAGTTGAGTTTCCTGCAGCTTTGCTTTTTTCCTATTTTTTAGGGGATTGTAGGTTTTTTATAGATAATCCTTTACCTATTTTCATTGCTGACATAGAGTTAGACCTAAAAAATTTACGTGTAGGAATCGATCAAGGACGAACTTATTTGTCACTACAAAAGATCGCAATAATAAGAATAAATAAGTATTTATATACGAGGAGGTGATTTTTCTTGACCTATTAAAAACATAAATAATTCGTTACACGATACAAACTTAATGTTGTGGAGTGTCAGTGGAGATTTTTACAATAATATGTGTAATTGTGGAAGTCTGTGGTCTCTGCCTGTCTTGCTGTATGTAGGTATGTATGTAATCCGTGGGGTACGAATAACTGCTACAAAATATTACTTCACAACATCATCTTATCTTCTACTAATGTGACGTTGGTCTTTCGTGAGAATAAAGTATGTATTAGGTCCTTACCTATGAAATTGGCGTTTTGTAAATAAAGAATTTCATTAAGACTGTTTTCTCCATACAAACATTTTTGTTTTTTTTTTGGGAACGGCAAATCCAAATTTAGCTAAACTTTGTGTGTATTATCGGATAACATTAAGTTAAGTATAGTTAAGTATAAGTTTAAATAAAAGCTTCAGCGAATCTAAGAAATGATTATGGGAAGCACATGAAAAAAGCTCCGTTCAATTTTTTTTTATTATGTGATTTAGCCCAGAAATTAAAAAATATTTCATGTGAAACCTTGAAATAATATTCCATTTTCCAAATAAAAAACAAATTTGGATATAGCTTTGAAAATCGCAGGAATTGGTGCATATGATTGACGAAGAAAAAAAACTCCAATTTCATAGGTAAAGACCCAATATTTAAACTTAAGCCCCGGCTGGGTGGTACTTTGGGAACTGGGTGGTACCAGTTGTTAATAGTTTTAACATTTTGAGAACTATATATTTACTAACTTCAGATAATATGATTTAGATCGAGAATCAAATGAATCATCAGGTGCTTCATCTTCGTCCACATCGTCAGTTACTATTAGTGCGTTTTGCATGATTTCGTAAGTCGCTTGTACGTCTTTGCGTCTAGTATCTGTATGTCTAGTCAGACTTTGTAATTATAGTCTCTATACGTGTTTTTTCTATATGTTTAGACTCTGTACGTCTAATATAATCATCAGCTACAGGAAATCCACTGCTGAACATAGACCTCCCCCATAGAATTCCAGAGTGACCGGTTGGAAGCGACCTTTATCAGATCGTCTCTCCACCATGTGAGTGGACGTCCTACGCTGCACTTGCCTGTGTGTGGTCTCCACTCGAGAACTGTAATGCCCCACCGGCCATCAGTTCTCGAGCTATATGCCCTGTCCACTGCCACTTTCGCTAATCCACTGGGCAATGTCAGAGAAATTCGTTCCCCTCCGGATTTCTTCTGCCCTGATTCGATCATGTAGTGGAAGCCGAGCCTCCATAGCTCGTTGCGTGACTTTGAGCTTTCTTCTGAGGCACATAGAGACCACGTTTATTGAAAGCGAACGAAGAGGTTTTAAATATATAGTAAAGGAAAAAAGGAAATTGTTGGGAGTAATTGAGAATAGAAGAGGGGAAATGCTGGGACAACTTATACGACAAGATGATTTCATCAAAACCATAATAGAAGGAAAAGGAAAAGAAAAAGAGGAAGGCCAAGAATAAGCTACATGCAGCAGATAAAGGAGAAGTTGAACATCGTGTCGTATCAGGAGGTCGAAAGGAAGGCGGTGAGCAGAGAGATATGGAAAAATCTCCACCGACAAGAGCAGGGCTCTTAAATAAGATGATGATAATGGTGTAAATTTAGTTGATATTTGCTAAACGGCTTGACTTTGTTAGTCTAGTATCCGATAAGTATCTAACCAATTGTCAGTTATGAAAGCACCACAATCCCTTCACCCCAGTTATAGTGAGATAGCTGTGAACATTTTTCACTCCCTAATCCTACTTCCTTATTTCTACGTCTATTACGACACTGATTTAATGCTGACCAAGTCCACCGCGGATTTTTAAAAAGAAATAACTCGTCCTTTCCGAAATTCTCCGCATTTCTTGCGAGCGGGCGTGACAGGACGCCGGATTTCCTCATCTCTTTGGACGTTTATGCCTCTGTTTCTGCTTTCTTTTATGTTGGCAGATGTTTTCATAACTTGAGGAAAAATAGGCTATTTTTAACTTTGTTATCTACCTGTTATTTTATTAGGAGAAATAAGTAAATAAAATGTAGTTTGTTATTAGTGTAACGTGAAAAAGCGGCACACATTGAAATTAACCAGTGCTGTTTCACACACTTGGGTTCCGCACAAGGACAACTTTTTACCCGACTACGGCGAAGCCAAAAGGTGGTTAATGTATTCAACGCCTCTGTATATATGTATGTAATGTACAAATGCCTGAGTTAATTTGGACAAATCAGGTGTCGTTAGATTCGTATAAGTCCCGGGACCATTAAAATTTAGAACAACAAGTCATGGGACTTTCTGAAGCGGTAGCAGCTTGGATATACAGACAGATAAATGCAATAAGCCCTATTATTACTTACAGTAGCTTAAAATTGACATTCAACAAATGATATCATGTATCTTACATTGAAATAAATGCTTGAAGTTTGAAGTTTGTCAAAATTTCACGTACTGACACTACCCAAGGCTTGTTTTATCTTGCACGACATAATATAGGTTGGACTTTTTATATATTTTTTAAGTTTTTTAGTATGTATGTGACCACGGGATATACATACATAAGGTCACGCCTGCTTGTAGAGGTAGGCAGAACCACAGACATCCACTTGCTACAATCCTGACACACCTCTTGCCTCATTAACTCTCATAAACTGGACTGTCAGAGTTTTTAAGCCGCCTCTGTGGTCCACCGACTTGGCTTAATGACTATGTATCGTGCCCTTCACTACCTAATTAATTCAATGAAAGAAAGGTAGGTTCGTTTTTTTTAAATATTGCAAATATGTATATACAGGTGGGCCCAATCAAACACAAATACGTACCTAAGATGAAAGGGAGTGTCCATACCTTCGTAAAACCGTGACAAAAAGACACGCTTTTACATATCGGTGTATGTACTGTCACGTTCAAAAGTGCGGTGATAATGCAAGTTCAAACGATTAAATTTTTAGCGAACACATTTGGACTTCTAAAGACAAATATTTGATTAATGTGCAGTAGAAATCACTACACAATACTTACCTTACATACAAAGGTTTTCGAAATCAAAATGGTTTGAATTGAGACTATAACTTTAGAACGCGACTGTACATGTGTTTGTACAAGCGCTCTACTCTGGCGTTCGTGAGTTGACTCTACAAGGAAAATTGAAAAGACGATCCAGTAAAATGTAGGTCTTAGAAAAAGGCTTTTAAGAAAGTATAAAAGTATACCAACATTGCTACGCAACATAGCACTGAAACTTGGTCTCTGACACATAAGAAAGCTCAAGGTCTATGGACAGGGCGATGATGGTTGTTTCACTACGAATCGAATCAGTAATGAAGAGATCTGTTATGATTATCCTCTATTCTCTATCTCAGAAACTGTTATCATCATATCAGCCACCAGCAGCCACATCATAGGCGTCGCCCATAAATTTCTAGGGCGACAGGTTGGAATCTTTTTAAAGTTATAAAATTACAATCCTAAGGTTAATTATTTAAAATCATGACATAGGTACTTGTACCAAAGAACTCCTACTGAACAGGAATGTCGGCCGTGCCTCCTGACAGTATATTCCTGCTTAAAACAAAACAACCTACCCATTCCTACCAACACCAAAACCCTCCTTATACCATGCATTGGGTCAGGGCAACTCCCTGATAATGCATACCCTAAATATTTGTCTAGGGCTACTCTCTGGGAGTACATCCATTCATATTACCAAAGTATCTATCAACGGAACTAAGTTTATGTCAAAATTTTAAAGTAAATCTTCAATTTCAACTAGTCTAGCGGTTTTAGCTAACGAGACCCGTTTTCAGATCACGTGAGTTTAATCAATAAAGAATGTAGGATCAAAAATATGTTATGTATTTTTATTGCAATGTAAAGGATATACATATAATTTTGTGTCCAATTTAAAGAGCACACACTTGATACCTGTTTCTTTAGACCTTTTATTAATTAAAGCTATAATGAAAATTTGATGTTTTAACAGTTGTATGTGTGATGCACGAAATAACAAAGACATGGCGTTTTAGACCAGTTGCAATACTTAGACCAGTTATGTTTTAGACGTAATGGTGATAACCCGTTAATCGACTGAGCTTCATAAACTTTATTGTCACAGGCTATCGACAACGGTAAAAAACACTTTGAACACTGCATGTTTGTGGACAGATTTGAATGACGTTTTGTACTCTGTGATATCACTCAAGGTGTATTATATACAGTGAATATTCTTCGAATTATCATATAGAGTGGAAATCTCTGAAGCACGTGTAATCCGAATAATGTAGGACCAGAGGAGGGCCTAAATATTGAATATGACAGCTGTCACAAAGAATTTTCAAGCGAGGTCTCATTTCCAGGAAATTTCGTATTTTGGCTCTTTTTTTGAGACAGTTACCTGTAATTCTGTAAGTTTTTATAATCACCGTACTGTAGATCTTATCACCATACTGTCAATAGATATACTTGGTAGGTCTACTGCCATGGGGATCCTTTGCTAAATTTATGTCCGCTGAAGAGTCTATGTCTTAGAGAAGGACGATGATCAACAATGTCATTTTCATAACATTTATTGAGAGATAATCGGCTGGCTTTCCGCCCGCGACTTCGTCCGCGAATATAAACTATTGGGTCTTTACCTATGAAATTGAAGTTATCGCAAACCGCCCTTTTCTTAGTAGACGAACGACTCGCATGCCTCGTCGTTACAATGACTTCCTGCTGGATGTATCAGGGGGTGGGGTAGGATCGCGGGGGAGACGCCACAATGCAAGTAGCCGGCGGACGGCCGTCGCCGCCACTTAGCCTGACTACCGGAGCTTGCACGGACGTGTCGCGTTTATTCTAATCTTTGCCACAGCCGAACATCGACTTTCCTATAATATTAACTATAAGTACCTATTAACAGTTTGTTTAGTTCAGACCACGTGTATTTCAGTGATATAATTAAAGATTAAACAGAGTTTCATGCGGTAATTGACTTGTTTCAATTCTAACAGACAATAGTTTTTTTCCTTCGTTAATCATATGTACCAATTCCTGCGATTTTCAAAGCTATATCCAAATTTGTTTTTTATTTGGAAAATGGAATATTATGGAGAATAGGAATATAATATTTTTTAATTTCTGGGCTAAATCGCATAATAAAAAAAATTTGAACAGATCTCTTTTCATGTGCTCCCCATAATCATTTCTTAGATTCGCTGAAACTTTTATAAAGCGGTTACTTTTAAAAATTAACGCTGCCTATACTCGTACTTAACTTAATGTGATCCGATAATACACACAAAGTTTAGCTAAACTTGGATTCGCCGTTGCCAAAAAAAAATCAAAAATGTTTGTATGGAGAAAACAGTCTTAATGAAATTCTTCATACAAAACGCCAATTTCATAGGTAATGGACCTAATACTTTATAGGTCTACTACCATGGGGATCGTTTGCTAAATTTATGTCCGCTGAAGAGTCTATGTCTAAGAGAAAAACGATGATCAACTACATAGGACATGATGAAGACATCTTCATCATCTCCTTTTCATAACATTTATTGATAGATAATCGGCTGGCTTTCCGCCCGCGACTTGGTCCGCGAATATAAAGTATTAAAAACCTTCTGACAGTGAACACCTTATCAAAATCCGTTGCGTGGTTTAGAACAGGTAAGCACACAAAACAGACAGACGCGCGGATAGCGCTGTGTTTTATACTATTAGAGATGTGTACCAATCGTGTGCAGGTCGCATTTTGTCATAAGCCGTTGGGGGAGGTCACTGGAGACCCTGTATAGTAAATGTAGCGTGCGATGACCTCCACTCCCCGCAGCATAAGTAAAATGTACAAGAACACGTATTTGGAGGCTGGCTATTGGTCACTTTGTGAATGGACATCCTATGCTACGCTTGCCGGTGAGTGGCGTCCACTCGAGAACTTTAATGCTCCAGTGGACATTCAGTTCTGCGAGCTCTATGCTCCGTCCAGTGCCACTTCAACCGCTGGGCTATGTCAGTGATCTTCGTTCGCCTACGGATTTCTTAATGTTCAACCACCTGAAATATTGATTTAGGCCGGGTCGAAGATCGCGTAAATAAACTGATGGAAGCGAAATGATCGAAGCGCACGGCAGAAATCAGGACAAGTTCCGTTCTCAAAAATCAATCAGTTCTCAAAAAGTGACCTAAATTAATAGGGGTATTTCGTTTTGTTTATGATTTGTTATAAGTTTTTAGTTTTCATATAAGTTATTAAACGTTACAGTATTTACATATATTTTTAAGTTCAGTATCCTAAATCATAGGCAGTGTCGCATAATTTTGGTTGGACCTTAAGTTGTTCACGATCTTTAGGCGACACCCATCTCACCCACGAAAAGAGACGAGACGTCTTCGCTTTACATTTACCTCACTTCTCTCTACTAATACATGTTAACGTGTAACCACAGAAATAGAATGAAGTTGTGCTACCGTCAAACATGTATACTATGTCGTGCTCGTATTAATATCGTCAACAAAATATGACTTTCAAATTAGGGCTATTTTACACGAGCTGTGTTCTAAGTTACCCGAAGATAGTCTTTGAATAATTAAGCGAAAGTTCCTATCTCCGCTAGTTAAGTTTTAGCTAGAACTGAAAGTTGTACAAGTTAGGTACAGCGACACGAGAGATTGCTGTAAATATCCTATGCTATTAATCTAAATATATAAAGGAAGAAGCTGACTGACTGACTGACTGACTGACTGACTGACATATCAACGCACAGGCCAAACCGCTGGGTCTAGAGTTTCCAAATTTGGCACGTAGGTTCCTTACGAGGTCTAGGGGAGCACTAAGAAAGGATTTTTCAAAATTCACCCTTTAAGGGGGTGAAACAGGGGTGGGAAGTTTGTATGAAGAAACAGTATAACTTGGACATTTCGACTATTTTCGACTCGAAACTTCGCAAGAGTACTCCTAGAAACAAATAAGCTAATACGTGTTTTGAGATTTTTCGAAAAACAACCCCCTGGGTTGTGAAATGGGGGTTAAAACCGTAAAATCGATATTGGTGTCGTTATTTAGGTTTTATGGGATGTTGATTTTGAAAATGACATTTATTTTAAGTTAACCCTCTAGGGTTGAGATAGGGGTGGGGGTTGATACCAAAAAAGTCAATATTGGTGTCATTATTTAGGTTTTTTGGGACGTTGATTACGAAAATGCCATTTGTTTTGAAGCTAACCCCTTGGGGTTAGAGAATGCGATAAGGGTGAGTTGAGATTTTTCGAAAAACAGCCCCCTGGGGTGTGAAATGGGGGTTGAAACCATAAAATCGATATTGGTGTCGTTATTTAGGTTTTTTGGGATGTTGATTATGAAAATGACATTTATTTTAAGCCAACCCTCTAGGGGTGAGATAGGGGTGGGGGATGATACCAAAAAAGTCTATATTGGTGTCGTTATTTAGGTTTTTTGGGACGTTGATTGCGAAAATGACATTTATTTTGAAGCTAACCCCTTACGGGTTGCGATAGTGGTAGGGGTTAAAATCACAAATTCAAATTGGTGTCGAAGTCGAAGAGTCAAAGTCTCAAATTCGAAGGCTCAAAGTCGAAGGCTGAAAGTCGAAGGCTCAAAGTCGAAGGCTAAAAGTCGAAGACTCAAAGTCGAAGACTCAAAGTCGAAAGCTCAAAGTCGAAGGCTCAAAGTCGAAGGCTTAAAATCGAAGGCTCAAAGACGAAGGCTCAAAGTCGAAGGCTCAAAGTCGAAGACTCAAAGTCGAAAAGTAAAATTCATAGTCAAAGTCATGTCAAAGTCATAGTCAAAGTCATAGTCATAGGCAAAGTCATAGTCAAAGTCATAGTCAATGTCAAAGTCATAGTCAAAGTCATAGTCATAGTCAAAGTCAAAGTCGTAGTCAATGTCATAGTCGAAGTCATAGTCAAAGTCATAGTTAAAGTTTTAGTCAAAGTCATAGTCATAGTCAAAGGGGTGAATAGAATTTCCAAATTTGGCACGTAGGTTCCTTACGAGGTCTAGGGGAGCACTAAGAAAGGATTTTTCAAAATTCACCCTTTAAGGGGGTGAAACAGGAGTGGGAAGTTTGTATGAAGAAACAGTATAACTTGGACATTTCGACTATTTTCGACTCGAAACTTCGCATGTACTCTGCGAAGTCATAGTCATAGTCAAAGTCGTAGTCAATGTCATAGTCGAAGTCATAGTCAAAGTCATAGTTAAAGTTTTAGTCAAAGTCATAGTCATAGTCAAAGGGGTGAATAGAATTTCCAAATTTGGCACGTAGGTTCCTTACGAGGTCTAGGGGAGCACTAAGAAAGGATTTTTCAAAATTCACCCTTTAAGGGGGTGAAACAGGAGTGGGAAGTTTGTATGAAGAAACAGTATAACTTGGACATTTCGACTATTTTCGACTGGAAACTTCGCAAGAGTACTCCTAGGAACAAATAAGCTAATACGTGTTTTGAGATTTTTCGAATTCAACCCCCTGGGTTGTGAAATGGGGGTTAAAACCATAAAATCGATATTGGTGTCGTTATTTAGGTTTTATGGGATGTTGATTATGAAAATGACATTTATTTTAAATTAACCCTCTAGGGTTGAGATAGGGGTGGGGGTTGATGGGGTGCGATGTCAGACAACCTCCTCGTGTGCCTGATGGCTACTTGTCCCCCTGGATACGTCTGGGGGGAACGGTAGTCGTTGGGCCGGTGCACCCTGGGCATCGGTCAACAACTTCCCTTTTAAGGGTTCTTGTTGGCCGATGGCGAATAGTCTGACACCGGGGGGCTCCTCCGCGTGTCCTCTGGTTTAGCAGAGGGCACTGCGGATGGAGCAGGAGACGCTCCCCTCCTAGTGGGGGAGTAAGGGTGGGCTCGGTGTGCACTCGCACTGCCGCCGAGCAGGCCTGGGGAGGAGGTTTGGGGTGAACCTCCTACCCCTTGCCACCGCCGGGCTCGTAATCCGGGACCGCGGCTTTCAGCTGCAGTCCGGGACCGAGGGTCTTGGCTTAACCGCCCGGACCGCGAGGAAGGAAAACCTCTATAAAAAACCAGCCCAAGTCTCGGCTCCGAGGCCCGCCTCGGCGCCGAGATGCCCTCGTCGTCCCACTCCCGAAAATTCGTTTTCGGGAGTGGAGCGACGAGGGATGGTGGAGGGCGAATTCCACCACAGCGGGCTGCGGCGAGGAAGCGGCGCTCCCTGGGGAATGCCCATATGTCCATATGGGCAGGGGACGCCGTGGAATCGTCTGCAGCACTTGGGCGACCTCTCCTTGACGACTGCAGCTAAGGCTGCGGCCGTCGACGAGAGGTCGTGGGAAGCGGCCCTCTCCCTCTGCTCGCAGGGGGAGACGGCGGGAGGGTTGGGGGGGCGGTTTTCCCCCGCCTCCTCTCCGGGCCTCCCGCTGTTGCAGGCCGCTATGGTAGGGGACGACCTCTCTGCTGAGAGGTCGTAGCCGTGCGGGACGGCCACTCTTTGCCGGCCGCAGCCAGGTTCGAGCTGCGGACGCCAAGGAGAGGCCGTGGAAAGCGGTCCTCTCTCTTTGCGAGGTCACTCGCAGAGCGAGGGGAGATGCAGCCGCATGGGGGGCACGGAGGAGAGCTTATCTTCAATGATAGGCGATCCTCTGCCCCCCCTACCCTGCGGGGCCGTGGGTGGCGATCCGGGGGGATCACCGCCCACACATAGGCCCCGCGAGAGGGCGCGCGCGGTGTTTTCCGCGCGCCTTCTAGAGGTGGCTGGACCAGGCGATTCCTCCCTGCTCCAGCCCAGAGGTGGGCCTGCCGCCGTTTGTCCTGGCGGCGGGCACCGCGCTGGCGTGGCTGCGGACGAATACCAGATGGTACCCGCGGCCACGCCGTCAACGGCGCGCGCGAGGGAACACCCAGGAGTTTTTAGTCGGTAGGCCGGCACCTTCTGTGCCGGAGTCCGACATAATCCGCCCTCCTCCCCCGAGGAGGGCGGATAAGCATGAGCGTTTCTCCTGGTAAAAAAAAAAAAAAAAAAAAGGGGTGGGGGTTGATACCAAAAAAGTCAATATTGGTGTCATTATTTAGGTTTTTTGGGACGTTGATTACGAAAATGCCATTTGTTTTGAAGCTAACCCCTTGGGGTTAGAGAATGAGATAAGGGTGAGTTGAACACTTTGAACCCACCGGGTATGCCATATCACAGACTTTTACTACGTGTGGGTGCACCTGTTATGTTATTGAGAAATTTAAAGCCACCCAAACTTTGTAACGGTACTAGGTTGCAAGTCAAGGCTTTGCACCGGAACGTAGTAGAGGCCACTATTTTAACAGGACCTGCTCAGGGAGAAACAGTGTTTGTACCGCGTATTCCATTAATACCAAATGATCTTCCCTTTGAATTCAAAAGGCTTCAGTTTCCACTAAAGGTCTGTTTTGCCATGACAATAAATAAGTCCCAGGGGCAAACTCTCAAATTCGCCGGAGTAGACCTACGACAGGACTGTTTCTCTCACGGTCAGTTCTATGTGGCAGGCTCACGTGTAAGTTCACCTCAAAGTTTGGTTCTATTGCTACCACCTTCAAACATGGCAAAAAATGTTGTTTATAAGGAAGTACTTTAATAAATATAAACCAGAATTTTTCAGAAAGGTCTTTTAATGGATCCCTGTCTTAATTCATTTACCTGGCAAAACATCAACATGGTTCCACATACTTGTTATCTGCCCAGGGTCTTTTCCTGTTTGAGATAAACTCTACATGGTAATTTTTCTGCTGAATGTATTCCCGTGGGAAAGTAATAAAGTGTTGATTCATGTAGTCTACGCGGACGAAGTCGCGGGCAGCTGCTAGTAATATTATAAATGAGAAAATTTGGATGTTTACTTGTTGCTCAATCGCCGACGGATGAACGAATTTTTTGCTAACATTCGTTTTCGCACGCAGTTTACATTTTCGCGGTTTTTCATAGCTAACGTTAGCTAACGTTAGCTAACGTTAGCTACCAAGTCCAGTAAGGATACACTTTTAACTTCCCATAATCTTAAAGGCTGTGATTTTTTGTGAGATAGAGTATCTATCAGTGACAGAATAAAAATGTTTCCTAACAAATCGATAGCTTGCTTTAGAAATGCAAAAGTTTGGATGTTTGTTTGTTGTTCAATCACGGCGAAGCTGATGAACGGGTTTGGATTAAATTTGGTATATAGGTAGAACATACCCTGGGTTAAGACATTGGATATTTATTATCCCGATAAAGTGAGTAGTTCCCGCGGGATAACAAATATCACAATAAAGTTATTCCACGCAGGCGAAGCCGCGGGCGGGAAGCTAGTATGATTATATTTGCTTTGTGAGAGTCTGGTGTCAGCAATACTACAAAATAAACTGTTTTATAGATCACGAGGTTCATACTCCCCGGAAACCTCAAGCTGTAAGCAAACAATTCAGATAGCAGAAGTCATGATTGTGAAGTAAGGCCTGTGAAAACAAAGCAAAGCAAAAAATGAAAAAACATTGTGCGTGTGTGGGTGTGCAACTGTCAGTGTGTGCGTGCATGTCAACACAACAAAATAAAATTACTTGAAAAGGATTATTTCATCAACGCCTAAGTCTAGTTGTCTGTGACAAGACTTATTTTTTTTTTGCCCAACGGGTTCGTACTTGACCTCAATCACACCTGATGTTAAGTGAAGACGAGGTCGAAGGTGGAAGCGTACTGACCCGGAAAACCCAACACATTTGCGGGACTGGCTATCTTATCTCTGACAATCGGAACACAACAATTCTATTAACATTGCTGCTTAGCGGCAAATTTAGATAAGATGGTGGTAGCTAGCCAGGCGGACATTTAAACTGCCCTACCACCAACCAAACCGAGTACTTAAACATGTACCCCGCTGGGGATCGAACCCGCGACCTCCGAATCGTAAACCCAATGTTGTTTACATTGAGCCACGGAGACGGTTATCTGACTGTAGACGGTAGACTGAGCTGCAGGGAGCGTTATAGCAAGCACTATTTAATTACAGGGGGCCATTCGTACAACGGTTCTTGGCTTAGCTGATGTAAAAAATTGTATCGCGCATTTTTATCCAGAACGATTAAATCGTTATGTTTTTGGATATGGTATAATCGTTCAAACTTAGCGAGATTGACCAGTGTGCACTCCTGTTAAGGTAGAGCTGTGTTTGTTAAAATATTCGGTCGTGGTATGAATATATCGATACTAGTTTACATATTATTGATTCGGTGGCACCTCCCTATAAAACTTTTCCCATTTTCAGCGTGCGGTCGTCACTAAATTACCATTTTTCAACATCCGTGGGCTTTAGTACCCACAACTTTTATGAAAGAGGATACTTCAGAAATTCGTTAGGCATAGAAAAATATAGGAAAATATTTCAATCATGCATAACGTCACGACCTTTATACTAAATGGGGTCAGAGATATCCCAAACCTAAGCGTCTGGGTGTGCTAAGCATTAAAAGTTTATTGCTTTAAACAATACCTTTTTTTATGCACAACGGGTTAGCACTTGACCTTAAACACATCTGATGTTAAGTGAAGATGAGGCCGAAGGTGGAAGCGTACTCACCCGGAAACCCAAATACTTGGCTAGCTTATCTCTGACAACCGGAACACAACCATGCTATCAACATTGCTTTTTGGCGGCAGATTTAGATAAGATGGTGGTAGCTAGCCAGGCGGATATTTATAAAGCCCTACACCAACCAAACCGAGTACTAAATATGCACGCCGCTGGGGATCGAACCCGCGACCTCCGAATCGTAAACCCAATGTTGTTTCCATTGAGCCACGGAGGCGGTTAAATATTCGGTTATAATTTCGAAATATACACAAATGCACATGTGACAGGTGAGCCCATCGCCATTAAAACGTGCTAGTTTTCTTGTTCAATTTAAGAGCTATGCTCTCGTCGGTGATGGAGTAATGACCTCGTCTCTCTGCTTTCGGTCCTCGATTTGACCTCTTGGTACGACACGACATTCACCTTTTCTTTCACTTGGTCAAAGCAAGTCTATAGATTCACTTGGTCAAAGCAAGTCAAAGCAAGTCTAAAGATGCCTTTTGGTGGAAAGTCCCATTGTCGCCTTTTACGATACTCACGGGAAGAGTCGGGTCGGTTATTGCTGAAACACCTAAAAGTTTCAATGAACACCGTGAATTTTCGTTGATTTTGAACCCGAAGACAAGTTCACTAATTGAAAATATGTGCATATGCACGACGAGTTCGTACTTGACCTCAATCACACCTGTTGTTAAGCGAAGATGAGGTCGAAGGTGGAAGCGTACTGACCCGGAAACCTCTACACATTTGGGGGACTGGCTATCTTATTTCTGATAACCGGAACACAACAATGCTATTAACATTGCTGCTTGGCGGCAGATTTAGATAAGATGGTGGTAGCTAGCCAGGCGGACATTTTAAAATGCCCTACCACCAACCAAGAATTAGTAGTTCAATGAAGCAACGTAGTTATTGTGGTGTATCTTCCTATAATCTTAAAATTTCTGATTTTTTGTAGAAGGATAGAGTACCCTATCAGTAATAGAATAAAAATGCTTTTTAACCATTTTGTACTTTACTTTAGGTATAGAATAGGTATTAAATTTAGGTTTTAAAACCTACAATATTAAATTAAAGTTACCACTGTGAACTGATGCCATGATCCCCTGAAACAATTTTCCAAAAAAATTACCAATGTCTACTTCATATTTTCTAAAAAGACTTTATTGTGTCGTGATATTTGCCCTCGGTGAAATTTTTCATAAATATAAGAGAGAATATAAGAGGTATTGATCGTTTTTTTTTTTTGAATTCTAAGTTAATACTTAGAATTCAAAAAAAAAAAAACGATCAATACCTCTTATATTCTCTCTATGGTCTATCTATGGACCTAATGGTCCTTACCTATGAAATTGGCGTTTTGTATGAAGAATTTCATTAAGACTGTTCTCTCCATACAAACCTTTTTGGATTTTTTTTTGGGAACGGCAAACCCAAATTTAGCTAAACTTTGTGTGAATTATCAGATAACATTAAGTATAGGCAGCGTAAATTTTTAAAAGTAACCGCTTTATAAAAGTTTCGGCGAATCTAAGAAATGATAATGGGAAGCACATGAAAAGAGCTCTGTTCAAATTTTTCTGTTATGTGATTTAGCCCAGAAATTAAAAAATATTTCATGTGAAACCTTGAAATAATATTCAATTTTCCAAATGAAAAACAAATTTGGAAATAGCTTTGAAAATCGCAGGAATTGGTACATATGATTAACGAAGAAAAAAACTCCAATTTCATAGGTAAAGACCCAATATATTCTCCGACGCAATGAAATTCACAGTGGTAATTTTGAATAGTCTATGTTTAAATACCGATTTCTTGGAAAACATTTTCATTCTCTCACTGATGTGCAAAAAATTGGGAACTTTAAGAGGAAGTAAAATCTTTCGCTTAACGGACTATAACTCTTTAGAGTTATGAGGAAGCTATATCAGAGTAGGAGGAAAATTATATGAAATTGTACCTAGTTAGATACGTAGGTAATTAATAATAGATACATTTACGAAAGGGCAACATTCAGCATCATAAAACAAACGCAAGTGCGCCCTGTGGGCGGGTCTCCAATATTTATTGCATTCTCCCGCGAGGCTTGGGGGCAATGGCCGAGGTTGCTATTTGACTTGTAAGGTAAAAGCCGTTAATTCAGCTTCTGGGCTTACTAATTTAAAACGTTTCAAGAATTGTTTTTACCCGATTGCCCCAAAAAGAGGGTAAAGTTATTTGGGTGTGGTGATTTTTATGTTAACTCATGTAGCCTAACTAGCTAGCGACCGATTTTAAATGCAAGGTATTGTGGAGTGCCTATGGTTTCAAAATATGGCAAGCCCGACAATGTTTTTGTGGTTTTTTATGCATCTAGTGAAATTAGATAAGTAACCAAGTTCGACGTTTTGGTTTGACAAGTGCGAATGTATAAATTCAACATAGATATAATATAATACAATAGATTTGTACCTACAATGGAAAAAAATTACACTTCTCAGCATTATTTTAAAGTAGGCGTTTAATTTATTACTCAGCTTAGCAATGATTATCTTTCCATCTACATTTTGTTTCAACTCCATTTGATACATTTACCAATAGAAGTACAAGGTGCATCGGTGGCTCAAGCGGTTAAGACGCGGTCTCCCAATTTAAGAGGTCTTTGTACCAATGAGTTTTTAAATTTAATTTAATAACTTATGATAGTACACTGACTTATAATACTCAAATACAATACTTAAGAGATAATAAATTTAAATACAAACAAACATTAAATCGTAGTGCTAAAACTAACAAATAAACTAGATGAGAAGATAACAATATTAATGAAAATACCAGCAAGTGTAAATAAATATATGGGCGTCCCAAAGTTATGGGACATGAAGGGGAAGTACCTTAAATATCGTAGATAGTGAATTTTGCTCAAAGAAGACTTTATGTTATTTTTAAAAGTTAGTAATTCTGCATTCATAGATTTTCTAAAAATTATTTGCTTCGGCTGGGAATCGAACCGACTCAAATGTGAAAAAAAAAACACCCTACTTTTATGATGCCAATCGAAAGAATAGCTAAAAAATAATAACTCTGCCTAAGTAACATAGTATTTTAAAAGAAAGGAACAACGTGAAATTAATCATTTTAATCAAATAAAAAACATACATGAAACTGCCGTAGTCAATTAAGTAGGTATTTTTTTGTAAATTAATTAATTAAATGCTCAAAATGTGATCCCTCTTGTCTTACGCAAATCGCCAATCTTTTAATGAGCCCGCTGCCTGTTGATTTTCTAATCATTTTATGGTGAACACTCGATGTGATATGGCACAATTCTGTTTGCAACTCGCCTACGTTCTCGTATCGCTTTTTGTATAGCATATCTTTCACGTATCCCCAAAAGAAGAAATCTAATCATTTTATGTTGTTCCTTTCTTTTAAAATACTATGTTACTTAGGCAGAGTTATTATTTTTTAGCTATTCTTTCGATTGGCATCATAAAAGTAGGGTGTTTTTTTTTTCACATTTGAGTCGGTTCGATTCCCAGCCGAAGCAAATAATTTTTAGAAAATCTATGAATGCAGAATTACTAACTTTTAAAAATAACATAAAGTCTTCTTTGAGCAAAATTCACTATCTACGATATTTAAGGTACTTCCCCTTCATGTCCCATAACTTTGGGACGCCCTGTATACATGTAACAATGAAAATGTGATTGTGGATTTATATAGTACCATGGGCTAAAGATTTCCTAAAGAAGGTTTATCATAAATCAACTCATTATTTACATACACACATACATTTCCATACAAACATACATTTAGATACATACACATACATACTTTTAATCTTAAGTTAATGGATTGTTTTTTTTTTCATTTATCTTTTTATTAAAGAGCGGGGTTTTCTAACACAAGTATAAATATACTTAAAAGAAAACCCCAACACTAAAAATGTTAGGTATGTAAGTGAAACTAAACTTTTTTGACTTGAAATTTTTGATTTTGATAAATCAAAGATTTCCTATACTGTTTAAATAGTAAATAGTCCTGATCCAGTAATTATAGTCATGCAAGCCGGCTATTGGGCGTATATGAAGGTACCGCCACTGGATGTCGTTAGTATTGAACCTCCCCCCGCTTTATGGTAAAAAATCTAACATGGCGCCCTTAAAATACAAAATGGCGGCTGGGTTTTGAAGTAGTAGTGGGCATTATTTTAGTTCCTTTTAGTCGT
The DNA here is from genome assembly GCA_949316235.1 of Oegoconia quadripuncta. NCBI lineage: Eukaryota > Metazoa > Arthropoda > Insecta > Lepidoptera > Autostichidae > Oegoconia > Oegoconia quadripuncta. The sequence goes on from OX438758.1 coordinate 15,321,224, forward strand.
TTCCTTTCATTTTCATAATTTGTGGACTGAACCCTTTTCGATATGAATTAGGAAAATTTCAAATTATTGATTATAATGCCCACTTTTTTTATAATAGTGAGTTCTGGAAAATACCATCTTTTAGGCTTCTCAAATGCAGGTCAGTGCGATTTATTTGATTTATTCTGTATTTAAAAAGAAATCTTAAATAATTTATTACGGACGCCACTGGACGGAATAAACCCTCTTAATCAATACTGCTATATTTAAGAGACGAGTATTTACCGACGTCTTCGCCCACATGGAATTTGTGAGTGTAATTCGTTTATCTCGCGGGACTTCTTATATTATCGACATTAGTATCTTATATCCAATTCCATGGCATATTCTACCTCTTATATACCAAATTACATCTCAATAAGTTCGTGCGTTTCACCGTGATTGAGCGTCAAATAAACAAACATCTGATGAAAATGAAACAATGAAAATGAAAAATGTTTATTTCGTTTAACAACGTTTGGAGCGCTCCTTTACAATTTAACAATATGGTAGGAGGCTCCGCTCTTGCATAACTTTTTTAGCATTTGACCTGAATCACACCTAATTCTGGGGTTTTTGAAAACATTGATCTACGCTGGAATAGTTGGATGGCAGTAGCGTACGCGTTAGGTGCGGAACCTTCAGGACAATAGTGCTACGCGCATAATAATAGTATTTAATTTTTGTGTATAAAAAATTAACCCACTATTCATTAGAGATAAGTTTAAGGAAATTAATATCTTAACAATGGCATCTCAAAGCATTTATGAGAATTTGTTATATGCAAAAAAAAATATAACCTTAATCGCTAAAAATAGTGATAAGCACAATGTTAATGCAAGGAATAAGAACCAGTTATCTGTTTATGTTAGTCGACTTCACAAAGTTAGTAAATCCTTCAAAGGGCAATGTATATGCTTTTATAATAAGGTTCTAGTAGACATTCAAAATTTGCCTTTAAATAAATTTAAAGCAATCATAAAACAGAAATTATTAACAAAAGGCTATTATAAAATCACTGACTATTTGAACGATAAGCAAGCCTGGACATAGCTGTCTGATTATTCATATAATTATCAAATCACAAATTGTAACCCATGATCTGTTTAAAAGAGCAACCCTAGAGTTTCTTGCTCGTCCTTCTCTGGGGAGTCAGTTTTGTGAATAAGCAGTAAATTTAAATGTAACATCAATATTAATAGTTACGTTTTCAAGTGATAACTTTATCCTATGAAATAAAAGATTTTGATTTGATTTGATTTGATTTCATTAATAGTCGAATAAAATTATTATGGTTGCAATGCAGATAATTTTAGAGCCGCATTCAAGCATTAAAGGCTATTGTTCTCAGTGTGAATAACACGGAAATTGATTGCAAGCCATTTGCAGTTCGAAAATATCCTGGTGAATTTATGTTAACTATGGGCAGCCAGGGTTAGATATCCATTATGTCTTTTCACATATTAGATTTATAATATTGAATAATAATGTTTGCAATAATAGGAAATCAAATTCAGCGAGTTATTTGGTTCCCCTTCGGCGATTTATAACTAATGAAAAGGCCTTTGGATTTCTCGTTATGACCACTTCTCGAACTGACTATACAGGGCGTCCCAAAGTTATGGGACATGAAGGGGAAGTACCTTAAATATCGTAGATAGTGAATTTTGCTCAAAGAAGACTTTATGTTATTTTTAAAAGTTAGTAATTCTGCATTCATAGATTTTCTAAAAATTACTTGCTTCGGCTGGGAATCGAACCGACTTAAATGTGAAAAAAAAAACACCCTACTTTTATGATGCCAATCGAAAGAATAGCTAAAAAATAATAACTCTGCCTAAGTAAATGGACCGATTAGATGGCCGGCCAGATCCCCGGACCTCACACCATTAGATTTCTTCTTTTGGGGATACGTGAAAGATATGCTATACAAAAAGCGATACGAGAACGTAGGCGAGTTGCAAACAGAATTGTGCCATATCACATCGAGTGTTCACCATAAAATGATTAGAAAATCAACAGGCAGCGGGCTCATTAAAAGATTGGCGATTTGCGTAAGACAAGAGGGATCACATTTTGAGCATTTAATTAATTAATTTACAAAAAAATACCTACTTAATTGACTACGGCAGTTTCATGTATGTTTTTTATTTGATTAAAATGATTAATTTCACGTTGTTCCTTTCTTTTAAAATACTATGTTACTTAGGCAGAGTTATTATTTTTTAGCTATTCTTTCGATTGGCATCATAAAAGTAGGGTGTTTTTTTTTTCACATTTGAGTCGGTTCGATTCCCAGCCGAAGCAAATAATTTTTAGAAAATCTATGAATGCAGAATTACTAACTTTTAAAAATAACATAAAGTCTTCTTTGAGCAAAATTCACTATCTACGATATTTAAGGTACTTCCCCTTCATGTCCCATAACTTTGGGACGCCCTGTATATAACAGTATTCGGAAGGAATACACAGAAATTAAAAATCTTGTTCAGAAGTTAAACAAAAAACACGAAGACACCCAGAGCGAGATTCTCATACTTAAACAATCAGTACAGTATTATTCCGATCAGCAAGATGACTTTAAGAAAATAATGGATTCACGCTCTGAAAACATCAAGAAGATAAATATTTTCGAGACCGAGCTGCAAGAACTAAAAAAACAGAACAGACAACTCATTTCTGACATAAACGCGAATGATCAAAGGGACAGACTTTTGAACTTAGAGTTGATTGGTGTGCCGGAGGCGAGGAATGAAGATCTGTCAGGTATTATCATAAAAATGGCTAATGTCATTGGAGTGAGCATGTCGGAAATGGATATAATACATGTTAATAGAATTTCGCCTAGAAATAAAATACAAGGACGTCCCAAAGTTATAATTGCTAAATTGAAAACGCGTCTGCTGAAAGATAATATTGTCTCTCGCTCACGAAAATGCCGTTTAACCACCAAAGATCTGGATATTCAAGGAGAAGTGAAACCAATTTATATCAACGAACATTTGACTCCATACAACAAGCAATTATTAAAAAAGTGCAAGGAGACTGCGAAACAACAACACCTCCAATTTGTTTGGTCAAGACATGGCAGAATATATATGCGGAAGAACGAAACCTCTCCTGCAATCCTCATAAATGTAGAAGAAGATTTGATGAAAATTATGTAAATTGTGACTTCCTTATCTTCTTACCTTTATTGCATATTAGTTTGTTATATTCCCCACTGCACATTATACACATGTATACGATCGTTTTGAATCGTTGTCGTAATGTCTACTCTCTGCTTATTCTTTGCCACTCGATTATTATGCCCATCTCCGCTCAATCAATTCATGTGCAACTTAGTTTGTCAATACGTGACAAAAAATTACAAAAAACACACTATATTTTATTTAATATAATCAAGTTAATTAGCAAAATAGATAAGTCTGCAATTACTGAGTGCTACCATTTCAATGGTCAGGTGTGTATACCAGTACTATATATCATATCATATCATAAACGAAAACATTATAATCCCACTTATACAATTTCTATTTATTTGCTTTCAAGAAATCGTTTTACACACTTACGTAACATGATAATAATAATAACATTTAATGGAAATTTTCTTAAATTTAGAATAATGTACATGTACGCTTTTATTACTGCAACCTCTTTTAGCGTAAGGATAATACAAAATCTTTTAACGAGTGCACTCGCTAATGTATCTTGTACTAATATGATGTTAATTATTTTGTGCCACCCGCATTTTTTCCAAGATGGTAAATTGTTTTGTGGATATATTAATTGCGATAAGAACACATATGGCGAATACCAATTCTTTGTTGTTGGTGGTGATCTGTCATTCGTTTGCATAAAATTGAATTCAAAACAATCGGCGGTCATAGGTTGGATGCGTACGTTGTACTTAGTTATTGTTGGCGACATGTCCCACTTAAATTTAATATCTTTTGAAAAACGTCTTCTTAAGAGCCATTTTTATCCGAATACAAAAAAAAAAACAACATATTAAATATAAATATGTACTATCAAACATCTTCACCTACAACTTATAATGTCGACCCATAATTTAAGTATATTTTATCAAAATACTCGAGGTTTAAGGACTAAATGCTTACAACTGCGACAAAGCTTGTTAGGTAATGATTACGACATAATAATTTTAACGGAGACATGGCTACATAGTGGGATTTTCGACGCTGAGCTCTGTGACGACAGATACGATGTGTTCCGTTGTGACCGAGACTTGGACCTATGTGATAAGAACTCCGGAGGTGGTGTATTGATATTGGTTCGGCGCGAGTTCGGTGCGATGTTTGGCGATTGCTGTGCGCCCCCACCCTGTACGGCGGAGATACTGACTGTAATGGTGCCTGCGCGCACACTCGGCGCCAGCGCTGACCTATGTATTGTCGCTGTATACGTTCCCCCTGACTCCGTCCGCGCCCCCATTGATATTAATATCAGCTCTGTTATAAATGTAATGCAATCAGCTATTAATGTTAATCCGCAAAGGTATTATTTATTACTGGGTGACTTTAACTTACCCTGCATTCAATGGGACACGAATGGACCTACTCATATTAAAAATAAATCTGTACAAATTCAAAAGGCGGGAGTAACTCTAGCAGACAACCTTAATTTTCTAGGACTGAATCAATACAATTATATAAAAAACTACGCAGGAAACACCCTTGACTTAGCATTCTCGAACTTGTCTTTAGTTATTGATGAATGTTCGTACACGTTGGTTAAATTGGATCCAGCTCACCCTACGTTTATGATAAATATTCTTGACCTTACCATTCAACCACTCAGTGAAGCTGTAATCTCAAAGCGTAACTACCGGAAGGGTGACTACAATAAACTGAACCAACTCTTAGCTGAAACGGATTGGCTGACACTTCTGGACACTTGTTCCACAGAACACGCAACAGATATAATTTACAATGTTATATACGATGCTATGGAGAAATTTGTACCGTTAGTCAAGCGATCAGGAAAACGTGTTTATCCAGCATGGTATTCCAAGTCGTTAATTAGAATCATAAAAGAAAAAACTAAATCACACCAGCTGTGGAAAAAGTATAAAAATGAACTTGATCATGATCAATTCGCACTGCTGCGAGAAAGACAAAGGCGTGAGCAGGACGCCTGTTTTAAAAAATATGTGATACTTATGGAAAATACTATTAAAACTAAACCGAAAGCCTTCTGGACATATATTAAGTCGATGCGTGGAGGATCTAATTACCCTAAAATGTTAACTTATCGCAATAATAAACTCACCGACGGAAAAAATATCTGCAATGCTTTTAACAGTTTTTTTCAAAGTGTCTTCGGCGAGCCCTCTATAGACTCAATTTCAGTAGCATGCGACAATCTTGGAGGCGATACTATTTCTAGGTTAGAAATATCCGTTGAAGCGGTAGAGAAATCATTAAGTTCTCTAAATACATCGAAAGGTGCTGGTAGCGATGGAGTTCCACCTATATTCTGGGCCAACTGTGCTAAAAGTCTTGCCTTACCAATCGCTGTACTCTTCAACAAATCACTCAAACAGGGATGTTTCCCATCTTTATGGAAGAAAGCACATATAGTGCCCATACACAAGAAAGGGTCCAAAACTGAAATTATTAATTATAGAGGAATTTCAATACTAAACACGGTGGGTAAGGTGTTTGAAAAAATTGTATATAGAGCTATTTATCCCATTATATGCAAAGGTTTACCTGAGACCCAGCACGGATTTTTAAAAAACCGTTCAACACTTTCTAATTTAACGTGTTTTACGAACTTTGTCTTAACGAACATGGATCGTGGCGGGCAGATTGACGTGATCTACACGGATTTTGAAAAAGCTTTTGACCGTGTGGATCACGTCATCCTTCTTAACAAACTTTTAAGGCTGGGAATTCATGGTGATCTATTAAGATGGATTCAATCCTACCTTTCTAATCGGTCCCAGGCAGTTGTGGTGGGGGGCTTTAGGTCGGACTTTATCGAAATACCCACAGGAGTACCCCAGGGATCGCATTTAGGCCCCCTTTTTTACAACAGTTACTTATATGACATATCTGAATGCTTTACAGCTTGTAACTGCTTGATGTATGCAGACGATAAGAAAATATTTTATGTAATCAAAAATGTAGGTGACTGCGAAAAAGTGCAAGACGACTTAAATTCCTTGAGCGAATACTATGCAAGAAATAAAATATCAGTAAATGTTAAAAAATGCCAATCCATAAGCTTCACGCGTAGGATGAATCCTATTAAACACACATACGGCTTCAAAGACATGACAATAGAGAGAACAAGTGTGGTGCGAGATCTAGGTGTCTACTTTGACCAAAATATGAGTTTATCTGAACACATCAATAAGATAACTAATAAAGCGTATAAGAATTTGGGGTTCGTCTTGCGCGCTTGCAAGCCTTTTAACAATATTGCAGCGATCAAATCAGTTTATTATGCTTATGTACGCAGCGTGTTAGAATATGCAAGTCCGGTTTGGTCTCCCCAATATAACATTTATAAGGATCAGTGCGAATGTATCCAGAAAGTATTCGTTAAACATCTCAATTTTCGCCTACGTAATTCGCCTATTGAATACACACATGACTGTCACCGACACAGATTATTGACACTTGAAGAAAGACGTCTAGTCTTGGACATGTGCTATATCTACGACATAGTGCGTGGTAATGTGGACTGCACCGAGCTAGTGGCGGGAGTGGCATACCGAGCGCCGGCACGGCGCACTCGCCACACTGAGCTGTTCCATGTGCCTTGGCACGCAACAAACTACGCGCAGAACACACCACTGACACGCATGGTTCGTACATATAATAAAACATTCAGTGATATTGACATATTTATCTATTCTAAACCTACTTTCAAAAGTCACATTATCCGGGCACTGCTTGAAAAGAAGGCAAATTAGATTAAATGATTTATCTATATATTATTTACTAGTCTTTCGGCCGCGACTTTGTCCGCGTGGAAGATTTGATCAAAATCGGTTCAGCAAAAGAAAATTAGCCTAAATGTTCATCCAGTTCCTAATCTTTCTCCCCACCAAGGTTCACCGAAGACCGTCCAGCCGCGTGGGCATGAAGAGGTAACATACATACATGCATGCATACACACATACTTTCGCATTTATAATATTAGTTGGGATAAACTGGCAGAGAGTAGACCATACCTACCTACCTTACCTCACCGTATATTGTGTATAGTGATAAGGTCGCCAAATTGTACATTCTATTCTTACCACTTTTCTGAAACTGTATTTCCTTATCTGTTGTGCAATAAAGTGTATTTGTATTGTATTGTATTGCGTTACTTGTAAATTTGTTTTTGGAAAATAATAGGAGAATAGTGGGTATTTATAATCTATTTACAATTTATTATTGTATAATGTTCAACTATGTTTATAGATTCACAACCAACTCATGTAGGTACTTACTTAATCTTAACTATAACCTAGAACGATGCCCATTCTGATTACTATCTGTAAAATTAAGGAAAGCCTGTTATTCGCTGTACTATTGATATTACAATGCCTGTTAAAGTATACAGTATGTATACTATAATTCCATGTTGAAACAAAATGTAACGCCGTTGGTTTTCTTATAAATAAATAAATAAATAAATAAATTTATTGTAAAGATCATTTCTCGTAATGATCACATCTTGAAGTGATTACTTCTTGGAATGACCATTTCTCATAATGATCACTCCTCGAAATTACTACTTCTTGTAAAGATTATTTCTCGTAATGACTACATCCCGAAATGTCTACTTCTTTTAATGACCATTTTTCAAAATGACTATACTTTTTGTAAATACCTTTTCATGTAATGACCGCTGTTCATTATAACTAATTATCAAATTGACCTTTTTCTCAATGGAAAATCTCGGAAACATCGTCACTTTCCGCCAGGTAAGATTGTGGTCTAAAAAATATTTCAAATAAATTAGGTTTAGCATAATGCCGGGTAGGATTAGCTCTTGCTTTATACCTATCCACAGAACCTCTCGATATCCCTCGACACCTCTGTTCTCGTCGTCCTTACACTGCCTTCCTCCGTCTTCAGCTGAGTCAACTGGCTCTGCCCAATAGACAAGTTCCTTGCAAACAGTTGGAGCCTTTGTTTCGATGTATGGTCTTATCAATACTTTTAATACACATCGTGTCCCTTGGGACCTTGACCTTGGTCTTCCATTTCTTTAGTATCCCTGGACGTCTACAAATGGAAACGGCATTTCTTCACAAAAAATATGTCAAACTGACAATTTCTCAATGTTATCACTTCAAAATTTTACCATTTTAGTGAATTTCAGTTTTTATCTATTATCAAGCAAATGTGTTTCTTTATTGTTTGTCTCATTATTTCTATTTGTATTTGCAAATTCAAATGTATGTCTAACAGGTATAAAGTAGTTTAAATGCGACGAGGAGCAACCACCCGGAACCGCTCACTGCATATCTCTGAATATGAAAAGCTCTCGGCTGCAGAATTATTTGAAAATAAAAGTTAGAAAAATAAAACTGAGCTATTATATTGCACCACTGCGATTGTAGATTTTAATGTTTTTTCACTTCTCACGCTCTCAGCTCAGACCTTAAAAAATATATCATGTGAAACCTTGAAAATATATTCTAATTATTATTTCCAAATAAAAAAACAAATGTGGAAATAGTTATAGAATCGTAGGAGTTGGTACATTATGATTAACGAAGAAAAAAATCTCCTATTTCATAGGTAAAGACCTAATATTAATATTTAAAATTTTCATTTCACCGGATGGGTTGTTTTACCGTAAGAAAAAAATAGGGCATATTAGGTAAGTGAAATAGAAGGTATTGGTATAAGCAGTTTTATTTTTTTTCAAAACCATCATCGAATAAAGAGTTGTGGCATTTGACGGTCGCATTTGTAGCCTATTCCACATAATAATTACATCATTAAATTAAATAAATAAAAAAAAACTTAGAGAAAATGTGAGTTTCAAATATATTTTTTTTTTTTTTTCGGACACTTACACCAATTGCGCATGATAGGAACCCTACGAATCCCGCCAGTCGCATATCAATCTCTAACCGACGCGTGCGCCGATGATTGTTTTGAAAATAAAAAATTAAGAACTACCTATGCCGATAACTTCTATTTCACTTACCTAATATGCCAAGGGGGGAAGTGGGAAACCTTTTTCTTACTTACACACCCTATTTCTCTCTTTAATTAGCCTGGGGTCCAAGGTATATGTGTTTTAACGCTTATTTCAGTGAGCCTTGAGATGAACATGGACAAAACAAACATTATCGCGAATGCTCATGTCGTGCCCGATTTAGGACAGTCCCACCACCACCCATGGCCATACCACCGTTTGGGTATACTGGCCGAATCGCGGAGGGTGCACGAGGCTCTGCACTGTGGCTCTCTCACCCGTATCACAGATTACTAATAAGTTACTAAAGTCCCGTGTACTGCTTGATCCCCCTACAGTTCTTATCTGTCCTTTCTCTGTGACGGTTCTCCCCTTTCTGGGGTCCGACAACCACATCAATTGCTTCGCTCTCGGGCAGTTATGTTGCATTCTGTAGCCGCATGTGCTTCAGCTCTCTGCGATTTTTGTGCCACTCTCCACAGAATTTGCAGCGTGAGACAAGGGAGAGAAGCTATTTTATGTTTGTATGAACCAGCTTGTTGAGCGACTGAGCACTCATGTCGGCTGTCACTTTGACGGAACGTGTGTCAAGAATATAAGTCATGCTGACAACATGATACTGAGATCCGACTAGACAGATCCAACTTCGAGAGAGAGGCCAATCGACGAATCCAAAACGGGTGGGCAGCGTTCGGAACTGCGCAACGTCATCTCGTTCAAAATACCTCAGTGCTTGAAGATGAAAGTCTTTAATCAGTGTGTTACCAGTGTTAACTTATAGCACTGAAAGGTGATCTCTCATTATGGGCCTCATAAGAAAGCTCAAGGTCACTCAACGAGCTATGGAGAGGGCGAAGGAAGCTCACTGACATAGCCCAGCGGAGCAAGTTGGAGTGTTAGTAGGCAGGGCACATAGCTCGAAGACCTGATGGCCGGTGGAGCATTAAAGTTCTCGAGTGGAGACCACGCACCGGTAAGAGCAGTGTAGGGCGTCCATTCACAAGGGCGACAGACGATAAAGGTCGTGAGATGTCGAGAGATGCAGGCCGCTTCCAACCGGTTACTCTGGAATTCTATGGGGGAGGCCTATGTTCAGCATTGGACCGCCTGTGGCTAATATGATGATGATTATTTTTTAAATTCTGTATATAGGTACACTAGCTACACTACTACACTTCCAAGCTATTGTAAGCTTTATAGCTACACGCATAAAGTCATGCCTGTTTCGCGTAGGGGTAGGCAGAGACCACATGCTTCCACTTGCTACGACCCTGACACACCTCTTTTGCTTCATTCACTCTCATAAGTTTGTCAAAGTCAAAGTCAAAAATGCTTTATTTTGTACGTACACAGAGTACACCTAAAATAGTCAATTTTACATTTTTTAAGCTACTGCTTGTTCAAAATGCAATTTTCCCCTGAGACGAACAAGCAAGAAACTGGATGGGTTGCTCTTTTAAAATCAGGCTTTGATTTTACATAAAGGTTTTTATATTACATAAAGGTTTTTATATTACAAAAAGGTTTTTATATTACATTATTAATTGTGAAATAGCCTGGCATGCGAACGATCTGATTATGTCCAGGGATGATTATCATCTAAATAGTCTGTTATTTTATAATATGCTTTGATAATAAGTTTCTGTTTTATAGCATGTTTAAATTTATTGAGAGGAAGATTTTGTATGTCAACTGAACCTTTGAAAAAGCTAAAAGTTGTTCATCCATGCTCGTCCGACTCGTAGCTCTTTAAGACGTCCGCGATTTGATCATGGTACCTTCGCTGTGGTCTTCCTCTACCAACACTACCACCCACATTCGCATCGTATAGCTTTTCGTTAGTCTTCCTTTCTCTCCAATTGTCTAAACCATGTAAGCTTTATCGAAATTATTATATTGCTCATACCAGATATGAAGATATTCTATCGATTGTTATGACATTAAATAACCAACGACGCGGAAAGATAATGAAATATTCAAAGATATTGAATCTATTGTTGATAGGTACTCACTATTTGGCCTGAATTATCTGTGGTAAATCGATACTTAGAGATTTTACACTACAGATTTTGTAATTTTGGTTTGCTTTCACCACTTTGATTATTGGGCATAAAGTATTAACTTTTATTACCTATCCACCATATTTGATGAATATCGCAATTCGAAGCTATTTCGTTTTCGTTTCGGGAGCATACGTTTTAAGTGTATGTGGTTTATATCATAGTTTTTCGATTTTTGATTTTATTTGATTTGACGTCTTACGACGTTAGACTTGCCAAGTCGCGTTACAAGAAACGGCGATTTTGAGAACTTGACCAGAACACTGCCTTGCGCTTTGACGTACATTGTATAATCCAAGGATTTTATTGCAGTGTTCACAGTTTTCTTTACAACTTCGCTCGTAGAAGGAACCATTAGTGCTTTAGTAGCAATATCATCTAAAACTTTTCAAATTTTCAACAGCGAAGAGAATGGTTACATGTAACTATTCGTTCACATATAGGTACGTAGGTATTCGACAGAAAGACCACAAAACTGCTTGGGTTTTCTGTAAGCTAATTTATGCGCCTCGTATCTCAAATCCGCGATGATGAGTTCGTAGTCGCTTTTCACAGTAGTTTCGTATGCGAGTTGTCTGTGGGCTTACAGAATAACACAGCTGCACAAGGATAATTCTATTACTATTCACAATATTGATTTTTCATTTTCTTGTCTACAATATCCTTGGACATACACACAGCGCTATCTACTTCCTCACTAAGTAACTAGGCTTGTAATATTGGGTCTTTACCTATGGAATTGGAGTTTTTTCTTCGTTAATCATATGTACCAATTCTTGCGATTTTCAAAGCTATATCCAAATTAGTTTTTAATTTGACAAATGGAATATTATTTCAAGGTTTCACATGAAATATTTTTTAATTTCTGGGCTAAATCGCATAATAAAAAAAATATTTGAACAGAGCTCCTTTCATGTTTCCCATAATCATTCCTTAGATTCGCTGAAACTTTTATAAAGCGGTTGCTTTTAAAAATGAACGCTGCCTATACTTAACTTAATGTTATCCGATAATACACACAAAGTTTAGCTAAATTTGGATTTGACGCTCCCAAAAAAAATCAAAAATGTTTGTATGGAGAGAACAGTCTTAATGCAATTCTTCATACAAAACGCCAATTTCATAGGTGAGGACCTAATATATCAGATGGTTGATATACTCCACGAATATTTGATTTTTTTTTTTGTAAATAAAAACGAATCCATAGCATAAGCCCCAAATGGGATTTGAACTCGCGACCTGTAGAATCGAAATGAAGTAAGTCTGTTAATGTGTATTTTCATTTGCACTTACATTTAATTTTTTTACTCAGAAACAAAATTTTCAAGGCTAGTATTTTTAATGAATATATTATTTCCGCCTCCGTGGCTCAATGTAAACAACAATGGGTTTACGATTCGGAGGTCGCGGGTTCGATCCCCAGAGGGGTACATGTTTAAGTACTCGGTTTGGTTGGTGGTAGGGCATTTTAAAATGTCCGCCTGGCTAGCTACCACCATCTTATCTAACTCTGCCGCCAAGTAGCAATGTTAATAGCATTGTTGTGTTCCGGTTTGTCAGGGAGTGGCCTGCGTGCATTGGAACGCACCCCAGTTCCCGCGCTTGCAGCGTTGACATTTGTGACGTTTTGATTTGTACTGTCACGAAACTCTGTGTGTTTTTCAGTGAATTAATAATCAAGGTTGAAAATCCTTAATGTGTGTATCAATAATAAATTACCATACCTCATAAGTGATAACAAAACAATACATGGTGCCGAAACATGACCGAGGCTACGGATACTAATGTTCGCCCGCCAAGGCCCTTCGCGATTGGTGCTGAAAAAGATGTGGCTGCTTCCTGGAGATTGTGGCTACAGCAATTTGAGTGGTATGCAATCGCGACAAATCTTATGTCGAAGTCGCCGGATGTACAAGTAGCCGTATTTATGTCTTCTATAGGTCCCGACGCGGCCATTATATTCAATACTTTTAACCTAAGTACGGAGGAAGCGAAGTCGATTTCGATCATTAAAAAGAAATTTACGAGACATTTCACACCAAAAATTAATGAAACTTACGAAAGGTATGTGTTCAACCAAATCACACAAAAAGATCACACCTTTGACGAATTTTTGACAGATTTAAAAGGCAAAATAAAAAATTGCTCTTATGGCACATTGGAAGACAGTATAATAAGGGATCGCATCATAATAGGCATAAAGAGCGACTCCACCAGAGAGAGGTTGCTAGCCGAAGACGACCTTACATTATTAAAAACCATAAACATATGTCGCTCAGCTGAACAAGTAAAACTGCAGGTTGCGGGAATGAAACAGACAGCATCAGTAGATGCAGTGACATACAACAGTGGCAAGAAAAGTGCAAATAAAAATAAAAAGCAAGAAGAAACCTTTCATTGCAAAAGATGTGACACCAAACATGGACGGAAAGCCTGCCCTGCATTCGGCAAAGTATGCAAGCAATGTCACAAGAAAAATCACTTCAGTAAATGTTGTAGAATGAAAAAGGTACAAACGTTAGCACAGAATGACAGAGGAGAAAGTTCAGATGAAGATAGCAACTCATCACAATTGTATGTGTCGGCGATTGATTCCGATATAGACCGAGAGGATTGGTATGAGACAGCGGTATTGCCTCAAAGTAACAAAGTTAAATTTAAATTAGACTCTGGAAGTCAGTGCAATGTACTCACAAAGAGTTTAGCCGTCAAATCGAAAGCTATGATAAGTTCATCCAACACTAAATATTTAATGTCATTCTCAAACCATAAGATCCCTGTACTTGGTGAAACTAAATTACTAATAACAATTAAAAATTGCTCAAAACCAATAAAATTCATAGTGGTTGACAGCGACGTTACACCTATATTGGGAAAATCTACTTGTGTGAAACTCAATCTCATGAAGAGAATACATACTATTACTGAAGATGATGAACTATTTGATGGCATAGGCTGCTTAAAACAATTTAAATACGACATTGATTTAATTGATGATCCTAAATTACCAATCTGTCCTGCGAGGAAAGTACCACATATCTTGAGAGACAAGGTCAAAAAAGAACTGGATAGCATGGTGAAACAAAAAATTATAAAGCCAGTAACAGAACCAACACCAGCAGTCTCTCCAATGGTAGTGGTAAGAAAAAATAATAAAATACGGTTATGTATTGACCCAACAGCAATTAATAAAAATTTAAAGAGACGATTTTACCCATTGAATACTTTGGAAGAAATTTCCTCTAGATTATCAGGTTCGAAGTGGTTCACTCTGCTTGACTGTAAAAAAGGATTTTGGCAACTCAAAGTCACACCTCGGACAACAGACTATTTAACCTTTAGCACACCGTTTGGAAGGTATTCCTGTTTACGAATGCCCTTCGGTCTGGCATCTGCTCCAGAGGTCTTCCAACAAGTGATGAGTTCTTTGCTAGAGGATGTCAAAAATGCTGAAGTTTCGATGGATGATGTACTCCTGCATGCAGCTTCTAAAGAGGACCTGGAAAAAATAACAAACATAGTCTTAAATAAATATAAAAGTGCAGGACTAAAACTCAATAAAGAGAAATGTATTTTCAACACTCAAGAAGTAAAGTTCCTGGGACATATTGTTACAGAAAATGGTTTGAAACCAGATCCGGAGAAGCTGGAGACAATTAGTAAAATAAAAAGGCCTGAAAATGTTAAGGAACTCCAACGATTTTTAGGAATAATAACTTACCTTTCAAAATTTATAAAAAATCTGGCCGACATAACTTCACCACTAAGACAACTTCTGCAAAAGGACACTGACTGGTATTGGGACGTAGATCAAGAAAATGCATTTATGGCGCTTAAGGAACTGTTAAAAAGTCCACCAGTCCTAGGATACTATGATCCAAAGGCCCCGATACTGTTGTCAGTCGATGCAAGTAGTTATGCTTGTGGAGGAGTACTAATGCAAAATCAGAAGCCGATTGCTTATTGCGCAAAATCTTTCACTAAAGCGGAACAGAATTACAGTCAGCTGGAAAAAGAGGCCAATGCTATATTAGTGGCCTGTAAGAAATTCCACACCTATATATGGGGTTGTAAAGACTTAACAATTGAGTCAGATCACAAACCTCTGGAGTCCATATTTAAAAAGCCACTGACAGATGCACCGCCCAGATTACAGAGAATGCTCTATCAAATATTGCCTTATAATGCAAAAATAATATATAAAAAAGGGACAGAGCTCTATGTGGCAGATACATTATCAAGAGACTGCAGAGATTTGAGCTGTGAAGAAATGAATGATCATACATTAGAAATTTGTGCCTTATGTCCATTTTCAAAGTCTAGAAGAGAAGAACTATTACAAGAGATACTTTGTATGAGTTACCTAAATACACTAACATTTACGGAGCGAGGACGTGGGAGTACATGTTACCAAACATTTTAAATGAAATTCCCAAGGAAATACATACAGATATATTTATAAATATAAAAAAATGTAAACAATCACTTAAAAAGTACTACATGGGTGGTGCTGGTGATACTGTAACTTGTAATAGACAGTAAGTGGTAAGCGATGAGGCTCAGTGTGTTGCGTATAAACCTTGAATAGGTTTCTGTGGTGCACTTTCATATATAATGAATAAAAAGAAAAAAAAAAAAAAAAAAAAAAGAAATAGAAAAAAGTACAGAATTAACAGACTTGAAGAACACCATTTTAAAAGGTTGGCCGGAAAATATAAATGATTTAAGCGAAAACCTAAGAAAATATTGGTATTATAGAGATACTTTAAGTGTGTATAACCATTTAATATTCAAAGGTGACCGTGTTCTAATACCTCCATTGATGACCCAATTGGTAATGAAAAACTGCCATTTAAGTCATAAGGGCATTAGTGGTACCTTACAATTGGCTAGAGAAAGTGTATTCTGGCCTGAAATGGCAAGAGACATAACAAACTTTGTCAGAAAATGTAAAACTTGCAGGAAGTTTCAGAATGATAATCATATGGAACCCATAATGGAACAGGAGGTTCCCGAGAGGCCATGGAGTATAGTTGCCTCTGATTTATTCCAACTTAATGGCAAAGACTACATTGTCATTGCAGATGCTTATTCTGGTTATTTCGATTTTAAGCAACTATTATCCACCAGCAGCACAGCTGTAATAAAGGAACTGAAGTTATGGTTTTCAGTATTTGGCATTCCAGAAATATTCCAAACCGATAATGGTAAACAATACGATTCAGCAGATTTCCGGAAGTTTGCCAAGGAATGGAAGTTTGATCACAGATTCTCAAGCCCATTATTTCCAAGATCCAACGGTTTAGCTGAACGTTATGTCCAAGAGGCGAAAAACCTATTGAGAAAGTGCCTAGATGAAAATTCTGATATTCACTTGGCTCTACTAATGCACAGAAATACCCCAAGAGCAAATTTAGGCTCTCCTGTGCAGCGCTTAATGGGAAAAAGAACCAAAACCATATTACCCATAAATTCACATCATCTGAAACCAAAAATAATAAAGAATGTTAGTAAACAGCTCAGGAAAATCAAAGAGACGGAGAAAAAGTTTGCAGACAGAGGAAAGATAGAGAGCAAAGCGTATGAAGCTGGTGAACAAGTATTCTTGAGACAAGATCATAAACACTGGGTACCAGCTCAAGTGGTTACTACTGCTTCAGAAGGTCCTCGCTCATACATAGTACAAACCCAAGATGGTTCTATCTATAGAAGGAATGCTTGGCACATGAAACCTTCTGAACAAGACACACCATCGTTACTTTCTCCTGTTGAACAACCTACACTCCCATTATCTATTTCGCAGGTTCCTCCTGAGCTCGAGACACAGCCATCACCTTCCATCCCTGCCGAACCAACTGCGTTGGCACGAACGTCCCAGCCAGATGCTCCACCTCCTGCAGCGATACGCACCACGCGCAGCGGACGTGCAGTGGTTACACCCAAACGGTTTCATCAGTAAAGAAGGGGGATGTCAGGGAGTGGCCTGCGTGCATTGGAACGCACCCCAGTTCCCGCGCTTGCAGCGTTGACATTTGTGACGTTTTGATTTGTACTGTCACGAAACTCTGTGTGTTTTTCAGTGAATTAATAATCAAGGTTGAAAATCCTTAATGTGTGTATCAATAATAAATTACCATACCTCATAAGTGATAACAAAACAATACACGGTTGTCAAAGATAAGATAGCCAGTCCCCCAAACGTGTTGGGATTTCCGGGTCAGTACGCTTCCACCTTCGACCTCATCTTCCAGGTGTGATTGGGGTCAAGTACCAAGCCGTTGTGCATAAAAAAAAATATATTGTCATGTACGTGCAATTGCCAAAGTTTGTCGGGTTAAGTTTGTTAGACCTTATATATGCCCGTAGACTTCTTAAAAAAATAGCCGCTTTACGTACTTTGTGGCCTCATGATGATTATTGTGTGTAGACATAGAAAAAATTGAACCTCGAAGAAACTGTTTTAGGTGTTTCCCAGAAATTCTTACGTTATTATTGTTCGGCCCTTCTAGCTATTAGGCACGCTGTCAGAAATGTCAATAGAAGTAAACAATGTCCACGGGTAACTGACGTTGTTTTCCATTAAATTAGAATCAATGCCTACAAAACATAATGGCCGCGTAAGGGTAACGAACCGAACGGGAGCCAGCTGTTAAAATATCAGGTTTATATCTCAAGGGTAAACTCTATTTTGTTATATTTTTATCTACTATACGGCGCAGCAGTCTGTGTATTACATTTATTGATATGACAAGGTCGCCAAATTGTACATTCCACTCTTACTACTTTCTGTAACTGTATTTAATTTCTTTTGTGTAATAAAGTGTCAATAAAGTGTTAACCGCCTCCGTGGCTCAATGTAAACAACATTGGGTTTACGATTCGGAGGTCGCGGGTTCGATCCCTAGCGGGGTACATGTTTAAGTACTCGGTTTGGTTGGTGGTAAGGCATTTTAAAATGTCCGCCTGGCTAGCTACCACCATCTTATCTAACTCTGCCGCCAAGTAGCAATGTTAATAGCATTGTTGTGTTCCGGTTGTCAGATATAAGATACCCAGTCCCCCAAATGTGTTGGGGTTTCCGGGCCAGTACGCTTCCACCTTCGACCTCATCTTCACTCAACATCAGGTGTGATTGAGGTCAAGAACCAACCCGTCGTGCATAAAAAAAAGTGTATTAAGTATTGAATTAAAAATTACTAACCATAAATACAAAATTTAGGAAACCATCGACAGACAATTCATCTCAACATTCCACCAAACATGGCTACGAATCATTTCGCAAACTCCAGCTATCGAAAATAAAAAACCGTTTCCAAATCGATTCAGCCGTTTTGGCGCTACAATCCTCAGACTGACACACTATTTTGCGTCGTGGTTAAAAAAGCTCTGTCAATTTGTGTACAACTAAATAGAAAGTGCACGGTCCGTTCAAAATTGATCTCCAGCTCACTCTTTGTCCCGCTTCGCTCAAATCGCTAGAGGTCAGGCCATCAATCACTCCCTGTCATAAAGAGAAGCAATAAATTCCTCTTGTTTCTATTTTTGCAGCGAAAAGGTTTTTTAGGTGAGAAATTGTTGTTTTCCGATTGAGGTAGAATGGCTTGGATAGTTACAAATACGTTTTTGCAGTTAAAATCGTGTATAATATTCTATAACAATCTACCTGACGAAATAAAATTAGTTAATGACAAAATGTTTAAAATTCGATTAATACAATGGCTTCTGGCAAATTGTTTCTATAGTGTTAAAGGAATATTTAAATTATCGGAATGCTATGTAAAGTACAAATCTTATTTTGCACATCTCCATGCAGATTGAATGCATGATTCATAAATTTATTTGTTTTTTCTTTTTTTTTTATCTTTTTTTTTGTAAATCATTCAAGTGATTATGCCAGACCTATTATTATACCTATAATAACTATAAATTTCTTATAAGACCTTTTAAACTGTATTCTGGCAAATAAATAACAAATAATTTATTTCTTTCACTATATTCATAAAGTTGTAGTCATGACGCTATTATTCGATTAATGAATTCTACTTGTCGGAGAACGCGGGCGTTGCTAGCGCCTGGAATGTTGTCAGCCTCTCGTGGTATAGGGTTGCTCGGATAATTGCGATATTATGTCAAGCTACTAAAGGCGAATAGTATATTAGAATGATATTAGAGATTTAACAGAACGAGGGAATGATTTGTCAATGAACACGGGACCGATAACCTTAAATCTTTCAGGAGGCAATTACAGACCACTTATCCACACACAAATCGTATGATCCAATTATGACCATAGGAGCTCGCGGGTTCGATCCCCAGCGGGGTACATGTTTATGTACTCGGTTTGGTTGGTGGTAGGGCATTTTAAATGTCCGCCTGGCTAGCTACCACCATCTTATCTAAATCTGCCGCCAAGCAGCAATGTTAATAGCATTGTTGTGTTCCGGTTGTCAGAGATAAGATAGCCAGTCCCCCAAATGTGTTGGAGTTTCTGGGTCAGTACGCTTCCACCTTCGACCTCATCTTCCAGGTGTGATATTGGGGTCAAGTACCAAGCCGTTGTGCATAAAAAAATCCCGTATCATAAAAGATCCCCTAAAATAAATGGTATTGTAGGCGCGACGGATGATACCCTTCTTGGTTTGAATATCTGCAACTCTCGCTATACCGTCTCTTCCTGATATGACGTGCACAACAGTGATGTTATGTTCTGACTTGACAGTGTTTTTTGTTGTACCTAGTGGGTATAAGGGCGTTTAGTAATAAAACTAATTACATAGCTCTGTGCCTTGTGTATTAAACAGGTAAGAGAAATGTCCGAGGTATAAAATGGGAAAGGCATTGCCTGATTAATTATGCGAAGATCCCGTAAAATTAATGGCCGCCACAAAGCCTTGCATTTGAATACGTTACAAGCGTTATCCATTTTGGTAGAAACAATATCTCTTGGAGCACGTCTTCTGAATTCCATTATTGGATACCAACGAACGCCTGTCACCGTCGCATCGCTGTTTACACGATGGAGTGGACTAACATGAATGCTAATTTTAGAAACCTAGTATCTACAGAAGGTGCCTATCTGTCATCATCATCAGGGATCTCCCAAGGTGTGCTACAGAAAAGCCGACATTCGGTCCTCGTGTCGGTCGAGTTATCGTCGCACCATCTAGCAGGACGACGTCCCATACTAAGGCCCGTATTAATAAACCATTTTCAAGATTGGGAACAGGCTTATGACCGATCTCAAGTAAACGTGTTGATTAATAAACCGAACTTGAGACCTGAAAAGGACGTGCATACTCAAGCAGTACTCACTTGAGATGTGCGCGTATTTGTAAACGAAACTCAGGACTATCATTAGACCTATCATTGTTAGTAGACCTCAAGATTGGTTTATAAATTAGCACGGAGCTTGAGATAGCGTCAACTTCTTAAGACACATCTCGGGTGATACAGCCTCGAGACTTGTATTGAGATTGGTTTATTAATAGTTTGCCGAGACGTGGTCTCTCCTCCAGCTCGTTTTTCCGAATAGTCATTGGAACTGCGACAGATGTGACTGTTATTATGCTTTGGAAAAGGTACTGAAAACTATGTAATTTAATAATGTTATAATTTTTTTTTAAGTAAATAAATATCTTTGCACATACCCACAGCGCCATCTAATTCCACACTAAGCAGGCTTGTATTATGGATACCAGATGGTTGATAAACTACACAAATACATTTTTTTGTTAATAAATATATTATATAAATGAAAAACATCCATAACTCGGGAATACATGTCTGTATTCATCATACAAAAATATGCCCCTAGAGGGATTCGAACCCACGACATTTTGGTATAGCAGAGTTTCTAACCACTACACCAACCGAATAAGTTGTCAAAGAACGTGGACACCGGTGGCTCACATGATGACATGACAGAGCGGACAAAGGAAGAGCCTAGTGCAACCGCAGCCTTAAGACTTTGCATCCTAACTATCAACAGCATGTGACAAACAATTCAGTCGGACGTAAACGCTGAACCTGCGATTGTCTCTTTCCCTCTCGCACGATTGCCAACACTTGCCTTGATAGTAGCGTCGCTGGCGAAGATAGCGGTTAGCCGCATTGCATTTTCCATAAAGCCTTTTTTTTTATGTATGACTGGATTCGCGATTGATCACGATCTCACATGATGGAAAGTGACGATGTGGTCTGAAGCACGCGATCCCAGTAAATGCCTATTCACTCTGCTCTTGAAGATCCCAAGGTTGTAGGATTCAGGAAAGACTGACGCCGGAAAGGAGTTCCATGCCTTGGCTGTTCGGAGTCCCTAGAAACAGGACTTTAAGAGTAGAGGTGAATAAGGAGATTGTGTTATTTTTTAAAATTCCTCTTGAGTACTTGTCTTCGGTCTGTCAATACGAGCGATGTAGCATAACATCATTTGTCGCGCGCAACTTAGCAATGAGAGTGGGATAGTTGTATATTTCGTCGAAGCGAATGAGCAGGACAAATATTTATCTCGCGCGACTCGCATTCATACAAAAAAAGTTTTATTTCAGGTTATTCACTATGATAATTGAAGCCATTCTTTTCATTTATTCCAGAAGGACCTTTTCTACTTATTTTTTTTTTTGTATTTGCATAATAAATCGTTTAAGTAACTAGGTTAGCATAATTCTTTAAAAGCCTTTTTGCAACGAAAATGTTTTCCCATGAAGGAAAAATTCTAGGGTTTTACCCTCCGATATATAAAACGAAATGGCTCCTTTTGACCCCGGCTCCTAAATTTTGTGGCGGAAAAAGGATTGTGATCGCAATAGATATCTACTAAAAGTCTGTTAAAGCTGTCCTATAGTAACATTTTAAATGTAGTTCTATATGTTTTATCCCTTGATGTATCCCACCTTATTTGTTCCCGGGATATAATAAACCAGAAGTTAGAAGGGAACTAGCGATGGCATTGTACTTGTGGCAAGTATTTTGTGGTAAAATTTGTAATCCGACAATTCTACAGCAATTAAAATTGTGCGTACATGATGGGTACTATTTAAAGTACCAAGAGGCAATACAAATCTTTTAAATAAATGACCAATGACACGAGCACTACACACTCAATGAGATACGCGTAGCAGACAGAATAGATATTGTCATATATGCAGTATGACCGAATTTCAAAAAGTCGCGTTATTTGTACTATGTTATTTAGTATAGGTAGATATAGTTGGTATACATAATTGTCATTAGTTAACTATCGCATTGGAGTAGTCTGTAATGGTAGTTATAAACTTGGTAAATAAATAAATAAATGTTTGTAGACGGTAATCTCTGGAACTACTGATCCGTTCCGAAAATTCTTTCACTAATGAAGGATACAATATTCTGGAGTGATATAATAAAAATAGCTAAATATTTTTAGCACATACACACAGCGCCATCTAGTTCCACACTAAGCAACTAGGCTTGTGTTACGGATACCTGATGGTTGATATACCACACAATTACATTTTTTTGTAGTTTCTTATATATACACAACGGCTTAGCACTTAACTTCAATCACACCTGATGTTAAGTGAAGACTAGGCTGAAGGTGGAAGCGTACTGTCTTGGAAACCCCATCTTATTTGGGGGACAGGCTATCTTACCTCGACAATCGACTTATGACGATTGCTGTTTGACGGCAGACTTTAGATAAGATTTCGAAGTGCGTGGTGTCGTTAGATTCGTCTGGAGTGTCATAGGATACATTTAATAGGAAAAAATCTAATATGGCGTCCGCAAAATACAAAATACGCTGTCGGGTTTTTTGGTTTTTAAATACTTAAATGCTTAGAAATATATTTTTGCTCGAACATAATGTGAACTGAAGCTCTAAAACAGTTTAAGAAATAAAATAGTGCTGAACTGGCATTACTTACAATTCAGCAAGCTTATCGTGTGACATTCCCATAGAGGAGGGTCCAGTTAGCCTCCTGTCACTGATACTGACGAGGGCCTTCCTAGCCCTCCCATTATACGTAGGTACCGTCGGTAACGAAAGTCAGCGAAGAATTTTAATTTCGGCGACCAACAAGCAGAATAACTAAGAGTAAGAGTAACCTACTATTTTCTCTTTAATTTTTAGTTTCAGGGCTCGTGTCGATGAGATTTTACTATAAAAGATAAAAGTCAATAAAAAAAATTCGTCTCGTGGCATATATCGTTGATATACCGAATATTCGTACTAAGCGGTTTGTCTCATCTTTCATAATGCGAACAGCCAAGGTATGGAATACCCTTCCTTTGTCAGTTCTCCCGAAATCCTTGGGGTCTTCAACAGCGGGGTAAATAGGTATCTGCTGAAAAATTCAAACTTCTCGCGCCTGCGTTTCGGCTTTCCTGATCCCAAGATTGTAGGATAGGCCAGAAGACGCCAGAAGAGAATGCCATTGATCTCAGGTTATCGTACCTTATC
Source organism: Oegoconia quadripuncta (assembly GCA_949316235.1). Lineage (NCBI taxonomy): Eukaryota > Metazoa > Arthropoda > Insecta > Lepidoptera > Autostichidae > Oegoconia > Oegoconia quadripuncta. The sequence goes on from OX438758.1 coordinate 15,344,918, forward strand.
CCAAAGTAGGAAATCTACCATTGCGTAGGATCTACTCACTTCTTTCATTCTTCTACTTTCATACTAATTTCATAGTAGAAATAAGCAGAACCTGTTGTGTCGTCTCTATTATGTTGTATTTGTATGTTTTTTTTTTCGTGTGTGCAATAAATGATAAATAAATAAAAATAAAATGAAAAATACGTTCTCGTAATAATCAGATAATTTAAAATTTTATTACGAAAGCAGGTCCATAATCTAACAGTTTGTGTCCAAACTCGACGATTGTAGCTGTTACCACTGCTTAGATCTACTTCCTGCCCCCGAGCATGAGAGGCGTGATAAACGTTTATGTCGCTCGAGTTAATATTTTCCTGCTCATTCATCATCATCAGCCCGTAAACATCCCATTGCAAGGGATATAGGCCTTCCCTCGTATATGAAGGAGTCACATGGTCACAGGTTAGGCAGAACGATAAAAGTTGCTATTAAATGAGAAAAATTACAGCTACAAAATAATAACGTACTCTTTTAGCAATCTTTGAAACTGTTGAGATTTTTTTCTGTTCATATCAGTATCGATCACCTGTGTTCACAATTCTTAAAGGTAGGCACTGCCTTCTGCCTGTATGGAGGGCACGCCACTGCTTGATACATCTATCCGTTAGACTTTTATCCCCTTATTCTTACTTCTGGGCGTTTACGTGTGTGACCTTCCTAGCCCACTTGTGCCCAGCTGGGTCGAGTCTCGAGGTGTATATGTACAGAAGAGGCGGGACAGCTCAGGCCAGGGTCAAAACAGAACACGGATCACCACACCAACTTATTTATAGAGAGAAACAGGTAGTACAAGGGCCTTAAAACCTTAAAACTAAAATTGATTGAAGTAAGAATTGAGATGTAAGAATGATTAAAATAACGGTGAGACTGAGTTAAATCTGGAAATCAATGTGCCAAAAAGAAGGATCCGTCGGTTCATCAGTCAGTCAGTTAGTTTAAAATTTCGAATTTGAACTCCAATAACCCAAACCCACCAATGAGTATCAGCTCAAAAGAATGACACCGTTACACGTGGTCAAATTTAGGGATCAAAAGCATGCGAACGAACGGGAAAATTTTTACGTGGTGCAGCTACAGGTGTAGGTAAGAGAGCCTTTGTAACAAATTTAATCTTAATTAAAAAAAAAACACACGTACCACGCACTATTGATATACATTCGGACAAAGAGTGGACACATACACAAACCGTCAAACACATAACATCCGTCGTTTTTCGTCTGGCGTCGAAAATTCTTATAAAATCAATAATAACATAAATTTTGTCGTTCATTGTACAGGTTTCACAAAATTTACACGTCTTGATTGATTGCTTTATATATGTATAAAGTTATATATTATCTGTGTATCGCCACCTTCAATTTGAGTTTGATTAAATATCCGGTTTGCGGTTGTATTCGTTATTGATTTGTAAGAAATTAAATCAAATAAATCGCGTCACCAATTCTTTTTGTCGGTTAGGTAAGATTACCTACACTCCCATTTGATGGGAAGGTAGGAACCATTTTTTTCTACTTCTTACTTATGTGTGAGATCTTCGATAGCTCATGGAACATAAAAATGTGGAATGCAGCACTCATTGGCAGCCGGTTCCTGGACGTCCCCCCAGGGGTGCATCCACGAGCGGTTCAGACGAATCCTTCACCATTGGCAATATCGAAGTTCGTATGAAGGTTTTGTAATGCCGTCCGGATTTGAATAGAATTTGAATATTTTGAAATGGGGCACAGATCACAGATCACAGCACAGTCATCATTTATTTTGGACTCGTTTTCTTTGTTTGAAAATAATGAATTGGTGTTGCGGGTGTCCATGGGCGGCGGTGATTGATTCCATCAAATGACCCGCATGCTCGTTTGCCGCCCTCTCAAATAAAAAAAAATTGAAATAGAAAAGAATTTGAATAGAGAAATGCTGAATAATGTTCTTATTTTAATGAGTCCTGAGTCCGAGGTGCATTAGAGTCACGTTGGCACCGTCCATCTACAGTAGATGCCATGTCGAGTAACATCTATCTAGTTGTCTCATAATATAGCTAAGTTAGAACGTGGAAAACCACGAGAGGTTCCCAAATTTAATTTGAAGGTGCTCATTTGATTTATTTATAAATTATATCGAAATAGTTCTTACCAGGCCAATTAATCTCAAGAAATAAATAAGATTGCTGGATATCATACACACGCGAATACCAAATTAAGGATAATTCGAAAAAAATATTTTTTCTTAAACTTGGCTGCAGTAGCGTCACAATTTTTTACAATGGCGGAAATTTCCTGGACACAATACAATGTTTTTATTAATTTGGACCAATTAATAGTAGCGAATGCGAATTTCGCATGATAGGAACCCTACGAATCCCGCCAGTCGCAGTCTCCGGACGGCGCGTTTTTTTTTTTTTTTTTTTATATGAGAGGGCGGCAAACGAGCATGCGGGTCACCTGATGGAAAGCAATCACCGCCGCCCATGGGCACCCGCAACACCAAAAGGGTCACAGATGCGTTGCCGGCCTTTGAGGAAGGTGTCCACCCCAGAATAAGCAGGGCAGCCTGAGCGATGAGGGATTCTCCAGCAGTGCTGGTACCCTCCTGGGGTACTAACTCTTTAAATACCGCTACCATTCTGGAGAGAGACTGGAAGGTGGGCCTCCGGCGCCCTCGCTCACCGGACGAAGCGCAGTGGCAAAATGCCACTACTCAGACGTCGGTCTTCTGCGAGAGGGTGGTATACTTCCCCGGTCGAGCCGGCCCATTCATGCTGCAAGCTAATAGCTTACAGCGTGGCTCTACCACTACAAAATACAATAAAAAGTTTTGAAAAAAATAATTATGCCCTATTTTTTCCTTATGGTAAAAATATCGTCCGGTATATATTTTTTCGTAAATGAATATGAAGTACCGTAAGGAAAAAAATAGGGCATATTAGGTAAGTGAAATAGAAGTTTTTGGCATAAGTAGTTTAATTTGTTTTTTCAAAAACGCACGCACCGGCACCAATTCTATATGCGACGAGCGGGATTCATAGCGTTCCTATCACGCGAAATTTATTTGGAACCCATATTTTCTCCAAGTTTCCTTTGTTTATTTAATATAATGATGTAATTATGTGGAATAGGCTACAAACGCCATCGTCAAATGCCACAACTGTTTATTCGCTGATGATTTTGAAAAAAAATAAAACTACCTATACCAATTAACGTTTTATTGGACGATAGTTATGCCAAAACTCTCTATTTCACTTACCTAATAATGCCCAATTTTATCACACAAACATATGCCTCTAACGGGATTCGAACCCGCGACCTTCTAGATTCGGTATGTAGTCGTCGGACGCGACCCGGGAGACTGTCGCGTCTCATACCGCTCGCTGATTGCGATGTTAGGCGCGACAGCCTCCCGTGTCCTCACCACTGCCGAGGAAGGTCGATGCGGGGTTTTTCGTAGGGGTAGGGGGTAGTTCGCCCGTAGATTGGATACATTCATGTAGTTTCAAGGCACATTCTCCAAGGTCCTAATGGTGAATAGCCTAGAGTATTCCAGATTTCCTGCAGGCATCCAAATGCCTGTAGGAAATCAGTTCATACGGTGAAGGAGTTAAAAGAATTATAGATGAGATAATCTAGGGTCTTGATTACATATGCACGTCTGGGACGTAATGGGGGCAATAACTGGAAGCGGCAATGTAGGTATTCACGGGCTATTGTGTTAAATCCTAAATAAATAAAAGCGCTTCTTGTTCGCTAAATGGAGTCGTATCCATGATATACTGACTTTACTAAGCAGAATAGGGCCATTTACAATGGATGAAAGTACAATAAAAATGTTATCAATGTCGTTGCGACCTCCATTCAATTATCCGAGAACTACCATTATTGCTATTTCTTTTATGTATTAGCCACGCCCTGTGACTCCAAAGTACCTAATGTTTCGTATAATATTGTTTTCATACTGATAAATGGTTATTTTTCCATCGTGAGTCCACTTGATCATTCTTTCTTGATGAACTTAAGGTTTACTTTATACTAGCTTTCCGTCCGCGGCTTCGCCTGCGTGGAATAAATTTATCGCGGAAATTCTTTTCTTTACCTGGATGAAAAATATCCTATGTATGTATATGTTTGGTATATAGGTATGTTCTACCTATATACCAAATTTCATCCAAATCCGTTCATCCGTTTCGCCACGATTCAGCAACAAACAAACATCCAAAGTTTCGCATTTATAATATTAGTTAGATCAACAAACCTACTTTGTTTCGAACTGTTTCGGATATTGACCGATTGGTGTAGTGGATAGAGACCAAAGGTTTTGGGTTCGAATCCCGCTATTAGTAAACTTTTGTGTGATGAATACTTTATTTCCCAGTCATGGTTGCTTATTTAAAAATTGATATCGCCGCCTCCGTGGCTCAATGTAAGCAACGTAGGCTTTACGAGTCGGAGGTCCCGAATTCGATCCCCAGCGGGGTACATATTTACTACTCAGTTTGGTTGGTGGTTGGGTATTTTAAATGTCCGCCTGCCTAGCTACCACCATCTTATTTAAGTCTGCCGCCAAGCAGCAATGTTAATAGCAATGCTAATGGGGGGTTAACCAAAATTCCGGTTTTTGGGTAAGTGCGCTTCCACCTTCGGCCTCATCTTCACTTAACCTCAGGGGTGATTGAGGTCAAGCGCTATCCCGTTTAGCAAAATTAAAAAAAATTGATTGATAATTTATATTTTATATGGAATTATTTAGTGCCTGACATAAAGAATAAATAATAAAAAATAAAAAAGTAACTTATTGATTGATACATTTTTGAACTGCTGTAACGGATATGGTATGGAACATCACGGGAAGATATGAGTTGGTACCATTTTTCCATGTACCGAAACAACTTATCTGAGCTTATAAAACAGCAATTATATAAGGTCTAACAAAATTAACTCGACAAACTTTGGCAATTGCACGTACATGACAATAAAATAATACTCATTAAAAAAAACTAGCCTTAAAAATTTTGTTTCCGAGTAAAAAAATAAATGTAAGGATTTATGTAAGTAATTTGGAAGACGCCAAAGGGGGTGGCGAGGCACAGGGCGCAACCAATCACAGCAAGTCGCGGCGGTGCCGGGGCAAGCGCCGGCGTCTTCAAAGATACCGCGGCACGTGTTTGTGTGTTGTGGCAAAGTACTTAGAGCGCGCGGCCATTAAGGTCCAACTCGCAAAATTTACATTTCTAAATTTTATTTTTTGTATAAAATCTGTTAACTTTAATGTTTTATTTTTTTCGTAATAGGTACATCTTAAAATATATAAATATATCTTATTATATTACACCTTCCACTGTCACTAAAGCGCAAACTCATGGACGTGTGCATTCTCCCGATCCTCACATATGGCGCTCAGACTTGGTCTTTGACAGAAGCCCAAAGGTCCAGCCTCAAGGTTTGCCAACGAGCCATCGAGCGCAGTGTACTAAATGTTAAACTGACCCATCGCGTCCGAAACACTACACTTCGCTCTAAGACCCTTGTTGCTGACATAGCCACAACGGCCGCCAAGCTGAAGTGGGACTGGGCGGGCCATGTTTGTCGCATGCCAGACGATATGTGGGCCAAAATCGCCACCACCTGGAGCCCACCATTAGAAAGAAGGCGTCGCGGCAGACCGAAAAGGAGATGGAGGGATGAGTTGGATAAGTTCCTAACCAAGTGGTCGGAGGAGGCCTGGGATAGAGAGCCGTGGAGAGAGAGGAGGGAGGCCTTTGCCCAGCAGTGGGACAGTATGGGCTCCTAATAATAATAATAATAGGTACATCTTATACATACACTGCAACATTTGTCGGATTAATTTTGTTAAACCTTATACTTCTTTTTTTTTCTCGTTTATTTAGGAAAACAAACTGTATATATATAAACTACTGACAGTACAACATTATATATTTAAGTAATAGCATAGCCAACATCGTTATCCAGATCAAATGTTGGTAATTCATTTTTGGAGACTGATGCACATTAGTACTCAAATGTATATATACATTGTTAATCTACTTTTAAGCTAATATTGCCGTTCCTATATATACATATATATAAGAACAACAACATCAACTCAAAAGCATAACACAATATGCAAAGCACAATAAAGCGTTTACAAACTAATCCAAAGAAACAAATGTTATCAATGTTAGGCACAAGATATCTTTTGCTACTTATGTTTTTTTTATGTTCTTTTTTTTTAATACAAAATTCCAATTCACTCACTATTACATACAACTATACAATAAAAAAAAACTGATTTTTTGAAAGAGTATTGTGACTGGGAGAAGATATCTATCTGCAACAACGTATCATTATAATAGTACAGAATACACTGAAGAGGTATGCGCTCACCAGCTTTACTTTATGTAACGACCACTTTAGGTAACATATCTCATTCAGAGTAAACAAAGTTTAATAAAAAAATCCAGGATATACGGCATGCTATTGGAAAATGGTTAAGAGAGTTAACGTATGTCCAGCTGGCTGTAATGAAAGGCATTGTTTGTTGCAGTTTGTGAACATACAGTAAATTATCATGGTTGGCGCAGAGTTCCGTATGCAATATAATCGTAACATTTCTATACAATTTTTTTTTTAATAAATAAACAAAATCCTTGGACATATACAGTCAGCGCCATCTAGTTTCACACTAAGCAACTAGGCTTGTGTTGTGGATACGAGATGGTTGATACACTACACAAATACATATGTATGTATCTAATTACGTAAGTAACTATACATATCTATTGTAGTATAGTAGGTATATAATATGTAGATTCATAGTTTTAATGAAAATGTTTAGGTTTTTGTACGCCCAGTCACTGTGTTCTTTTATATTTACCAAGGTTGACTGGAAGAGACCCCTTTATGTGATAAGTTTGCCTTTGTACTTAATTTTAAGTTATATATATTTTATCGATGTATATTTATTCATATGAAGTACAATAAAGCGTTTACAAACAAACAAAGAGACATATGTAAATGAAAAACATCCATAACTCAGGTACACGTGACACAGGATTCGAACCCGCGACCTTTTGGTATAGCAGCAGAGTTTCTAACCACTACACCAAACAGGTCGTCATCAAATGCCATTCTTCTATATAAATAAATTCTACATAGATGCCAAAGTAACATGTAGATAATCTGTGTCATATAAATGCTTAATGCGCGTTTGCCTTGCTTATTTGTAAACGCACATCATATGATTTAAAGAATATATTAAATTTAAATCAAAATTAAGTACAAAGGCGGACTCTTTAACCGCCTCCGTGGCTCAATGTAAACAACATTGGGTTTACGATTCGGAGGTCGCGGGTTCGATCCCCGGCGGGGTACATGTTTAAGTACTCGGTTTGGTTGGTGGTAGGGCATTTTAAATGTCCACATGGCTAGCTACCACCATCTTATCTAAATCTGCCGCCAAGCAGCAATGTCAATAGCATTGTTGTGTTCCGGTTGTCAGAGATAAGATAGCCAGTCCCCCAAATGTGTTGGGGTTTCCGGGTCAGTACGCTTCCACCTTCGACCTCATCTTCACTTAACATCAGGTGTGATTGAGGATAAGTACCAACCCGTCGTGCATAAAAAAAAAGAAACTTATCACATAAAGGCATCTCTTCCATTCAACCTTGTTGTCAAAGAACAGTTTGACTGCGCGTACACAAACCTAAACATTTCATTAAAACTATTCTTTTCTTTCCCTAACATCTTTTGCCATAAAATTGTTAGTCATCAATCATCATACTTATTGTACTAAGTAATGTTGGACATAACGATAACTTATCATATAGAATAATAGTACATAACAATAATTCCACTTAAATCTCGTGTACTATTCTCATGTGCCATAAATTACGCAATCACTAATTTAATTTGAAAAAAGCTTTAATTCAATTTTAAACTAAGACGTATTAAATATAATTTTACTTAAGTAAGATTACAAGTTAAATAATACAATTCAAAAATAGACTAAAATTTAATCTATTCTAGAAGTATGAATTATCTATTGAATTATAGCGATAATTTACTAACTTCTTTACTAGCGAGAAACACGCGTGCAGAATCGGGGCCCCCTAGAGTAGTCATTCCTAGGTTTTTTTTATGCACAATAGGTTGGTACTTGACCTCAATCACACCTGATGTTAAGTGATGATGAGGTCGATGGTGGAAGCGTACTGACCCGGAAACCCCAACACACTTGGGGACTGGGCATCTTATCTCTGACAACCGGAACACAGCAATTTTATTAACATTGCTGCTTGGCGGCAGATTTAGATAAGATGGTGGTAGCTAGCCAGGTGGACATTTAAAATACCCCACCAACTAAACCAAGTACTTAAACATATACCCCGCTGGGGATCGAACCCACGACCTCCGAATCGTAAACCCAATTAGGTGTATATTCGTTTGCATGTTTTCTTCCATGCTTGCTTGCATGGTTGCTTGCGTTCTGTTCTTAGGTATATAAATACTTTATTGCTACATTTGCACAAAACATAACTACATACACATAACCAGCTGTGCAATTGGAGTTGGATTTAATATTTTGCTGGCAGGTCCTCCTCAGAGTTCATTACACAGCACTTGTTTTCAGCAATCGCCGTCGCACTTAGCATCCTCAACCTCAAGAAGCCCAGCGTCCTGGAAGGAGTTCGCAGCATTGTGGGCGGTGAGTACCTTCCCTATTTTCTAAGTTTACCACGAAAATTCAACCTCAGAACCAGCGTCCATCCGCAAGGTGGGGTCTTTTTGGAAAGGAATCAGTATTTTTCTTACTTGAAGCCATATGGTTTCAAACGTAAATTACCCTTCTATTTGCGTCGGTGGTTAATAAATATGGTTGTCAAATAACGAATACTTTTATGTTTAGTCTTTTTATGACACATGAGAGTGCGGTAAAGTGCAGTCACGATGCGCGACTACATCGTTGGAAACATTTGCTGTCGCCTCATATTGTAACATTTACACCAGAAGAACAAGTTGATACAAATGTCGCGATATTTAGATGTGCATTAGTAGCATGACAGGCGGGATAAACCTTTATGTCGCGCGAGATATCTGTCCTGCTCATTCGCTTGGCCGAAATATATAACTATCCCACTCTCACTCCTACGTCGCGCGCGACAAACAATGTCATGCTACGAGGAATGGTGTCGGTATATGGAGAGAAACAGCTATATTGTGATTATTATAAATATGAGAAGTTTCTTGTTAATTTACTAAGATTGTGTCCAGGTCGCGACTTACGCGCACGACTCGCAGTCCACAATCAGTCGCACATTTTATTGGTTTTATTGGTTGGTTTTAGGTAAGTAGGGTGCAATCGGGTTCCTTGGATTGCTTGCAGTTAAAGTCGACTATACAAGTACTGAGCGTTCTTTCCCGCAACCGTTTCATAAAACGCTTTCTTCTATAAAACGAACGAACGTATTTTAACCGCCTCCGTGGCTCAATGTAAACAACATTGGGTTTACGATTCGGAGGTCGCGGATTCGATCCCCAGCGGGGTACATGTTTAAGTACTCGGTTTGGTTGGTGGTAGGGTATTTTAAATGTCCGCCTGGCTAGCTACCACCATCTTATCTAAATCTGCCGCCAAGCAGCAATGTTAATAGCATTTTGGGTTTCGGTTGTCAGAGATTAGATCCAGTCGTCCGAATGTGTTGGGGTTTACTTAACATCAGGTGTGATTGAGGTCAAGTGGTTTGACCTTATTTATGACTTATGCATAAAAAAAATTCCCTAAACAAAAAACAGTTCTTCAAAAACTTATGTCGAACTTAATAATGAAACACACGAAGGTCCCGAGAGAGACTAGTCGTCGACGAGCGAGCGCGAGCATAGCGCAACAGAAACGGACATCTTCAACACAGGTGAAAAAACTCTTTTTATTGGCCATTACAGTATAAAGGGAAGTTTGTTTTATTATAAACAACAAAACGTCCTTTGAAAAACAGTTTTTTTGTCAGCTAAAAATAGTTTTACGAAGAAAACGACTCAACTCTAGACTACACCATACGCGATTGGTGGCGATTTCCCAGTGTTGTATCTGTGGTGTTACTGAGTGATCCCGCTACGCTGTGAATAGATGTATATTTCGAAAGGTCAGAAAGTGCATTTATAAAGTGTCTGCCTTGTCGCCGACAGTTACCGAAATAGAAGAAAAATACTATTTTTGGAAGCGTTCTCAAATTGAAAATCTGGCTATGTGTAAGTTGGAACTTGAGTAAGGATTATTTTGGCAGCTGTCAGTTCTTTTAATGCGGTTCTGAAAGTAAATTACAACGTTGACAATTTGCATCTCTCGTCAACTATATCTATAATGTACTACTGACATAAGCCTCTCCCATGGAGTATTCAAAGTCAAAGTAAAAAATGCTTTATTTTGTAGGTACATAACACGCAAAATAATCAGATTTTATAATTTTTAAGGTACGGCTTGATCAAAAGGCAATATTCCCCTAAGAAGAACAAGCAAGAAATTCGAGGGGTTGCTCTTTTAAAAACAGGTTTTTAAATTACAATAAGGCTAATCATTATTAATTGTGAAATAGCCTGTCATGCGAACGAGATGGTTATTTCCTGGGATGATTATCATATAAATAGTCCGATATTTTATAATATGTTTTCTTTATAAGTTTTTGTTTTATGGTATCTTTAAATTTATTGAAAGGAATATTTTGTATATGAATGGGAACCTTTTTGAAAAAACGTAAATAAACGACAGCACAATTTAACATAATTTTCTTCCAACTAACCTACAATTTCCTTATACCTTATGGCGCTCACCCTGTAGCACATTTTCGTCGGTGTTTTCAACCCCGACGAAAAACGTCAGGTGTTCATCCCAATAAAGCCATGAATCAAGATGATCTCAAATGTTTTTGTTGTAAATAGTGGAAAAATATTAAAGAATAACTCTGTTTTAGGACAGCATTTATTCTGAAGTAAAGAATGTGACGGACGAACATTTGAATTAAAAAGAAATATATCAAACTTTGATTAGTATATGTATATATAGGTACTTATGAAATAAGTCTGTATTATAAGTTTTTTTATTAGATCACATACTACAAAGTTAATCTCCCTGTGTAGTGTACAGTACATACTACAAATCCCTAAAGTTGTATTTACCCATTTCTCAATCAAGACATGCTTTTAAGTAAGTTTAATACGAACAATAAGCGTCGTACAAAAGCGCTGGTTTTCTGCGAAACGCGGGAATTCCATTGGGTGCGATGAAAAATTGTTTCACTCGGGGAAAATTTAAAGTGACAGCTTTTGTTCACTTCTACGTACAATCATACGTCATAGCTTTTATAGAAGTAACAATATAAATAGTTAGGGTACGGAGGTTTGTGATGTCTGATGCTAGAATCTTCAAAATGAAATTTAATAACGACAAAATTATGCCAGACTTCTAGATTCTGTCGAAGGAAAAAAAGAAGGGATGAAGGCATTCGTGATAATCAGGACATATGAGTTAAACAACAAGTTAGATGTGGCGTGCAAGACGACGTAGTGAGTAATATAGAAAGAGGTATATTAAGGTGGTTTGTGTACAAATCAAAAATATTTATTTCGTAGGATAAAAATTATCACTTGAAAACGTCACATATTTTATCTTATTATTAAAGTTTTTGACATTATTGCTTATTCACAAAGCTGATTCCCCAGAGAAGAACGAGCAAGAAACTCAAGGGGTGCTCTTTTAAATAAGTTTGGGTTACAATTATATTATATTGTATAATTAGGCTGAATATCGCCGAGCGGTCTATGTTCATGCTTGCTTATCATCCAGTCAGAAATTTTATAATAGCCTTTGTTAAATTATGTCTGTTTTATGATGGTTTTGAATTTATTTAAAGGTGAAATTCGAAAGTCCACTGGAACCTTATTATAAAAGCGTATACATTGCCTCTTAAATGACTTAGTGACTTTGTGTAAACGGCTGACATGAACAGCAAGTTTATTTTTATATCTGGTATTAACATTATGTATATCACTATTTTTCTTAAACGATTCTAGATTTTTTCTTACATACATTAAGTTTTCGTAAACATATTGCGATGCTAATTAATGTTAATATATTAATTTCGTTAAATTTAAAATAAGAATCAATTAGTGAAAGGAGATTAATAAAAGCTATTATAGCGAAAGCATAAATGGAAGGGTCGATAATGGTCGACCATTAAATACCTACATACGTCAATCAAGTTATGATATACTTACAAAAGGTCAGGTGCTGTCAACCACTAACCGACGATCATGTATAAAGCATTTGATGAGAGTTGGAGAAGCAAAAGTAAATAAATAAATAAATGTAAATAAATGACTTTGCACAAACACACAGCGCCATCTAGGTCCACAGTAAGCATCTAGGCTCGTGTTATGGATACCAGATGGTTGATAAACTACACAAATATATTTTTTTGTAAATAAATACATGTATAAATGAAAAACATCCATAACTCGGGAACACATATGTCTGTATTCATCATACAAACATATGCCCTTAGCGGGATTCGAACCCGCGACCATTTGGTATAGTAGCAGAGTTTCTAACCACTACACCAAGCAGGTCGTCAAAAGTAGTATGTCAGGATCGTTGCAACTAGAAATCAATAGTCTCTGCCTACCCCAACAACAGGCGTGAGCATACGTATGTATAAATTACAACATTGTAATAACCTCTAGCTCTGCAAATGTCATAGTTCCAAGTCATATGGGTCGTTCTTGAATAATAGGTACATAAAGTCAATAATATGTGTAATGTACAAATCTATAGAAGTACAGTGAGCCATAAACAAAAGACGTCCGGACCGCCGCATGTTTCCTGCCTGTGTTGTGTGTTCACTCTCACATACCAGTAATGTATTCTAACCATATTTCAGTGATAGAAACATGGTAATGAAAAACATATTTTCTGTAATTCTGTAATTTTTACCACAAGGCTGTGGTAGTCACATCTGCCAGCGCATCAGCGTCGCCATTCAAAGAGAGAAAATCGCATGCTTTCTGGGACATTTTCTACACATATAGGTACGACCATTATCCCAAATAGGTTTTTTTTAATGCACAACGGGTTGTTACTTGACCTCAATCACACCTGATGTTTTTTTTTTTTTATGATTGACTGGATTCGCGTTTGACCACAATCTCACCTGATGGAAAGTGACGATGTGGTCGAAGATGAAGCACGCGATCCCAGTAAATGCCTATTCACTCTGCTCTTGAAGATCCCAAGGTTGTAGAATTCGGGAAAGACTGACGCCGGAAGAGAGTCCCATGCCTTGGCTGTTCGGATGATGAATGAAGAATCGAACTTCTTAGTGCGAATGTTCGGTATTTTAACTATATACGGGTGGAATCCCTTCCCACGCTTATGTTTAAGAGTATGTATGGATGTTAAGTGAAGATGAGGTCAAAGGTGGTTAAAGATATCCCAAATGATGTTTGAGTTTCCAAACATTAAAAGTTTAAGGCTTGAAACAACACCCGCTGTTCACCTTACATAATATACAGAAATGCACACGTGACAGGGGGGTGAGTCCATCGGCGTTGAAATGTCAAGTCTTTAGATGTATTGTGGTGGAAAGTCCCATAGTCGCTTTTTACGTCATCCACGGGAAGAGACGGGTTGGTTCTATTCTTTTTACGTGTCAAAACAACACATCACTCATTAAAGACCCACTATTATTCTATTACTGTAAAAGTCAGCGTCCCAAGCTTTTAATACAAAAAGACGTATTTATAGTCTAAGGTAGAGTTAAGACAGTTTTGGAACGTCACTTTTTTCAGTCGCGTTCAGAATACTTATACGTGGTCGCAGGTCGCAGTTACAGCAGAGTGGGCGTTGTACGGGGGCGTGAGATTACGACGTCAGTGCTCGTACGTAACACTTTCAACAAGCTTTATGACATTTTGCAGACTATTTACTAGCATTTGATTACCTAATTATAAGTTATTAATTAATAACATTTTGTTGACAAACCGCGACTAGAGCGCGACAGGGATGGCACTATAGAGATCTATATAGCGATGTTATTACCACACAAGTAAATACTTTTGACACACTATAATTTACTAAACAAGCGAATATGGTTAAATATACTTTCTTAATCCATTTTAAAGTAGAACATTTGTTAAATTACACTTAATAAGCCTTCGATAATGATCTTAACAAAATTTTGCGAACAAATTTTGATTAGACACATCAAGGATATAGGTATATGTGTCGAGAGCTTGTTATCGATATATTTAAAATAAGTTATCTTGTTACCGACAAGAAATATATTTGAATGATAAGTGTGTATGAAATAGCGATGGGAAGGGAAGAAAGTTGACTGTATAGGATGGAGGAATATATTAATACAGGTATATATAATGAAACTACTAAAACAACGATAACAATATTTACACACTGACTGACAATCGAAAACCTAGAAAAATATAAACGTCAAAGGGACAAAAAGAAAAGGAAAACATATTTATACACAGAAATATATCTAATAATGGAAATATACTCTAACAGAAGTATTTCATAATATAGAAATTTTGACCTATTTCGGGTTTGTGTTTCGCGGAAACATGTTTTGGAGCTTACAATACTTACCTATTTATTGTAATATTGATCGTTAGATATTCGTTTGTAAAGGCTTCATTGTACTTCATATGATTTACATGAATTCGTCATAAATTGTCGCAGTATGTAACGATAAACGCAATTTTGTTAATCGCGGCGATAATATATAGTCTTCACATTTTAATTCTGTGATTCCCAAGGTCGTACTAATACTACTAATTCTGTCCGTGTACTAGGAAGGTGGTCTCAGCTCATCATTTTCATTTCCATTATTTATGTACCATACACGAGCGAATATTCACAGCTACACGAAGTTCGTGCAATATAGATAAAAATGTTGGTTTAATAAAGTGAGACGCACGAACAACTCTATATCAATCCGCCCACTACTGGCTTCGCTTAGGGGTTGAGGGCCGCAGTATAAGGGCTGCCGCGCGCTTCCACAATTCACTCGCGTCTCGAATCGCCACCCGAGCACTCGGGGCGGCGCTTTACAACTACCCAAGTCACACGACCGCGTGCGTACGTATTCCCAATTCAAATTTTTAAATTTAAAATTATTCGAATCGTAATTTTATTTTGTAATCCATAACATTTTTTTAAATTCATTTATTTAATATTTGAATTAGGTGTTCGGTGTTTTTAGTGATTGGTGGGTCTCTATTGTGCTTTTTTCTGCAGTCTTCGAAGCGGTAATGTATAAAACTTTCGTAAATCACTCGATTTTGTCTGCGTCGTATTTTTTCCGTTATCCGACGAATTGTGTCTTTAATTCCGTACATTGACAAATAGGTACGTGATACGTAAACAGATGAGAAAGAATCCAATTTGGGATTCAAATTGTGTGTTCGTATTCACGCATCTCAATGAGTGTCATGGCATCCTATACTTATATTTTATGTAAGCATTCATGGAAATATATTGAACTATTTTTCTCGCTTCTAGTATAAATAGATTTTAACAGTAACGTAGTGGAATAAGTGAAACACGTAGTTTTATAGGTTTGAGGATTCCGTTTATGGATGAAATTGTAATACAAAAACGTTGCTAAAATTATAACTATTATGTTTATGAAGGTACAAAATAGGTAGGTATACAAAAAGAATACTTCTTATTGGTAGAAGATGTAGGTAGTAATAGTAGTTTTTTTTTTTTTATCCACAACGGATTAGCGCTTGACCTCAATCACACTTGATGTTAAGTGAAGATGAGGCCGAAGGTGGTAGCATACTGACCCGGAAACCCCATCGTATTTGGGGGACTGGCTATCTTATCTCTGACAACCGGAACACAACAATGCTATTAACATTGCTGTTTGGCGATAGATTTAGATAAGATGGTGGTAGCTAGCCAGGCGGACATTTAATATGCCCTACCACCAACCAATAAATAGGTATACATAATTTTGTGTTATTCTTTTTCAATTATTATCAATTTATAAACTATAAATTTATTAATTTGGGTTCTATATAATTATTTTATCACGCAATCGACTCCCTCTTTTTTGGAAGTCGGTTTAAAAGTTACCATCTCCAGGTTCGAGTCTAACTCTGTGCCAAATTTTAATATGATCAGTTTAATAATTTAGACTTGAAAGCCGGACAGACGGAGTGAATTTCATATAATATTAAATTTGTATATGTAAAGTATGAATTATATATAATTCACAATTAATAATGAAATTACTCTGATTGAAATCTAACCTAACACAATTAATTTAACTTTCAAACATTCTTGTATTTGTTTCAATGTTCTTATTTTCATGTATCTACAGATATTTTTGTATGTAAGTTGAAACGTGAAATTCCTGTATTAACCTAATTATCGACAAGAACTAACCCTCAAATCTCTTGTGAAGGAATCAATCAATCAATCAATCAAATACGCTTTTTTGTTTAAATAAGGAAGGTACATTTAAATATCTTATAGAAACTACAAATTAGGCGGCCTTATCGCTAACAGCGATCTCTTCCAGGCACACCTATCATCACGGAATTCAATACGAGTAATTAAGTAGGTTAGCACAAATAATTTCCTAATTGTTAAGTACATCTGAAAGTTCTGCATATTGAAATCAAAAAGTGTTATCTTATAGGTATGCAAAACATTAATAAGTACTATATGGAATATATAAGGATATATAAGGAATCGTACCAAGGAAGGAAACTGGCCGCGTTTACCCGCTAATATACAGCGTGTAGTTTCTGACACTTAAAAAGAATTATATTAAATATTTTTGTGTATTATAAAAGACAACGAAGGGGCCTTATATTTAAATAAAAATATTGAAAACTCGAGGATATCATCCAGATTAATGAATTAGCCGTATTACAAGCCAAATATCTTCGAAACGGCTAAACTGATTACAATCAGACATGGCAAAATGACATTTCGCAAAAGTACCAGTTTTCGAAAGTAAAGAAACGGTTTTTAAATGGGACCAGCCGTTTTATTGTTACAAAGACACAACTGGATGTAGGCTTCGGAATTGCACCAACTGTTTTTCCGTGGGGGGCTAAAAACTATAAATACCGGATGAGTTTTATTACTGTAAGGAAAAAAATAGGGAAATATTAAATAAGTGAAATAGAAGGTATTATATATTTCATTTTTTTTTCTTCAAAACCATAAGATATAACAAAACGTTGTAACATTTGACGGTCGCGTATGGTAGCCTATTGCACATAATTACATCTTTAAATTAAATAAATTTAAAAAACTTGGAGAACATTTGAGTTCAAGAATATTCAATTTTAAACTCAAATTAACTATCGTACTTCCAGATAGCAAGGGAATTTGATTGTATTAAGTTATCAACGCCTGCCGGGTCCGATTTTGATCGAATCCATCGAATTAGTAATGGATCTTATTCACTTAGGGTCCAATTACAGCCGGACGGATGCAAGTTTTTGGGTAGGTACGACATTTCTATGTCCAACGCATTTGCAGGTTAAATGGAAATAAAAACAATAAAAATATAAATATGTACTAAAAAAACTTGTAACGTTGTTCAAGAATCTTTAATATTCAAAAATACCAACACGCTGTGTAATCCAAATGTTCCAGAATGTTTTGTGAACAGACGATGCCCCATAGTTTGTGGTACACACAAGCACCGGTTGGCATCCGTATAGCCCCACTTGGACATGTTCTCTCAGCATCTACCGACCCCGGTACGCAGTCTATTTAGTAATTCCCATACGGACCATACCAGATCATGACCCGATGGCAAAATAACCTATATCAAATGTTATTATTAAAAAAAAAAACATTTCATTTCTGTGTCCCATAAATCATGTATTTAGCTTAGCTACTGTCACAATTATACCACGAGCGAGCGATAATATTTATCCTCCTACTTTCCAATATTAGTTCTAATAATAGCTTCATAAGCGTTCAGTCAACAATGCGAAAGCTGTCCATAGCTCGTGACAATAGGTGCGGGATCATTGTTTGGCATAGGTATTAGGTCCTTTTTTAGGTGGGCCGTCAGCTTGTATCGCATTCTTTTGTTGTATATTTGTACAACAAAATATATTATTATTTATTTTTATTTATATATGAGGAGAAGAGCGACAAGGCCAGTGGGTGGACCGGCGGCATGTTAGTCCAATGACATCAATCAATCAATCAAATACTCTTTATTGCACAATTAACAAAAGCTACATGAAGAATACAGCGTACAAATCTGACATCTTACAAATTGATCTCAATGGAGCGGCTGGCACACACACACCTCCACACACACACGATACACACACTCATGCATGAACGCTCGCAATATAGTACTCTTCCTCTCTTATCCTAAATTCCTAAATATAATCCTAAATATTAATTTAGTTCTAATTTTATTGTCTTCAATCCTGGTTTTATAGCATCAGCTAATTTGAATAGGAGACCTGGTGACCTAAGATAAAAGTTTCCCTAGTTTATGCACCAGTCTCCACATTTGTGACAAAGAAATAAATAGAGGACTCAGCAATGGGATATTTTTTTTATTCTTGAATTTTTTTGAGGCTTACAATCTATGATTATGCTAGCCTCATCATACCCTAACCTTTACATTACTTACAACCTAAAATATCAACAACAAAGTTATATAGCATTCTGGCCTCAGCCGAGGCTGGATCGGCCAGGATGCTGTGAAATACACCTACGTTGACTCTACACAATTTTAAGAGTTCAAACAAATGTTGTCTTTCCGTACGATTCCGATTACATTCAAATAGTATGTGGTGTAAGTCTTCCACAGTTTCACACAACTCACACTTAGGAGAGCTAACCTTTTTCATTTCAAACTTATTTAGAGGCAAATGACCAGATCGAAGTCTATGCGCAATCTTTACTAAATTTCTATTTGGTTTACTCGCCAAGCAGCAATGCTAATAGCATTGTTGTGTTCCGGTTGTCAGAGATAAGATAGCCAGTCCCCCAAATGTTGTAGTTTCCGGATCAGTACGCTTCCACCTTCGACCTCATCTTCACTTAACATCAGGTGTGATTGAGGTCAAGTACGAACCCGTCGTGCATAAAAATAAAAGCCCGTCCGTGGTCCGAGAACGATGATTAACAACACAGTTACGTAAAGTTTCATGTGATTTCCGATGACATTGTCGCTTTGCAGATGGCCTTGTAATAAATGTTTATGCACCAAGTGATGAGTGTGCTATTTTGTGACACAAGCCGCACGCACCAATCCATTTTACGTCCTCGCGGGGGGACTGAATACAATATTTGCAAGAATAGTTAAAACTGCTGTAAAGTTATTTGGTGAGTAAACATGAAAGAAAAGAAAGAAAATAATTTATTTATTTACTAGTAAGCAAACACTACATACACTTAACATAAAAAATAAAGAACAAACTACAAAATATATTTGAAATTACAAAATATCTATTACCAAATAAATACTAGATACCATACATAATGAATCATTTCGAACTAAATCCAAAGCTATACTAATTAAAAGTGAAAGTAACTCGGTCTGTCTGTTTGTTACCTTATCATGACTAGACATCTGGAGTCATCGTAAAGAAATTCAGCAGAGAGATAGCTTGTGATCTGGAAAAGCGGGAATTTGGTGTTCTTCATAAAATAAAAAGTTGGCCATTAGAAACAGTAACTAAATGTCAAAAAACAAAATATGTCAATTGAATAATAAATCGTAAAGGAAAACAATCTGTACATTGAAAAAACTATCCAGGGCGACTTAAAATAAGGAGCTGAGCAATTTGAAACCACATGTTTGTGCATTTGTTTGTTTGAACGAGCATCACGGAAAAAGTATAGAAGGGATTTTTATAGAGTTTTCACAGATATATTTATATAGGCTACAAAAAACACGCCTTTTTTGTAGTGTGATTAATTTTTTTTTTCTACATTTAGAATTTCAAAATGCGAGACGTTATGATAATGTAATGATAGTAACCTCTTTGTAGGATTGCTAGGTCCGGGTCGATCCAAGTAGCCAAAAATTTCGTGTCAAATAACCTAAAATGGCCTTAATTTTACCAAAGTCGCCCAAAAATGTCGCCGTCTATTTTCTCAAAGTATGAATAAATTATATACGAATAATTATATTTTTGTCATCGTATGAAATTAATATACATTTTGAGCCTAATGCTGTGGATTTTAAAACCAGATGTGGGAGGATTTCCCCTTTAACACGTACACTCGTACAGAAAAACAAATAGGTTATTGATTGTTGTATGATGCGGCGCGTCCTGTGGATTATGTTATATCGACGCCTAATCCGACTCGCTCTTTATTGAATTAGCGATGTATTGTCTTCTCATCCAATTAGCACATTAATTTATTGGTTGGCCACGGAATGAGGTCTCCGCGCTATCTCTACAGGGTGATTGACTTTTACCAATCCGTGCCATCGGTTAAAGATAAACACTCAAAAGTTAATTGAAAGTGACGTTTCAATTAACTTTTGAGTGTTTATTTTTAACTGACTTCCAAAAAGAGAAGGGACGTTCTTCTGTATGTATTTCTACAAGCTTATATTTAGCTTGCAATATAAATATTATTATTAAATTTTAATATTATTATTATTAAATTATTATAGACGAGCAGCATTACTGCTGGTATGTCTATGTCACAGTGTTGGAAGAGTTCACATTGTTCATTATGTTGTTATTCAGTCAATATTTAAGTCATCACTAGTTTTTAAAAAAAATATCCAATCTATTCTTGAACGAATTCACTGATTGGGCGTAAACAACCTCTTCCGGCAGCTTATTCCAGGCCTGAACAACACGGTTGCTCAGAAAGTGATGGACGACATTGATGTCAGCGTGAGTACGGCTTATTCGCAGAGCGTGTCCTCGTAACGGTCATATGTCTTTCATCCTGAATATGTCGTGCAAGTGAGGCAGGTTGTATTTATAGGTGAGAATTTTGAATGTCTCGATGAGGTCACCACGCGCAAGCGGCGCTCTTCAAGGGTTGTAAGATTCAGAATCTTCAGTCTCTCCTCATAGGGTTTCCGCCGTAGGTTAAAGGGTATCTTAATGGCCTTCCTTTGTACACTTTCCAGTAGATTTTACAAAATACGGACTCCAAATTTGGAAAGCATACTCGACGAGCGGCCTCCATTTGCAAACCATTTTTTCAACCACTTACTGGTATCTGATTGAGCTGAAATTTGTTATGTAAGTTCGGTGATAATGCAACATTATGGTACCATCGAGCTGATAGGATGATTGAGCCGGGATGTAGGGACTGGAACTCCCTGATGGCAAATGGCAAGATAGTCGAATTTGGGCTAGTTTGCTTTGTTACTATGAGCACTTTCTATTACACATGATGACGAGGGTTTGAAGATGGAGCCAGAAGATTGCTACTGGAACTTCTGAATGGACTTATTACTCGTCTTTGTACTAGAATAATATTTGATAATCATGATGTAGTATTAAAGCTTGTTTTTAATGGTACAATACAATACAATGCAATGCAATGCAATGCAACGCAACGCAATGCAACGCAACGCAACGCAACGCAACGCAACGCAACGCAACGCAACGCAACGCAACGCAACGCAACGCAACGCAACGCAACGCAACGCAACGCAACGCAACGCAACGCAACGCAACGCAACGCAACGAAACGCAACGCAACGAAACGCAACGAAACGCAACACAACACAACACAACACAACACAATACAATACAATACAATACCAATACCAATACACTTTATTGCACAACAGAAAAGATAATGCAGTTTCAGAAAAGTGGTAAGAATAAAATGTACAAGTTGGCGACCTTATTACTAAAAGCGATAATAATAGTATTTTATCGAATATTAACGTCTGCAAAACATTAGCCTCATTCCTGCGGCACTCTGATAAAAATATGAGAATTTGGCTGCTAAGTGTGTAAACGGCGAGTTTGTTTTTAGAGAATATGAAGTAATTTCAAGGAGCCAAGAAATCGAAGCATGAATAATGACGAGGGCGAACATAATTCAATGTAAATATTTACCCTATTACAGCTAACAGGGAGGAAATTTAATAAGAGTAGAGATGCCCAAATGCAAGACCAAGATGAAACTTAGCTTGTGGTAACGACGGAAGTCTCGAGGTTTTTACATACCAAAACGCGCCATCATAACTGAGTATCGTAACCAGTTACGAATTAAGAATTTTTCCCCTTTTCTGTTAACCAGTTACAAACTAAGAAAAGTTAAACTGCACTAGTTGACAGGCGCGATAAACGTTTATGTCGGGCGGGATAATATTTGTCCTACTCATTCGCTTGGATGAAATATATAACTTTCTATAAAAGATTTATCAACTACCATTCAAGTTACCGTGTTTGTATTACTAAAGAACAAATGTCTTCTTCCGTAACCAGTTCCAGACTAAGAAATATTAAACAGGGCTTAGAAAAGTTTTCAAGACGTTACGATGAAATATCTTTTAACTACCGTTAAAAATAGAGGAAAGAGGGAATGTCTTCTATTGTAACTAGTTACAAATAAAGACTTTTCAGTTTGCACTCGAAACCGTCATTCCTAACCTGCTTCATTCAATAATTTTATTCCTTATTGGTAACCAGCTTCGATAGCAGGTTATTCTTGGTCAGACAACTTGTCTCGGACCAATTTTATACATCACAACACATATTATGTGTTTAAGAGGAACTGCGCATTATTAAAGAATTTAAAGTTAAATCTTAAAAGAATAAAGACCTGCACGTTATTCAGTCAAATGCTACGATTTTTCAGTCATGCCCCATCGCCTAATCGTCCCATTCGAGCATCGAATTTATAACCCGCCAAAGCGGTTGACCTATAAGCCAACATGTTACTACGGAATTCAGGTCACTGGTCTTTTCCAGCTTAGCAACAGCTGGAAAAAAAACGACCAAACTCAATACTCGCTAAAGCAAAATCATGTGTTACAGCGCCCATGAAGTTAGAATCTATTTTTTGGTTTGGGATTCGTCTTTCTTGATATGGCAATTTAAGATGTTACCGAAAACTTTCAAATAATACATTTGGATGCTTTATTCTAAGTTACTACACATTTTTGATCCTTGAGTTAGCTGTTAAATTAAAGATTAATAAAAAGCAATTTAAATGTTTTTTTTATAAATCAGTCCGACTTACCTATTTAACTAGAATTATATTTCTTTGTATTTTAAAGCTAGATAAATAGACAAAGCTTTCATATCTGCCACATACAGACATACATACACATATAAGAACAGATAAATAATGAAACATAAAAATACAATGAGAGAGAAAAAAATGTTTACCTGTTAACAAAAATTAGAGAATTTTTTTTCCATAAAATGTGTATTCTGACTACGGAACCCTACTGTCCACTTTGTTTTAGTGCTAGTAAAGGTCCTTTGCTCCCTAGGGGATCAAAGTGTGGATTGAAGTAGAAACACTTGTAATATTTTGACCGCAAACTTGGTCCTACGTCGTAGCGCTCTCGTAGCATACTTGTATATTCGTAGCCAGTGTACTACACTCGTTCTATTTATGATTTCAAATTATGTGGCGATATCTAACATGTCGAATGATAATTTTTAGTACCTACCAATACCTACCAGGTCATTATTTGGTATTATTAGTAGGTACCAATACCAATTTGGTACCCACTAATCATACCAAAAATGAATATTCGAGATGTTAGAGTTCACCGGTGACCGAAAATCTACTGCGTGACGAATATCGAAGTCAATGTGAAATAAAATTTCGAATACAGTGCCGATACAAGCAATGTCTATATATCGTTATAGAGGTATACAACAGAAAAAATTAAGCCGTTAGATCACTTGAACTTGGAACTAACTTAAAATCTCCTTAATAGTAAATAGGCATTTACTATGGATTTGCTTGCTTCATCTTCAGCTATATCGTCAAATTGTAGTTAAACACGCGCCCAGAATTTGTTAACAAAAAAAAATACAAATAAACAATTACATCCCATTTTTACAAGCTTTTATTTCACTTGCTTTAAATAAATAAATATTTCGGATACTTACACCAATCATCTAGTTCCAAACTAAGCAAAGCTTGTACTATGGATACTTGATAACGGATAATCATACATAAATATTTATATAAACATCCATGATTCTGGAATAAATGTTCGTATTCATCACACAAACATTTACCCGCCGCGGGACTCGAACCCGCAACCGTTGGTTTCGCTGACAGGATCACTATCCAATACACCAACCCGTAGTCAATAGTCAATGTAACTATGATTGTTCAAAATTTTCAAGTCAAATTAGACCCATTGTCTGTTTCCCTAAGGAGCTGAAATTTTGCAACCTCGCTCAGTTCTGATGACAATACATTTATATGATAGATATGAACTGATGCCGCTGCCAATATCGTGTCCACATAAGGGGAACTCCTTAACGGTTAATAGCACGGATACCAAATTTTGCACACACTGTTAATTTTGATAGTTAAACATGATTTCCACAATGACCTGATGCTGCAGTCAGGATTGTCTCCCAGAGAGAGATCTCCTCAACGATTAACAACACGGATACGAAAGACTAGAATTATATGAGATAATCGTGATGGACTATTTTTTAAAGTATTTTACTGTATAGCTTGTTATAGTGTTCTATTTACTGCTCTAGTGAAGGGGTCCCTATCTTTGTGGCTATATTTATAGATAGTGGTAATAAGAGTTGGTTTATAAATAATAATAGATCAGTTAATAAAGTTCGAAAAAAGTAAAGGAAAAAAGGAAATAGTTGGGAGTAATTGAGAATAGAAGAGGGAAAATGCTGGGACACCTTATACGACACGATGATTTCATCAAAACCATGATAAAAGAAAGAATAGAGGGGAAAAGAAAAAGAGGAAGACCGAGAATAAGCTACATGCAGCAGATAAAAGAGAAGTTGAACGTCATGTCGTATCAGGAGGTCAAGAGGAAGGCGGAGAGCAGAGAGATATGGAGAAATTTCCACCGACAAGAGCATGGCTCTTAAATCAGATGATGATGAATAAAACTCGTTAAGGTGATTTTAATAGAACTGAATTAGTCGTATAAAAATACGTTATAGAAACGTAATACAAAGATAATTTGTAGGTAATTAGTATAATAATACCTTACGATTTGTATGTATAGGCGATGGGTATAAAAGAAATCAATATAGAATTTTAAATCTATATTTTGACTTTGTGATACAAAGGCCTCGCCCTTGGACTAGGCAATATTTTCATTTATCTAATGATTTAATTTGTTTATATAATCTTTAGTTGGTTACATTTATTTTGAGAGTAGCCATAGGTTTGTTAATAAAATTATTGAGAGTAGAATAAATAATTGACAAGTTTTCAAAATAATATTAGTACTATAAATTTTCTGTCACTCGCTGATTACAATTTTGTGTGTTATTAAAATAATGCGAGATGCAAAAAAAAATACATATTCCACTGAAATAACACAAAAAGAAGTGTATCTTATGCTACGTTTTAATAGTAAAATGTTATATGTGAAAAACATAAAAAAAAAATTTTTCGCCTACCTCAAAAATTACATTTTTGAATTGAACGAGAGGCACAGAATTATAAATGTCTGATCATTTGGTACTTTGCTAGGCTTTCCTCATTGTTACATTTTATTGTAGCGACGCATGAATTATTCAAAAAAGGTTCTGTTTAATTCGGCACTCGTAAAATGTTAAATATCTTGGGCAATAATTTTTATTTGTCCTAAAACTTAACGGTGCGTATACATTAAGCTATACTGACTGAATTTTTCAAGTGGACGTGGAAACGAAACCCGAAAGAGGAATTGCGAAAGTACTCAAAGGAGTCCCGGGCCCGATTTTGATGAAAACTACTTCATACAGCCATGTCTGAATCAAAAACAAATAACCTCACTATTCAAAATGCAGGAACGCCTAAAGGGCGCCAATTCACTTTATGTTCTAATTTCAAATATTAAGATTTTTTTCCTTTTATTGTGACCTATAACCGTCAAGAGAAATTTTAAATAACTATCCGCGATATTGCAAAGTTTCATATAATAAAATAAATCTAAAAGTAAGTAAAATTAGGATTCTTAGTTTTTTATATCCACATATATAAGCCTCGAAATAAATATCAACTAAACATGATCGCGATATTAAACTACGCGAGATTGATTAAACTGGAAATAGAACATCATGAAAACTGAGCGTAGCATATGTGCTACGATTATGAAGATAATTAGCTACTCGAGTGCTACGATGTAGTGCTAAGCGACTTATAGAGCTGTATTAATATGAACTTTCTAATTCCTTTGTATGTTATACCTAGAAAAAATCAAAAATAGATGGTCGCTTGAGCAAATTTACCCCAATACCACAGAATTAATATAGTACTAACGTACCAATACACTAATCTAGAAATGCCCAACTCAAGATCTTAAAAATATTAGAAGGACCGCATAGAGGCATTCAGGTAAACCCGATTGAGTTGTTTCATCTTGTTTTTGATTTTTGAATAAGACGAGATGTTTATAACCATTTATAAGTATGATATTTTTTAAAGTTTTTATATATCTATTATTTAATAATATCTATAATACAAGCCTAGTTGCTTAGTGTGGAACTAGATGGCGCTGTGTGTAGGTGCAAAGATATTTATTTAATAAAACCATAAACTTGACTGTAAAAGTGACTTATACACGTCTATCGATATTGAAATCCAAAGTGAGTGAGAATCAGGACGCAGAGGAGTGATTCTCACACGTTCAGGATTTCAATGTCGATGGACATTATTATGTCTGTCACTTTCAAAGTTGAGGGAAAGTGCAAAAGCGACCTATGCGTGTCTATCGATATTAAAGTTTCGAGTGGGTAGGGTATTCTTACCGTGTGTGATTTTGCCATGTTCGAATTTTCAGTGTTAAATAGACATTATTATGTCTGTTATTTTCACACTTAAGGGCAAGTGAGAAACCTATGGATGAGAAATCTCGAGTAGGTGAGAATCAGGACCCAAGGGAGTGATTCTCACACGTACAGGATTTCATGGTCGATAGATATTATTATGTCTGTCACTTTTACACTTATGAGCAAGAGCAAAAGTGAGAAATCTATGTACCTATGTCTATCGATATTGAAATCTTGAATGGGTGAGAATCAGGACCCAAGGGAGTGATTCTCGCACGTACAGGATTTCATGGTCGATATATATTATTATGTCTGTCACTTTTACACTTATGAGCAAGAGCAAAAGTGAGAAATCTATGTACCTATGTCTATCGATATTGAAATCTTGAATGGGTGAGAATCAGGACCCAAGGGAGTGATTCTCGCACGTACAGGATTTCATGGTCGATAGATATTGTTATGTCTGTCACTTTTACACTTTTGAGCAAGAGCAAAAGTGAGAAATCTATGTACCTATGTCTATCGATATTGAAATCTTGAATGGGTGAGAATCAGGATCCACGGGAGTGATTTTCACATGTTCAGGATTTCAGTGTCGAATAGACATTATGCCTGTCACTTTCACACTTATAAGCAAGAGCAAAAGTGAAAGAAGAAAGGAAGAAAAAATTCTTTATTGTACACAGCTTAAAAATATACACAGTGATATTATTTTGACAGGTGTACAAAGGCGGTCTTATCGCTTATAGCGATCTCTTATAGCTTATAGTGAGAAACCTATGTATGTCTATCGATATTGAAATCTCGAATGGATGAGAATCAGGATCCACGGGAGTGACTTTCACATGTTCAGGCTTTCAGTGTCGAATAGACATTATGCCTGTCACTTTCACACTTATGAGCAAGTGCGAAAGTGACAAATTTATGTATGAGCCAGAATCAGAGGGGCGGGTGGATGATCATAGATATTATTTATTTATCATTATTATAACTGCTGCGTTCACGATACCTTAGTCGTCTTAAACGATACCCACTATTTAAGTAGTTTTTTTTTATTTATGCACGACGGTTTGGTACTTGACCTCAATCGCACCTGATGATAAGTGAAGATGAGGTCGAAGGTGGAAGCGTACTGACCCGGAAACCCCAACACATTTGGGGGACTGGCTTTCTTATCTCTGACAACCGGAACACAACAATGCTATTAACATTGCTGCTTGGCGGCTGATTTAGATAAGATGGTGGTAGCTAGCCAGGCGGACATTTAAAATGCCCTATCACCAACCAAACCAAGTACTTAAACATGTACCCCGCTGGGGATCGAACCCGCGACCTCCTAGTCTTATTCTATAATGTCAGTCTTTTCCACTCCGGTCACTAGAGACTCAATAAGAACTAAAGCGGCTATTACAGTTAACTTAATTATGATTTAATTACTCTCTTAGGGGACGCGAAAATAAGAATCTTTAATGACGCATTTGACGCTAATGACTTCGCCTTTGAACAAGCAGTTATTATCTCCTCCGTTCATAACAATTGGTACATTAAACCAACCAAGTTCATGTCGGGTCATGCGCGCAGGTGGACTCCGTAGTCAGACTTTACATATAGGGCAGGTACCTTGAATATTTTAAGTTCAATAATTAAGATATACATATAACTATAACCATATGAGAAAGTAAAGATCGCTTTTGCACAATTTTATTATTTGTTTATTCTCTGTATTATATTTTCTGTGCAATACAGGATTTAATAATAATAAATGGAGCCAGTTAAATTATCAAATAATTAACATTATTCTATCGACACTATTGAAGATCCATTCTTTAACTATCATGTCTGTTGATAGGCAGTTCATGTAACATATTGGCCGAACGATATCTAATAGTAAATTAGAGCCAAAAAGACAATCACTTTTGTCGGTAACTTTGCCTATTCGACTACCGAGTCAGGTAAGCAAATTTTTAAATTTTCTTAACTCTACTATCCTTGGACATACAACCAGCGCCATCTAGTTCCACACTAAGCAACTAGTTTTGTTTAATTGATATCAGATGATTGATTTACTACACGAATACTTTTTCTGTAAATATATACATATAAATGCAATATCCAACACTCGAGTACACATGTTTGTATTCATCAAACATATGCCCCTAGAGGGAGTCAAACCTGCGACGTTTTAGTATAGTGGTCAGAGTTTCTAACCACTACACCAAACAGTCGTTGAGTCATTGAGACGCTATAACGAAGATAAGTATCACAAATGACGGTCGACTCACGCAATAAATATAAACATATCTCAAATAAAGCCGATGTGTGACCTAAATATTAATACTACCTCGATGAACGAATGAGAGGTTTAATACAGGGGAGTAGAGTTCATACTACAATGTCATTGGTACGTTTTATTAATTGCTCTTGTAATGCAATATATGTAATTTCGTGTAGTTATTTTAGTTGATTGCGGTGGATCTTACGAGGATAATGGTTATAGTAAAGGGCCTTTGGAGGATTTAATGAACTAGGACATATCTGTGTTGACAGGCACCTACCGAAATTGTTAAGAATCCAAGAGTTCGTATGTTACAAATATATAGCATAATTTAGGAAAAATAGTGAAAAATATGCTGTCAATACAACAAATAAAGATAAACTTACAGGTCATGTAAGCAGAATCCGCAAAATTAGTTTTCCGCAATTCCTCATTCAAAGTTGATGAACAAAATCTTCCTTTCAATAAATTTAAAGATTCTATAAAACAGAAACTTATTAAGAAAGCAGATTGTAAAATATCAGACTATTTGGATGATAATCAACCGTTTTCACAATTAATAATGAAATATTGTTGTGCCTTTTATCTGACTATTTTATTACACCCTGTGTGTACAAAATAAAATATTTTTGACTCTGACTCTTCTGTAATAAATAATAAGTAATAAATTCAAAAAACCGGCCAAGTGCGTGTCGGGCCACGCGCTGTGTAGGCTTCCGTACTTGCCCTCTCAATATGCGGACTTAGAAGAGGGCATTATGTTGTTTGACAAGGGGGGCACGATGCGGTGTGGGGACTTGGAGTGACACAAAATTAGACACAAGTTGTCTTGACGATGGTCGTTTATTGTCTGTTTCACTTTCTGGATAAATGATCGGTACATACACCTTACATTAGTGCGGGGAAAGCTGATGCATACACTACAACGACGACATTCGACTCTTACAAAAATTTGTACTATAAAGTGTAATATTTCTTAAACCAATCCCTAAATCTAAAAACTGGTTAAGAATAATATTTTTGAACGACCTATCCAACAATACCCCACAAGATGGGGTACAAAAATAAAAAAAAAAACATCTCCACCTTAAGTGTAGGGGAGGTACTCTAAAAAAAATACACGAATAGAATAAAAAATCACGTTAAACTCGCCACGACACAGTCAACAATATGTACGTTCAAGCATCAGACTTTAAGATGAGGTATAGATTAAAACTTAAAACCAAGCTATTATTGAACAAAATATTATTATTGATAACTGGATAGTCATTCGATGTCCTATTACTAAGAAAAGCCGCCCTTAAAGTTAAACAGTAAAATAATAATGTATAAAACTTCTTAATGCAAGAACGTTGAAAAGGGTATCCCACAGGAGAAGCCACATCTACATGACCCTAATCCGATAAGCCGGGCATAAGTTGCCCCATCCATATCACCTCAAGAAAGTTTTTCAATGTATTTAGGATTGTGACTTGTATCGGCTAAGAATCAAGTAAGTATTAAAATGAGACTATGAGAGCCATAACTTATACACATTAAGAACCTTTTTTTTTGTGCATAACGTGTATGTACTTGACCTCAATCACACCTGATGTTAAGTGAAGATGAGGTCGAAGGTGGAAGCGTACTGACCCGGAAACTCCAACCACATTTGGGGGACTGGCTATCTTATCTCTGACAACCGGAACACAGCAATGCTAACAACATTGCTGCTTGGCGGCAGATTAACCCGCGACATCCGAATCGTAAACCCAATGTTGTTTACATTGAGCCACGGAGGCGGTTAATAACCTAATGACTGCTGGAGCATATAATCAACCAGGGGCTATTGCGAATTGGTAGGTTTGGGTTGCTGGTCACCTTGCAATCAGTGTTTTCATGCCACCCATGTTGGCCGCCGACTTTAATGTCAATTGAAGACAACAGAGATCGATTCTTTAACATCAAGTACGAAGCACGGAATAACTTTTAAAAAATTGCCACTAACTGTCACCTATCCAAAGAACGATCGCACTAGACCTTGCTTAACTTCAGTAATCGAACATCGGGAAGTTCACTAGTTTTTCATTTCTAATTGGTTTGATAATGTAGCATAAAACAAACTGTCATAAATAGGTTAGGAACACCATTGGTATTAGCCGCCAGAAAGCACGTAAATTGCTTCGCATAGGAGGATACCATCTCTGGCAATTGTTGTTGCAACGCTGACAGGAGGGTTGGTGATCACAGTTGTTTGATTTGGGAAATACGCCACAATAATGCCTTCGGGGGAGTTAAGAGGGTAAACCTACACGTACCAACTTTCAAGTCCAAACTTCTCGAAACAAATAAACGGATTCTAATGAATCTTTATACGCGTAAAGCACGTACAGAGATCTAAAAAATGCTTATGCGTTCCCAGGTCCTCCCTACTCCCGAGGAAGGTCGCCGCGGGGTTTTAGTGGGACAGGGACCCCTCCCGACAGGTGTTTCATAGTCATAGAAGAAGATTCATAATCGCGCAAATGAACGTTCGCGCTTTTGTGTGTCGCGAAATTAAGTTTTCGCCAAGATAAACCATCGCGCAATTGAACTTTAGAGCAATGGTACTTTCGCAATATCGTCTTCGCGCTGTTGTCATTCGAGCTATCGTCTTTCCCTATTGCGTAGTACACCCCCTCCTAACAGGGAGGGGAGTCCATAACCGTCTCGCCGTCCCCCAGGCGAGCGGTATGCTTAAGAGCAATTCCCCGCAAATAATATAAAAGAAAGGCCCTCTGAAATGCTGTTAAGCTCACAATGGATCCCAAAGCAACTAACAAATATAAAGTTAAACAAAATACATAATAGTAAAAACTTTTTACAATTTAAACATCTTAAAGCCCGAGATGGTTTTACAACCGCACCAGTTCAAAAGTTTCAATGTTTCAAGGATAAATCCTTTTTCTTTTAAATAATTTTTGTCAAGAATATTTTTCTGCTTTGTTTATCCAGGAGCGTTCCGTTTCACAGACTACGATTCTTTAAGAGTATAGAATTACCTCAGTCTCATTCAGTGAATCCAACACGACTTTCGCTTTTATTTGAATTAGAATAAAATATTTTAATAAACGCAATTTTATTTTAAAGTTTTATCTAATTTCTTTAATTGTAATATTTCATCAGTGATTTAGTCGTCCGTTAAAGAAAATAATTAAAGAATTTGGAAACCTCCCGAGAGACTATGCACAGTGGCGTGTATAGCGTTTTGTCACACGGTAGGCAAAATGATAAAGATTTGCTATCAAATTAAAAAAAATATACCTATAAAATAATAACGTACTCTTATAGTAATGCTCGCAACTCTTTAGAATATTTCTATTTACATCAGTATGAATCAGCTGTCTTGACAGTGCATTTCGAGGGAAGCTTACAGTTTGCTACTGACTATGAATAAGTATATCATTTATGTATGGTACAGCCGCACATTTTTGTAGTATCAGCAACGCGCCGTATCGCCGATTTACCTACTTTATATAATTAATCATTTCTATCATGTAGTACTCGTTTAGACCCGAATACGCGTAACTCATAACCAATCATTTATCATAGCAATAAATCCTACCGAACTATATAGGGTCTAACAAAATTAACCCGACAAACTTTGGCAATTGCAATAACATGACAATAAAATAGTATATTCATTAAAAAGTAGCCTTAAAAATTTAGTTTCCGAGTAAAAAAATTAAATGTAAGTGCAAATGAAAATACAAATTAACAGACTTACTTCATTTCGATTGTACCTTATTTTATCAATGAGAAAAAAAAGGCAACGTTCATATGGAAGACGCCAAAGGGGGTGGCGGGGCACAGGGCGCAACCAATCACAGCAAGTCGCGGCGCCGGGCAAGCGCCGGCTTGTGGTCGCCTTTCGGCGTCTTCAAAGATACCGCGGCACGTGTTTGTGTGTTGTGGCAAAGTACTTAGAGCGCGCGGCCATTAAGGTCCAACTCACAAAATTGCATTTCTAAATTTTATTTTTTGAATAAAATCTGTTAACTTTAATGTTTTATTTTTTATTTTTTTCATCGTATACATACACTCTGCAACGTTTGTCGGCTTAATTTTGTTAGACCTTATATAGTTTCTTTTATTTATTATCAGAGCAAAAAAGTGTGCAGCAGAAGCAGCTCGTACAATTTACATAAACCAACCAATTATGTTAAAAGCAAAATATTTTCAAAAGGTCTTAACCGGTTTTCATTAAACATGAATACGAACTATCTGTGAAATACCTGGGGGCCAATCGCGCTAAGTTTGAATGTTAATACCAAAATTAATTTTTACGAAACGTGCTTAGTTTTTGGTTATGGTTAGCCATAATCAAAAACTAAGCACGTTTCGTATCGCGCTAACCATTTGAACGGAAATTAACCTAACTTACTTTAATACCCGTGGTTAGCTCTAAATGTTTTGCGTTGGGTATTACTTTGGTAACGTCAACAACTTAATCGTTCAAAAGAAATTGTTTACATCACCTAAACCAAAACCAAAATCGTTCTGTTCGAACGGTAAAACCGTCGTATAGCAGCGCGAATGGCCCCGGTTTTCTCAAATAATACGATTTTTAATTGGTTCAGCTATTTTGGCAGTACAATGCCACACACAGCCATAGGCATCAAACTTATACACCTTTTTTCATAGGGGGTTAAAATGATTACATCAACTATATAAAAGATTTGCCCGATCCCACCTCATTTCATCATCATCCTTCATATTTCTTTGGAGTTCCAATCACAGAAAATATCATGTTTTATTTAGTCCGTGACACCAGTGATACGCATCCGATATTTATCTATTTCTTTTCTTTATCAGTGAACTAGTTGTTGCACGCGACTTCGTCCGCATGGAACATTTCATCCTAATCCGGTTTAGAAAAATTGAAATATATGTGAAATAAAAATAGAACTTATGGGCATATGTAGTTTTTTTTTTTAAACCATCTTCGGAGCCCGCGCCGGTCGGAGATTGTTATGCGACTGGCCGGATTCGTAGGGTTGCCATCATGCGAAATTTATTTGCAACTCATATTTTCTCCAAGTTTTTGTTATTAATTTAATTTAATGATGCACTGTATGCAAATAAAAGAGAAGTTGAACGTCGTGTCGTATCAGGAGGTCAAGAGGAAGGCGGAGAGCAGAGAGATATGGAAATATCTCCACCGACAAGAGCATGGCTCTTAAATCAGATGATGATGTATGGTGGAATAGGCTACAAACGCAACCCTCAAATCACACAAGGCTTTAATTTCATTTATGGTTTTGAAAAAAAATCTACTTATGCCAATATCTATTTCACATACGTAATATGCCCTATTTTTTTCTTTACAGTAAAAACTTATCCGGTATAATATGATTGACTATTTATATAATACGATTGAATAAGTTATTCAACTCTATGCATAGTTAAAAGTCATCAAAATCTATAAATAGTCGTGTCTTGTATGTCATCAGGACATTTCGTTTGCTGCTCTATCTGCCAAGAGGAATAACAGAAGCGTACGGGCCCGTTTACAATTATGTAGACTGTCCAATTATTATTTTGCATAATGCGGATAGTGGACTGGACTCTGGATACTGTGCGTAGCGCTTTAACCCGGACTGGAGATGGATATTCGCGGAATTGGACTTGCAGCAAATTGGATTTTCTGGAAATTACCAAGTAGACTTTAGGCTAATCGGCTGCAACGGACACAAATTATCAATACTGTAAAAGCAAGCGCTCCAGGAAATAAAATTAAAGTTACGAAATATGCTTGCTATGGTAAGTATTTTATGGCTTTCGCATATTTGTCTTTTCGATTAAATGGCCCATCGGCTAAATGGCGTTTCGTTTATATGACACTTCGATTTTCTGGCGTCACACAAATGGCTTTCGCTTATACGTTTTTCGAAATCGGGTCCTAAACCCGGTTGTGATAGATATAGTAATGTTCCGCAAATGAAATATGTTATATACTCGTGTAGTATAATCTTTCGCATATATAAAACTATAAGGTTCTGTAAAAAATCAGTATTTTTTATAGGTTCACAATATGAAAATTTTAAACATAAAAATTTTTCAACAGAAAAAATTAACCTTTAATATTTTAAAAAAAATCCCATATGAATCTGATCACACTCGGTTACTCTAACCCCATTAAGTCGCTTTTATTTTATGAATTGTTTACTACCAGTTTTTTAACAACTGTTCGCTATATTTTTTAATCAGCACAAAAACGTAGGTTTCTTGGTGCACCTACCGCATACACAAGTTAATCTTTACAAGAATTTATTGCTTGTAGAGCGACGGATATTTCATATTACCCTTTGTCGTCAAGAATGTGGTAAAAGCTGACGTTTCATTATGCGTAATATTTCCATGAATTATTTACCCAACGTCGACAGGTTTAATTAAGTAATAATTAAGTATGATGTATGTTGCCTTTTAAGAACGCGACGTCGCGTAGAAAATTCTCTTATCTGTTCCAATGAAGAGTCTGGATTTAATTAAAATAAGGAATAATGGGGTTAGCGTGAAATAATCGACGAACGATTGGTGTAGTGGATCGTGGCCCTCTCAGCGAAACCAACGTATGCGGGTTCGAATCCCGCGAGGTGTAAATGTTTGTGTGATATAATGATAAATACTTAATATAAATATCTTTGCACATACACAGCGCCATCTAGGTCTACAGTAAGTATCTAGGCTTGTGTTATGGATACCAGATGATTGATAAACTACACAAATATATTTTTTTGTAAATAAATACATGTATAAAAGAAAAACATTCATAACTCGGGAACACATGTCTGTATTCATCATACAAACATATGCCCCTAGCAGGATTCGAACCCCCGACCTTTTGGTGTAGTAGCAGAGTTTGTAACCACTACACCAAACAGGCCGTCAATGATGATATCGTGATGAATACGAACATTTATTTCTGAGTCATGGATGTTTATACACCCTGTAACGGTTAAGTGTAGTCATATTTTAAGGGCTTGTTCTACCCATCAATACGAACAACTTTTACTATGGGGGCAACTTCGAAATCGCGAAAAAAAAATGAGCTGTTCCATAGAAAATTTCAATAACCTCCCGATGCAATGTATGAAACAGCT
Organism: Oegoconia quadripuncta; assembly: GCA_949316235.1. Taxonomy (NCBI): domain Eukaryota; kingdom Metazoa; phylum Arthropoda; class Insecta; order Lepidoptera; family Autostichidae; genus Oegoconia; species Oegoconia quadripuncta. The sequence continues at coordinate 15,381,325 of OX438758.1, forward strand.
GATTTTTTTTTCGCGATTTCGAAGTTGCCCCCATAGTAAAAGTTGTTCGTATTGATGGGTAGAACAAGCCCTTAAAATATGACTACACTTAACCGTTACACCCTGTATAAATATTTATGTATATTTATCCGTTATCTAGTTTCCATAGTACAAGCTTTGCTTAGTGTGGGTCTAGATGATTGATGCAAGTATTTATTCATAAAAAACTATTTTTACCGATTTTTATTGTACAGTCCGAAACTGATAAATCGTTGCAGGTCTTAAATGGTTTAGAATATTTTATTACTGAGTTCGAAAGTGTAATAAAGTACTATCGAAAAACATTAATCACTTTCTGAGAAAACTTAAATACATACAATATATATATATATATCTTCTAAATATATATAGGTAACTCAAAGGTGACTGACATAGTGATCTATCAACGCCCAGCCCAAACCACTGGACGGATCGGGCTGAAATTTGGCATGCAGGTAGATGTTATGACGTAGGCATCCGCTAAGAAAGGATTTTGATAAATTCTACCCCCAAGGGGATAAAATAGGGGATGACAGTTTGTTCTTTGTATTTTGATAAAATCTTCCACGCGGACGAAGTCGCGGGAGGAAAGCTAGTATATATATATATATATACACACAAAATGAGGTGGTCGGAGATATCCCAAACATTAATACAACGCATATACTACATTAGTGAAAGCTAGATCTGATTACAGACCCGTCGTCCATAAAAAAAAAAGTAATTATAGCGATTCTTCATAACTCATACTTATATTTAATCGGAGGTCGTATGTTCGACCCCCAACGGGGTACATGTTTAGTACTCGGTTTGGTTGGTGGTAAGGCAATTTAAATGTCCGCCTGGCTAGCTATCACCATCTTATCTAAGTCTGCCGCTAAGCAGCAATGTTAATAGCATTGTTGTGTTCCGGTTGTCAGAGATAAGATGGCTAGTCCCCCACCAGCGCTCTCATCTTCACTTAACATCAGATGTGGATAAAAAAATCTATTTGGAACTAACGAGCCGTCATTCATTGATATGCATTCTGCTTTATAATTCCTACTATACATATACAGAGTACTCGTATTGCAGGTCAACGATCTCTAATCTCACAATTTTCCACACGGAGTTTTATACAAGTATGTCGCAGTCCGATAGTTAATTCAGCCGTTTAATTAACTGCCTATAGGCTAATGGTTAGTAATCGATCACTGCCCTGATACCATTAAATTCCTACAGAAGGCCGACACTATACTGATAAAACAATTTACCGAACTAATTTGATTAAGAACAACTTTGTTCATTGTTAATTAAACTTAGCATATAATTAATTATATGCTAAGTTTACCGGAACTTACAATTAATAAATAGGAACTTTACATACAACAAACAATCACTAAGAGTTCGGATGTCACTTTTCTGTATTTCTGCATGTACGAATATGTACGGAACCGCACATTTTATCATAATTTTGTTTAATACATAAACGCTGACCGCTGCACACAGTGGCCGGCGAGCTTTACATTAACATTTAATATTATCAGTGAATAAAACGCACTCATACAGCACGGTTGTACGACTTTCTTTCAACCCTCACATTATCGTTAAGTATCATTAGAGCATTTAGCATTCAGCAGTAGCATTCCATGTAGGCAAACCCTACAGAATATAATATATAACAATTACCTATTATTGCTCATCAAAATAATAATATACCAAAATAAATAAAAAAGTAGGTATATAAACATAAATACAAACAATAAAATCTAAGTAATTGTAACAAAAAAATATGTAAATACATAATAAGCCTAAGATTGGCATGCACTTTATAGTGCTCTCTCAAATCGCTTGTGCCCTAACAGGGTGTCACGTGATACTACTTAATGTACCTAACAACTGTATGTATATATGAACCACTGTGATATGCAATAAATACATTGTTTGAGTTTTAGATAACAAAATTGTTGCGGATCTGTAATAGTTCAAATGCCACTTTTCTGTATTTGAGCTAACAAAATTGTTTCGGATCTCTAAGAATTCAGATGTCACTTTTCTGTATTTTAGGTAACAAAATTGTTGTGGATCTCTAAGAGTTCAGATGTCACTTTTCTGTAATTTAGATAACAAAATTGTTACGGATCCCTAAGAGATCAGATGTCACTTTTCTGTATTTTAGATAACAAATTTGTTACGGATCTCTGAGAGTTCTGATGTCACTTTTCTGTGTTGGTAGAAATTGATTACGGATCCCTAAGAGTTCGGATGTCCGCTGTTTCCTCTGTTGTAGGTAACAAAAGTTTAATTACAATCTTCTCAACATTTCTTTCAGTGTACGGATCGCAAGTACAAGGTTCACAAATATGTCATCGATCATTCTGGTGACGTCATCACACAAGTAAATTTAGTTCACCTTCTCTCTATATAATCAAAAGTCACATATATTCATTACATTAATTATACATATCACTAATTTGTTTTCGAAGGTTGGTTATCAATTTGATTGCCTCACCCACCACATATCTATAGCTGTTATACAAATAAACGTATAGGTACATAATTAATTTGATTACATGAACATATTTCATTAAGGCATACAATAATAACAGATAACTTCGAGTTACCTCTAGATATTTCTCATTAAGTATACAGATGTTTGTTAATTATATTAATGCGTTACGTCATTTGAAGCACTGCTACAGTACAGTTACAGAGATATTTATGATATTGTTCTATTATGTAACTTACATCCAATTCTAACTAGCAATAAAATAAATAAAATAAAAAAAAACAATCTATAACAATATTAAGTTTATTTTTTACAAAGGGGTTACCACTTGACCTCAATCACACCTGATGTTAAGTGAAGATGAGGCCGAAGGTGGAAGCGTACTGACCCGGAAACTCCATCCTATTTGGGGGACTGGCTATCTAATCTCGGGCAACCGGAACACGACAATGTTATTAACATTGTTTGGCGGCAGATTTAGATAAGATGGTGGTAGCTTGCTAGGCGGACATTTTAAATACCACCAACCAAACCGAATACTAAATATGAATCGTAAACCCTATGTGGTTTATATTTGAGCGGTTAAAAGTTAGCAAAATATTCCTAAATTCTTTTGCATGTTTTAAATTCAGTAAATCCAGCGTCTTCCATGATAGTGGAGTGCGAGTGAATTCCTGGAATTGTGGCTATACATTAAAGCATCCTTTTTAGAATTCCGTTTATGAAAAGGTAAAAGCTGGAGCTATAAAGCTCCAGATTTTACCTATTTAAAGACGGGCACTATAAAGTGTCCGTCTGTTCATCAAAACCCTTGTTATCAGGATCGGCTAGAAGTATTAAACTGGAATTAATATCAGACGCTTAAGAGTAAACGATAGGCATATTTTCGGTATTTTAGTAATAAAAATTAAAGTTGATAGGGGTGAATAAAATAGGTTTAAATTTACAAGTTATTTGTGGGACTATTTCGTCACTTGTGTTTTTATACAAAAAATAAAAATTTCGAAACAATTAATAATATAAAGAAAAAATAATACAATAAAGTATTATGTTGTCACCTTTATTTAAATTACAAGCTGTGGGGATCATAATTATATAATATGTTTTAAAATGTCACAAATAAAAAACTAGCCCTAAGTCCCTATATAGTTGATGGAATCGTACCCAGAAGACTGACCGCATTGCCTCGCTGTATAGCAAGGCTAATTCTTTGACCCAAGTAATGGCCAGACCTCCGATCGTGCGATTTATCAACCAGATGATCAAATAACTCTTTAAAAAGAGCGTGACCACCTGGTCCACACGGCCCAAGCGTTTCTACGCCAAACGGTGCAAATAGGTTATCTCCAATGAGACCGGTATACTTGCGGCGCTTAACGCTTTCTGCCGAGGCGGCAGCGGAACCGGCTGTACCACTTGTAGGTAGTTGGAAGATGGGAAGGAAGAAGGATAATAGACGCAGGTTGCGTTCCACCCTGTCCCAATTTTCAAGGCATGAGTGTCATATCGTCCGGTCTTTTGCCGTCTTTTGTGGTAAACAATTGCAATAATTTGGTTGGTGGTAGGGCATTTTAAATGTCCGCCTGGCTAGCTACCACCATCTTATCTAAATCTGCCGCCAAGCAGCAATGTTATTAGCATTGTCGTGTTCCGGTAGTCAGAGATAAGATAGCCAGTCCCCCAAATATGTTGGGGTTTTCGGGTCAGTACGCTTCCACTTTCGACCTCATCTTCACTTAACATCAGGTGTGATTGAGGTCAAGAACGAAGCCGTCATGCATAAAAAAAAATTGTTACTTGAGGAACTCCCCATATGTAGTATATACGTAGAGTAATAAATGTAGATAATGGGACATTTACGATGTTGACCAGTGATTATGGAATCTGATAAATGCTTTTTATCTTCCGTTGCTGACGTCAAAACTTAGGGTTCTTATTGGAAAGGTTCAATGTCATCAGACTGGTTAGTAATACTAATCTGATAGATAATTCCCAGCTCTATGGACTGCGATTTTGGAACTTTCACTAAATCACGATAGGAATCAAAGCCACGTGCGACTTTGTCTTCTAAATGTCTTTCAGAAATTCGAAAGCTATGTTGCCAATTTCATCAAAAAGTCAAATTTTATCCATTACGCGTTAAAAAGTTTCCTATTTGACAAGTTGTTCACTTTATAGGCATTCTTTTCAATACCTGTTCTTGCCACCACCACAACGGCATAGATTAACTGCCTCAGCGGTTTACAATCTAGTTTTTCGCATGTCAGCATTCCCATAAAAACTCCGGATAGATAATTGGAAGCTTACCAGAGTCAGTTGTGTTGCCAGTTTTTGGCTATTCAATTATCTATAACAAAAACTAGTTAATGTTGTTTTTATATTATGTCTTGTAAGAATTAAGTCAGCCTTTCTGTTCAAGTTAATTAAAGGAAGATTGGGCCGAAAGGTGGAAGTGCGCTACCTGGAACCCCAAACTCTTTTGAAGGTCTTCTTCTTCAGAAGAATTTTATCAACATCGCTGTTTGACGGACATTGAAGCCGCACCTTTTATATCGTATCGATGTTATAATCAAGGTGTGTAGGTGTCGGCTCATAAAACATTAATCGACAATAGACCTTTGCTGTGCATATGTCGATCTGTAGGCGATCAACCAAAGGATAAAGAATACAAGCAGTTGATCAGTGCCCCGATCGATGTGTCGGCATCGCTCGATGCTCGATCAACGCGCAATCGATCAGTTTGCTAAAACACAATGATGATGATGAATATCGTCGATCTATGTCGATCATACAGGTGTACTTGTTACTCCCTGTTGCTATAAATAAATAAATTCTTCTTCCTTTAAATAATATGTAAAAATGCCAACGAGATACTAAATCCACAGGGAATCGAACTCGGGTAAGTCGTCGCGGGTGGTCAATATGCAGTAAATGCTACTATGAGTTAACTATTTGGAGTAGAGCCAGATTTTACAGCGAAACGTATACCTACTCCTAGAACTACAGACGCTGCAAATTGAGCCATGTGGCGTGCCTTGAGAGAGACTTGCGTCTTACATACCGTAAATTTTAGTATTCCGTAAACAAAAAGCAAAAACGGAATCACTATTACTCATGAACTACGTCACTACAACCAAATTGGGTGTATGAATCGGAGGTCGCGTGTTCGATCCCCAGCAGGGTACATGTTTAAGTACTCGGTTTGGTTGGTGGTAGGGTATTTTATATGTCCGCCTGGCTAGCTACCACCATCTGCCGCCAAGCAGCAATGTTAATGGCATTGTTGTGTTCCGGTTGTCAGAGATAAGATAGCCAGTCCCCCAAATGTGTTGGGGTTTCCGGGTCAGTACACTTGCACCTTCGACCTCATCTTCACTTAACATCAGGTGCGATTGAGGTCAAGTACGAACCCGTCGTGCATAAAAAAAATACATGCAATAAATAATGTTACATTTTGAAAACTGTAACACATTTTTTGTGTTTCTGGAACACGAAAATAAACGTTTTATTTAAATACAGGGTGAATTTAAATTCGCGTAATTCCCATTAACTGTTGACGCCAGTCTTGATTACGAACAACTTTCCACGAGGAACCCACCTTTAGTATAGAAGTCCAACAATTTCGCCTGAATTCGGCTACACTTCCTAGTGGAAAGTTGTTTGTTATCACGGGTGGAGACATAAGTAAACAGGAATTACACGAATTAAATTTCACCCTGTATATGTAATGTCAGCTGCAGCTAAAAGTATACCCCCATCTATTGCATTATATCTTGCAAAGAAAATCACTCGTGTACTCGTAGCCGCATTCGCTATTCGTTTGCGGTTAGCGAAGTTAAGCAATGTCTGGCGCGATCAGTTTTTGGATGGATGACCACCAGTGGCATTTTAATACGAATGTTTCCGTGCCTCGGAGTGCACGTTAAATAATCGGTCCCGGAATTAAAGAGGGCTCCAAATTACATTTCGAGCGTCTATGTTGAGGAATCACTCTGTTGTCATTCTTAATTATGGATTTGGAATAATCAGGTACAGTCCATCCAACCGCAAACCAATTAATTAAAGCCTTTTAAACCCAAGTAAATAATGTAAGTGCTCTACTAAGGACATAAAGGTGTTTTACGACCGTAATAAACTACACATACTATAGAATACTATAAAAAGTTACAACAGAGATGACATTGATAGAATGTATAATAGGTATCTTATTACGATGTACGTTTGTTTGATGTATGTTTGATGACAATCGGTTTAGCCGTTTTGATAAAGCCGTTTAGCCGTAAGCAAATTTGATAATGACAACTATAACATAAATTATAATGTAGGACACCACCGAGAACTATGACTCAGGTATACAAAGAAACTGTGTTAAAAACTCAATCATCGAAACGGCTTAACCGATTTCCATCAAACATGGCTAAGAACCTATCTCCGAGTTTGACTTTAAATATAAAAAAAATAATCACACACAAAGAGTTATGATATCCTCGTAATACCCCCAAAACTGTGATCAAAGCTAATCTTCCAAAAGACTTAACCGATTTTCATGAAACATGGCTTAGAACCTGTCCCTTTACATAAAAAAAGCAGCAACCACATTGGGTTACGCATTACTGTGATACATCGACAAAGACGCACATACAACTCCGTGAAACAACCCTTCGTTTTTCGTCGGGTGTTAAAACGGCTATCCGTATTATTGCATGCCCATCACAGACAGACAAGTGCTTGAAATATATACCCTTGCATTTAAAATAAAAAAAAAAGTGGAGAACCATAAAATTGAGCGAAATCTGCGACAGTCATGTCGACAATTTATACCTCGTAAATATGAAAGCATACCGTGCCGCGTGCGTGCCTCTGACATGGATGACAGTTATAAAACCAGAGCAGACCTTTATATGAATCGTTTTAAATCCGTAACATGTTAAACTATAAACGACACTCTATACTCGCCGGCGAGTATAGATTCGCGTGTTTGTCACACCCTAGAGTCACCGCGATTTTAGTACGACTAAGGTCGTCTAGGCGATTCACTGTTTTGTCACTAAACATACCTAGCACACTACAATTAGCTTTTTTCCAAAATCAAAATTGTGTGTCAGAGAGTTTCTTGAGTCGTTGCTTCTCTCTGACTATACACATTACGAAGCGATGGTAATCAAGTTTCTAAATTCCCCCATGCAACGCCCTAAGCCGAGGTTAACAAAATCGAAAAATGAAATAATTCCTTTGCTGGAACTACACACAAATCAAGGTAATGCTAAAACACGGTGACGTTTGTCGCAGTCTAGTGTCATCGCGGGTTAAGCGCGTTAGTCAATACTTGCGTACAGGTGGGGATGCAAATAAGATTCGAGAGCAGGCGCAATCTATTCGGCAATACATCACATAGACGTATTATCCTCATGGGGAAAATTCCATCTGTGAAATGGAACATGGATTTCAAATATATAGACGCGTCATGGTTTTTTGGATAAGAACTGGGAATCGTGTTTTTAGCTTCTACTCTCTCATATTTCGGTCATGGATTATTCAGAAAAAAAAAATGGCAAGTCCTATTCTAATCATTACAGATAACCCTCGAAACCGTCAATTTTTTTTTAATCTTTGCACATACACACAGCGCCATCTAGTTCCACGCTAAGCAACTGGGCTCGTATTATGGATACCAGATGGTTGATAAACTGAACAAATACATTTTTTTTTGTAAATAAATACATAAATGAAAAACATCCATAACTCGGGAACAGATGTCTGTATTCGTCATACAAACATATGCCTCTAGCGGGATTCGAACCCGCGACCTTTTGGTATGGCAGTCAGAATTTTTAACAAAACAGATCGTTTATTTTGTTAATTTTTATTCTTTACTAGCTTTCCGCCCGCGGCTTCGCCTGCGTGGAATAACTCTATCGCGGAAATTTGTTTATCCCGCGGGAATAAGACATGGATTAAGACATAGGATATATACCTATACCTATTGGATATATAGGTAAATACCTATATGCCAAATTTAATTCAAATCCGTTCATCCGTTTCGCCGTGATTGAGCAATAAACGAATAAACAAACATCCAAACTATCGCATTTGTAATATTAGTTAGGTACGCTAGTTAGATTGCACAGAAAATAATTAAAAGATACAGTATAAAACAGAATAGTTTTGGTTGGTGGTAGGGCATTTAAAAATGTCCGCCTGTCTAGCTACCACCATCTTATCTAAATCTGCCGCCAAGCAGCAATGTTAATAACATTGTCAGAGTTAAGATAGCCAGTCCCCCAAATGTGTTTCGACCTCATCTCACTTAACATCAGGTGTGATTGAGGTCAAGTACCAATCCGTTGTGCATAAAAAAAAGCACAACATTATAAGTTACCTTAATCAATAAAAAATAAAAAATAACTCGTCTGATCAATTTAGACTCCAATTGGCTCAGCATATTATCTCATCTAACTGAGAATAAATTAACTTAATATTATGAAGTGTTGTGGTGTGTTTCCTTTATTTCTTATAATAACTGGTGAAATGTGCGGTGCGAATGACTATCATTAAATACTATGCCTTCTTCTCATGTAAGTGCGTACAGTTCTAACAAAAAAGTACCTATGCAGGTAGATAGCATTTTATTAGTAGCCATAATTGTGTCACCTGCCTATAAACGTCCCAGTAAGATTTTACCGACTCTGTCTTAAAACACAAAAGAGACGCTTTACAGTAGTTAACACACAAAGGATTCATTTTATAACCAATTAGGTGGCATTGTGGATTCAAATTCTATTTCACTTTTGAGTTTCTGTTTACGTGAAGTTAATTAGACACATTATAAGATAATGTCGGTGTATGTTAGGCGTGCTTATGCCGTTACAAAAGTAACATTAACGAAGAGTATGGTGCCAACAATGACAATTATCACCCAATTTAGAAAGTATATTATAAAATATCAGACTATTTGCATGAAAATCATCCATGGACCTAACCAAGTCGCTCGCATACCAGGCTATTTCACAATTAATAATGAAATATTGGTGTCGATTCGAATGTACACCAACTAAACTAAACTAAATTAAAACCAGTTTTGGAGTAGTGCCGTCGCATCGTACTGTTCCAGGGAGAAAGAGACAGTACTACTTTAAAACTGGTTTTAGTTTAGTTTAGTTGGTGTACATCCGAATCGACACCATTGTGCTTTTTTGTAATTTAAAAACCTGTTTTTAAAAGAGCAACCCTTCGAGTTTCTTGCTTATTCTTCTCAGGGAAAAATTGCTTTTGAACAAGCAGTAGATTAAAAAAAAATGTAAAATCTGACTATTTTACAGGGTACACCCACAAAATATTTTTTTTTAGATTTGACTTAAAAAAAACAGCAAGAGAAAAGAATTAGTTGAACAATTGTCAAAAACAATGGGACAATTGATATTTATAACTTTGTTGTAATAAGACCATATTCCGATATCGTATTAAAGATTATACTTCGATATTTTAGAGGTATCATTATCGATATTTTTTACATTATTATCGATATCGCCCATCTCTACTCTCAGTACGACACACTTTATGAGGCGGGGCGACGCGATGCGCTGTTGTAAACTCTGCAGAAATGACAATGATTATGTTTGCTGCCTGCTCAATCTATTCGATGTTCTTTTTACTTAAATGGTAAAGCCTTGGAGGATCAAACAAACAAAAAAATATGGACTACGCGGTAGGATGATGTAAATTCAAAGACGGTGCCGATTTTCACATTTTTTTTATGCACAATCACATCACACCTGATGTTAAGTGAAGATGAAGCCGATTGACCCGGAAATCACATCTTATTTGGGGGACTGGCTATCTTATCTCTGACAACCGGAACACAATAATGCTATTTGACGGCAGACTTAGATAAAATTGTGGTTTTTCGTTTTATTCTCTCGTCTCGGCGAAAATAAAGGGATCTAAGCCCATACAGCCATGTCTTATTTCTCTTATTTCTTCAGTTTATAAGTCAGTCTCAGTCAAAACAAGTAATTCGTCGTATACTTGGCGTGTACAGAGTCTAGTCACGGTCAAGTCATTCATGAAACAAGTGGCAGAATGCTTTATAAAAAATTTTGGCGGCTTCTTGTGGGAACCCGAAAACTTTGTTACGCACAGTAATTTACACTTCCATTGATTTGTACACCATCACTAACTTTTGCTGCACAATATTCTGCCATTATTAAGCTTTAAAAGTCAGAATGCACAAAATGCAACTTCACTCGCCGAGATCCCGTCAAAAGCCCCATGACATTTATTTATATTGAGTTGCATTCCGTTTCACCATCCAACCTTCCAAAGTTATTTATTTATGTTTTGCGTGTGACTGACTTTTAGAGGAATTTGGCTTAAAAATGATTTAAAAATATTTTAAAACTAAACTAATATGAAACAAAGTTGCACATGGAGTTGATTCCGGTAGTGAAAGTTTAAAAATTGCATCCCCCAATATATGAGGATGAAATACATATGTCGAGATATGTTTTACATCGTTCCACAATATTGCTGCCAAGCCAAGCTGGCTTATGTTGGCAACATGTCACGTCATGTCCAACTGCCCTCGTACCGGCTTTGTGGGAGAGCTGCATAATTAAAAACTACGGGGAAAAATGACTAAGTCCTCTCCTTTGTTGTTAGTGGTTGGACAAGATTGATGAATGTGAGAACGAAGCTGATAGGTCCATATAGTCCAGTAAAGATATACTTTTAACTGACAATAATCTTAAAGGCCGTGATTTTTAGCACCAGGATAGATTACCTGTTCGTGTTGGAATAAAAATGTTTTTTAACAAATCAGCAGCTTGCTTTAGATATAGTATAGGTATTTAGTAATAAAACATTAGATTAAAATAAACACTGTGAATAGGGCCAGTAAAATATATTAAAAATCATACTATAATTCAAATGTCTCGAAGCTGAGACAAGCAGTAGGTGTCTTACTTGAAGCATTCGTGGGTCTATCATTATTCGTAATCGATTAATGAAGTTAAGCAATGGATGTCTGCTAGTGTCATATTTACAGGAATGTTTCCGTGATTGGGAACGTTCAAAAATTTACGTACTGTAATTACGTACTTCAAGAACGACAAGAACGTAGCTCTTAAATCAGAAGAAGAAGAATACCTACTTCATCATGATCAGCCTTAGTAGTATGTTTTCGCGGGTTCTGGCTCACTGACGTCATCATTGGACTCATTAGATAATGATCACCTCATTAGTGAATTTTAATTTGACTTAGTTTGTCAATGTTAACCTACCTATTAAAGTTGATATTATTTTATGAATGGTAACTCACCTAAGTAAAGTTGGTATTATTCGTCTAGTTAACAAATGCTAACCTACGTAAGTAAAGTTGGTAGTATCGTAAGTTTAGAAATGTTAACCTAGCTATGTAAAGTTGGTGCGTGGCGGGGGGTGAGAGTCGTTAGGTTTAGATTCTTAAACTATGCGATAATATCATCTTTAATAGGTAGGTTAACATTGACAAACTAAGCCAAATTAAAATTCACTAATGAGGTGATCATTATCTAATGAGTCCAATGATGACGTCACTGAGCCAGAACCCGCGAAAACATACTACTAGCCTTACATGCCTCCACTGTTGGGGCACAGTCTTAGGTTGATTAGTGGATATTACCGACGCGCTCACATTAATATATTAGATATTTTAAATTATTATAGGGAATGTTAAAACTGTATTGCAAATGATCGGAAGGTATTTTTATGTAAATTTTTATGCAAAATAAGAAAATTTCGAAGTATTTTTTTTTAATGCACAACGGGTGGGTACTTGACCTCAATCACACCTGATGTTAAGTGAAGATGAGGTCGAAGGTAGAAGCGTACTGACCCGGAAACCCCAACACATTTGGGGGACTGGCTATCTTATCTCTGACAACCGGAACACAATAATGCTATTAACATTGCTGCTTGCCGGCAGATTTAGATAAGATGGTGGTAGCTAGCCAGGCGGACATTTGAAATGCCCTACCACCAACCAAACCGAGCACTTAAACATGTACCCAGCTGGGAATCGAACCCGCGACCTCCGAATCGTAAACCCAATGTTGTTGACATAGAGCCACGGAGCCGGTTAAAAAGGCGGTATTTCTATATTAAGTGGTTATTTTTGTTCACTTTCATCCGCGAGCGAGAACGAACGCCTTTAAAATCCAAAATTGTGTTGTCAGCTCTGTTTAAGTACAAATATAAGCAAAGTCGCAAAAAGTGTTCATCTTTTTCCGTGGGAGGTCCACTACTATCTACAAAGTGGTCCTTCAGAATTGTGTGGATTTTTTTTTATCCACAACGGATTAGCACTTGACCTCAATCACACCTGATGTTAAGTGAAGATGAGGCCGACTTTGTGTCAGACTAGTGGCCACATGACGATCAGAGTTTTAAGCTGCCACTCTCTCTACGCCACCGAATTAGCCTAACGACTTCCTTCATTTGAAAACAACTGGCACCGACTAGGGGAAACACGGAAAAAACTCGTCTTAAAATCCCACTAGTGATCACTCATCCATGGAATGACCCAGTCAGACATTGCATAACTCTACTTATCTAACACCTACTTAGTATTTTATTTATTTAGGAAACAGAGAACCAATTACAGGTCCTCACAAATAGAAATACATTATATAATTCAATAACATGCATTATCACACTTGTACATTTCTTGCCCTTGCGGTACATATACCAGATTCAATCATCGCTAAAAAAAAGAAGAAAAACAAATGACTTCTAAATTAAATTAAGCCATCAAAGAATTGTTGATTATATGACGCCTCGCTGACATAAAACTAGTGTTAAAAAGATCTAGATCAAACTTGAAAATTAACATCAGCAGTAGTGAATGTTCTGTATTCCCATCGGCTAGCTCGTTCACAACTGCTACTGAAATCGAATCAGTTTCGAGGTTCGAGAAGGACAAGGACGGAAACAATAAGCAAGTGACTCCACAAACCTCTTGGGAACATTAGGGGTGCTATAACAGACCGGGTTTCGGGAGACCAAGATTTTTATTATTATTTTCCATTAGCTTTTCCATTACGGGGAAACAGGAGATAGGCCTTTATGCGTAATGGCAAAATCGCGGCAGACAAGAACATATTGTATTGGAATACGGCAGAAACGCGATATTTTGTTATGTCGACAGAGCTAGATTAATCTCATCTGTCGCTCTGCGGATTAATCTTCAACAGCCTCGCTGGCTCAATGTTTGCAACTGCGTGGACTGAATTTGTTTATACAAATACGAGCTTCGTACAGATGCAATTGCTTTGTATAAATATATTATATTGCATAATATACGTCGCTGATTGCGACAAAGTAGCGACGGAATTTATAATTTGGGCGGTCGTATGACTATAATAATACGAAGTTTGCTACAAGAATGAACCTGGTGGCGCTGGTATCGTCGAAAATGGCGTGGTGACGTTTACAGTAATGTTAGGTCTGCACAGCGAAAATGAATATTCATATTGCTATTAGCCGTCAAAGGACATGAACCACCCTCTTAGCACATCAACGAGTATGAGTGAGTTTGATTACCTATTATCACTGACGCTTGGAAGTACCGGTGAGTCGTTACTTGATAAGAAGTCGATCATGGAAATTGAGCAAGGAGGAATTATAGACTAGCTAGGTTGAATTGCACAGACTGAAGTGGTTTTTCTTTTTATATGAGAGGGCGGCAAATGAGCATGCGGGTCACCTGATGGAAAGCAATCACCGCCGCCCATGGACACCCGCAACACCAAAAGGGTCACAGATGCATGGCATGATTTAAGGTTTTCGGGCCTGTGTTCCATTAGTGGCACACCAATTGGGTCCTAGTGTTATTCTGATATCCTATTCGCCTATAGTAGCTTACAATAATATCGCCATTGCCCGAGCTACCCTATACCACGAGGTTGGCACCCTCCCAGTCGCTCGTAACGCCCACCCTCATCTCCGACAAATATATATTTTGGATATTTGCTGCAATTGTGTAATCCCAAACTAACCAGAATAACTCAATGCTAAAAGACTTACAGAATTTAAGCAGGAGGCATTGGAAAGTCCCACAATTGCGTACGAGGGCCAAGTTAGATGGCATCCCTCATGGCAAATGTTTACCCTTCACCGGTAGGCATCTCAGGTTCCATGATTATAATTGAATCTTTATGATTTGTGTGTGGGTAAGAGGTCTGTTATTGTCTCCTAGGCCCGCGTTCCATCACTGATAGACCATTACCTAAATCCTAGTGTCATTCTGATATTCTAATTCGCATTTAATAGCTTGACATAATATCGCAATTGCCCAAGTTACGAAAGATATATAGGCTATGATAAAACGAGATAAAACCTACTTTGTACAAAAACCTTTTCTAATTTAAGTAAAAGACAGATAAAGAGTTTTATGGACCTTCGGGAGACTACACCATTCCATCTCAGCCGCTAAGGTTTTAACAAAGTTGCTCTGAGTCCTATGAGCTAAATGTGTTTTCGATGTAGTCAACTACAGTACAGTGCATTTATGTCAAACAGTAAGTCAACTTGGCTGTAAAACATCAAACTTCAAAATAGCAATTTGAATATACTCTGGATACTTGTTTGACCACAATCGCACCTGATGGGATGTGACGATGATCGAAGATTAAGCACGCGATACAGTAAATGCCCATTCATCCTGCTCTTGATGATCCCAATATTTTCGAATTTCGGAAAGACTGACACCTTGAGATACGGATAAAACACTTATCAAGTTTAGACAAAAATACAAAAAAAATACAAAAAAATAATAAAAAGAAAAATAAAACAAAAAAACATATTCAAAATTATTCTAAAGTAACTTTCTCGCCTGCGTCGAATAACTTTGTCGCAGATATGTTTAACTTGTTTCTCTGATTTGACATCTCATCAAAATGATTGGTCGAGTAATACCTACACCTAAACAGAGAATATAGGTAGATACTGTAACGGTGTCGTTCTTTTGAGCTGATACTCATTGGTGGGTTTGGGTTATTGGAGTTCAAAATCGAAATTTTAAACTGACTGATGAACTGACATATCCTTTTTTTGCCACATTGATTTCCAGATTTCAACTCTGCCGCACCGTTATTTGAATCTTTGTTTTACATCTCAATAGTTAATTTATTAGTTTTAAGGCCCTTTCGATCCTCTATACGACCTGTTTCATGCAATAAATAAATTGGTGTGGTGATCCATGTTCTGTTTTGACCCTCGCCAGAGCTGTGTCGCCCCTTCTGTATATATACACCTCGTGACTCGACCCAGCTGCATAGGTGGGCTGGGAAGGTTACAATACTAAGATAAAAAAACGTCTTAGACCAACAATAATAAAATAAAGTTGTTTCACTTCTTTTAAATGGACTGTTGAAAAGGTTATACTCTAATTCCCTGTTTGTGAAGCGTGAACGAGAAAGATGGGTATTTGGTAGATAATAGCCTTGAAGAACTTTGTAGACTAAATTATAGTATTGTGGAATACTAACATTGCTCTGCCTCTGGGTTTGACATTCAGATAACCCTTACAGAAACCTTTCACAATGAAGGCAGGATCAGCGCGAGCAAAGATAGAGCTTTGTTGTGTCGTCCTTACAAATGTCTTTGTAAGGTACCTAATTTTATAGGTGGTAGGTGGTAGGTGAAGGTCAAGTGTGACACTTATCATTGCTTATTAGCCCACTGTTTCCATGTGGAAAGGTCCAGCTAATGACCTTACTCAGGTATTAAATTAGTTCAATTTAAACAATTTAAGGTATGGAATAAGGTAACTAAGTCATTCAAGTATACCTACGCTTTTATAATAAGGTTCCGGCAGACATTCAAAATAACCATTAAACGGAAGTAATGTGCCAAAAGCTATTAAAAAATTTCTCACTATCTAGATGATAGGATGCATGGACATGAACCGCTAGGCAAATTTTCTTTTTTTTCTTTGTCGAATCATAAATTTAAAAAATCCTTATTTAAAGAGCAACCTTTGAGTTTCATGATCATTCTTCTCTGGGGAGACTGCCTTAGCGAAAATTGTAAATAAAACATTATGTTTGTTGTGTCCATAATATAAGCCTCATTGCATAGTGTGGAATTAGATGGCGCTGTGTGTCCAAGGATATTTATTTATTGGATGACCATGAATTACACTTTTTAATAATAAATAAATAAATAAATAAATAAATAAATATCCTTAGACATACACACAGCGCCATCTAGTTCCACAGTAAGCAACTATAGGCTTGTGTTGTGGATACCAGATGGTTGATATACTACATAAATATTTTATTTTTTTTGGTAAATAAATACTTATTATAAATGAAAACATCCATAACTCGGGTACACATGTTCGTATTCATCATACAAACATATGCCCCTAGCGGGATTCGAACCCGCAACCTTTTGGTATAGTGGTCAGAGTTGCTAACCACTACACCAAACAGGTCGTAAATTCGTTCGTTTAATAAAGAAAATCTATGTTTATGATAGTGTTGCAAAAGCTTATAATTCTCAGTTCTATTTATCACGAGTCGGAAGACAACTTACGAGTCTCGCTCGACTAATTAAAACATGACTCCTCTTTCTATGACTCGAGGCGGACTGGGTCTTAACGAGCTCTTCCTCTCTTGAGTCCGGACTCTTTATTACTTATTTTTCCCCGCGTTTTATCGTTAAAATCTGTCATTATTAAAGTGAAACGTCCAAACTTGAACTCGAGTGTTAAACGCTAAAATCGTAATTTTTTTATCGAGAATTTATGCTGTAAATACTTACATAATATCACAACTGTTTGTCCCAATTGGGGTGGTCAAGGATATCCCAAATATTAGTAAAGGGTGTTCCAAAAAAAAATATATGACTGCAATTTAGACGCGACTGTACAAAAGAAAATACATGAGTTTTAAATTAATAATGTTAGTAATTTCTGAAATTAATTATTCGTAAATTTTAATCAGGTAATACAGGGCAATACCTTAATGGAACCCTGTTTGAATTTCATTATTTACGTCATGTTTACTTTGTTCTTCACTCCTCATCAACGCTCTAAACCCTTAACAACTTACTTGTAACTTGATAATGTTTGGTAATAAAGGACGTGTCGGTGAATAAAGTGGTTTGTACACAATCACTTTACACAGGTTATTAAAAATTTCATATTGGAACAACCAAAGTCGCGCGGCTTGTGCCAAAATAATGCGACCATGTTTTACTTTTTACGCGACTGTTCCAGAACGGAGGGTGATATTTTTTGGATTTTTGAACCGTGGATCTTGTTTCAAACATTAAAGTTTTAATATTAGGTCTTTACCTATGAAAATACCGTTTTGTATGAAAAAAATTAAACGAATTTAATTGTAAATTACATCAAATGTGTTTGAGGTCAAACGCAAATCTAGTACATAAAAAAAGAAACTTATACATACTCCTACATACATAAAGTTACGACCTTTATCCCAAATTGGGTGGTCAGTCACATCCCAAAGTAAAGCTTTTGGATGTCCCAAACATTAAAAGATTAATGCTTGGAACAGCATCCACGGCTCACCTTTCGAAACATAGAGAAATGCAAGTGAAACATGCAAATCCATATAGATGCTTTTTGGTGGAAACTTTTACTATACCCACGGAAAGAGATGGGTTGTTTATATTCTTTTTATGTGCCGAAACCACATAAACTTATTCTTCTTGATAAAATTATTTTTGAGTGTCAAAGTATCGTAACTTTGTGCCCGGTGTGTCACTCAAAGCTGGTATAATTTTAAATGTCCGCAATACCTTTAAAATATTACCCAAGACGGGAACAACGTGCCGCGTTTGATGTTATTCCACAGGTTGGTATTTAATAGGGATTAACGCTTTACTGTTCCAGAAGTGTTGAAATATAGGGGCAATAAATCCGAAGGAAGCTGAGTCATTGTACAATGGGTAGGAACTAGGAACACAGATTTCCGCTAGGTTTCCCACGAGCAATCATCTTTACAGGTCGTACATTTTGAAGTTAGACAGTTGGTCTTCATTCTAAAATTTGTATTAAAAATGATCCAATACGCTGCTTGTAGTTGTAAACGTTAGCGTTCACTTTTAATTTCCTGGGATTCACAATAAACTCAAGAATTGTTGAATTATGTTTACTATTGGAGTATAGCACCCGACACTTACAACCTTGGGATCTTCAAGTCTAGAGTGAATAGGCATTTACTGGGTGCGCGTGATACATCTTCGGCTACATCGTCACTTTCCATCAGGTGAGATTGTAGCCAAACGCGAAACCAGTTTTTAATAAAAAAAAAAAAAAAAAAATAGCCTCCTCTCTGGAGAGGGTATGGGCCATAATCCACCACGTGGGCCCATGCGGATTTCTGTCGGACTAGTAGTCACCTGACAGTCAGTGTTTTTAAGCTGCCCCTGTTACCTTGACTATTTAACGTTTCCTCTGAATCGTGATAAAACTCTTATTAAGCTTTTAAATATCTAATATAACCTTTTTACCTGCGGTATTTTGATTACAACCCATTTTGAATACACCCGACTGATTTATCTTGATTGCTTTAGTCCCAATGGTGCTGTTTATAACCCCTCCGTTTGGAATCGTCGATTTAAAACTAGCGAAATGGCAGTCATTTAACAAGTTAATGCTAACTATTTGCTATAGTTGTAGCCTGGATGTGGGTTTACTCCCTAGTGTTTTATTACGAAGAGTTCGAATTATCTTTTCTTTTACGTGACATATAAAACTTTGGTAACTTTGTGTAATGTACATTTTGTAGGCAAGTTAAGTTAGGCTAGCATAGACGTATCGTTATGTATGGCCGACATTTCCGCCTATGCAGAAAGTTGTGCTGCTCAGAGCGGATCTGCCTTATATCCTAATATCTAAAGCAGAGCAGATTCTCAAAATAATTATTTATTTATTTACAAATACACCGTTATACAAGAATTGACAATTATAGATACCCGAATGTTTACACATTGTGAATCTGACCTCCAAAATAGATATAATTTGAGTTATAGTGGCCAGGGGTGTCGATTCTGCAGTAGCATCTAAAATTTAAATTTAAATTTAGAGTGCTCTAAACCGATTTCCTATTCTACGTCGCATCTCTAAAATTTTGACGTTTCTAAAATTTGAAGTTTACTCTAAATACAATTCAATTTAGGTTTTAGAGATCAAAACCTATTCCAGAACGCCATCTGAGACATATTATTAGCGAAATTTTGTCGCCATCTAAAATAGTCACGTTTAAAATTAGAGAGTAGATTTTCCAGATTTATTGTGCTATACAGCCCAAATAGTGTGAACTTTATATAAAAGTCTTTTATAGGAGTACAAAATATTTTTTTATTTTGAATTTAAGGCCGCGGTGAAAAATAATGCCTAACCTTAATTTTTGTAATATTTTTTTAAGGTAAGTCTTAATTCTAGTAGGTAACTGTTAAATATCAATGGTATCATTGTATTGCAATCTTCATCTTTGATTGTAATCTAAAATCTAAAATTATTTTGATAGAAGAGAATTTTCTTAAAAGAATGTCGCCATTTTCCCATTATCGATAAAGAAACGGTGGTTGGCTTAGGATCCATATCGGCTAATAAATTTTCTGCGATGAACATTACTTTCTGTTATTTGCTTCTTTCATAATGTGAGTTTCAGGTAAGTAATTACTTTACTTTAACCGCCTCCGTGACTCAATGTAAAAAACATTGGGTTTTCGATTCGGAGGTCGCGGGTTCGATCCCCAGCGGGGTACATGTTTAAGTACTCGGTTTGGTTGGTGGTAGGGCATTTTAAATGTCCGCCTGGCTAGCTACCACCATCTTATCTAAATCTGCCGCCAAGCAGCAATGCTAATAGCAGTGTTGTGTTCCGGTTGTCAGAGATAAGATAGCTAGTCCCCCAAATGTGTTGGGGTTTCCGGGTCAGTATGCTTCCGCCTTCGACCTTATCTTCACTTAACATCAGGTGTGATTAAGGTCAAGTATCAACCCGTTGTGCATAAAAAAAAACACGAAATTTATTTGGAACTAATTTTTCTCCAAATTTTCTTTATTTATTTAATTTAATTATGTTAATATGTCAAATAAGCTACAAACGCGACCGTCAACTGACACAATTAAAGCTTTATTCGATGATGGTTTAGAAAAAAAATATGAAACTACCTATGCCAATACCTTCTATTTTATTTACCTAATTATACCCTATATTTTTCCTTAGGGTAAAAAAACTCATCAGGTATATTATGTATTTATTTACAAAAAAAATATATGTGGTGGCGTATAAAGTTTCATTAGATCGGTCTATTCACTTCGAAAAAATACACCAAAATGCAAAATATACAAATAATACTTAACTAGAAAAGTGCATACAAAAAAAATAATGGACCAGATGAAGCGGAGACAAATCGGAGAGGCATATCCAACAGTGAATGAATACATGCTGCAGATTATGTTGAATATTCACCTAGTTATCTATCGGTATTTTTAATTTCTAAACTTTAGAACAATGCCGACTACGGAGTGGTCATCAATGTAAGGAAGATATTTTTATTGAAAAATTTCCTGCTAAGTACCGATAGCCTATTCAATAATTCTTAAGAGTGAAAATTAATCAGCAAAAAATGCCCAAGTTTTATATGGAAGTTGTAAAACCTATTAAAATTTATAAAAGAATCAATCCAACATTGTAGAATAAAGATAAAAATGGTACCTGTTTCACAGAAAGTTTTCAATTTGAATCTTGGAATAGATTACAATACCCACAATTACATCGTTTTAATTGATTTGGATTTAAAATATTGGATCCACACTTACAAAAGTGGGATCGGTCCTGAGAGCGGATTTCCATGTTACAATGTTAACAACATTGAAAGGATTTTAATAATTCAAATCGTTTGAATCATTCTCTGGGTATTTATTCTTTTTCTGTTATTATCTCATTATGAACTTCCTTTATAGGATTAAACCTGTTTCACAATTTATAAAAAGTATTTATTACTTAACTCCATCGATCTTGATACATTAAAACCGCCTCCATGGCTCAATGTAAACAACATTGGATTTACGATTCGTAGGTCGCGGGTTCAATCCCCAGCGGGGTCCATGTTTAAGTACTCGGTTTGGTTGGTGGTAGGGCATTTTAAATGTCCACCATGCTTTGTTGTGGAACACATCAGTTGTCAGAGATAGGATAGCCGATAGCCCAAATGTGTTGGGGTTTTCAGGTCAGTACGCTTCCACCTTCGACCTCATCTTCACTTAACATCAGGTGTGATTGAGGTCAAGGAAGAACCATCGTGCATAAAAAAAAAGAACCTTGCATGGTTCCCGACGCGGCACAAACAAAGGGCACAAATGTGTTACCTCCTAAAATTTACTCTTCTACCGATTTTATAAATGAGATTCAATATCTAGATTCGTATTAATTCGTGTGTGTGTGTGTGTGTTTTTAAACTTTTAAACTATTTCGATGATATCATGGTCGTTCGACGGTTTTCTAATTTCTTTTTTATATTAGCCGGAATCTAAATTATTTTTTTTATGCATAACGGCTTGGTACTTGACCTCAATCACACCTGACGTTAAGTAAAGATGAGGTTGAAGGTTTAAATAAATGATACTCGTAAATAACTAAATATCTCGGCGACGTACACCAATCACCTAAACATCATAAACTCCATGACCTCCAAATCCATGACTCGGAAATCAATTACCGTGTGCCCGACTCACACGGCCAAAATTTTCTTTTAGGTATTCCCGGAACCAGATTTAAACAACTTCGAGATACCTTGATAGACTTCTATTCCACCTGCTCTTCTCTTTTATTTGCTTCCTCTTCGCGCTTGGTGTAGGTATACTCCTCTAGTCGCCTTTTGCGACATCCTAGCCTGGCTAGCCACCATCATCTTATCCAAGTCTGCCGCCAAACAGCAATGTTAAGAGCATTGTTGTCACATAAGATAGCCAGTTCTCCAAATAAGATGGGGTTTCCGGGTCAGTACGCTTCCACCTGAGGCCTCATCTTCATTTAACATCAGGTGTGATTGAGGTCAAGAGCTAATCCGTTGTGCATAAAACAATCGACGTGGAGAAAGGTTGTTTCAATTATTTAACGTACGACCTAATATTTATAGACCTCGAAAGACACAATATACAAATCGATATGCACGTTGTTCATCAAAACAAATCAAATCAAATCATAAATGCTTCATTTCGTAGGTACACAGGGTGCACTTAAAATAGTCAGATTTTACATTTTTAAAACTACTGCTTGTTCAAAAGGCAATTTCCGCCTGAGAGGAACAAGGAAGAAACTCGAGAGGTTGCTCTTTTACAAAAAGAAAGGTTTTTATATTACAAAATTATTAATTATTATTTTATATTATAATATTTCATTATTAATTGTGAAATAGCCTGGTTTAGCGAACGGGCTGGTTATGTCCATGAATGTTTATCATCTAAATAATCTGATATTTTATAATATGCTTTCTTAATAAGTTTCTGTTTTATAGTATCATTAAATTCACCTCATCATACATGGTACGATAGGCTAACGGACACCCACGCAATTATTCAGGTTCCAATCATTACCTTTTGAATCCCGTTAATGGAATTGCGTTGACATAGGGACAAGAATGCGGGAGCCACCGGCATTGTTGGTGACGTCAGGTACTTAGAATTTATTATGGCATCGTATGCTGAGTTTGTATGATTCAGGGTTAAGACGTTCCAGGGTTATGGTTGATTACTTATTGGTTTTTAATAATCTAACTAATGTTATAATTGGAAAGTTAGGATGTTTGTTTATTTGTTTGTTGCTCCATAACGGGGAAACGGATGAACGGATTAGGATAAATTTGGTACGTAGGTAGAATATACCTTGAATTAAGACATTAAGTTCCCGCAGGTTAAACAAATTAAACATGTCCGCGATAAAATTATTACAAGCCGCAGGCGAAGGCGCAGGCGAAGCCGCGGGCAGAAAGCTATTGTAATAATATTAAATAAGAATAAGAATAGTTTATTATGAACGCCACAACACGATACAAAAACAACGAAGTAATGAATTGTAGTTAAAATAGAAATACAATTATGAAGATGATCCCATTATCTTATATTACACTGTAAATATACATATATATATATATATATATATATATATATATATATATATATATATATATATATTTCAACGTAAATAGGTATATAAAATTATATATTATGTATTGTGTAAGTATGCATTATATTTATGTATGTATCTAATCATATAAGTATACATATCTATTGTAGTATAGTAGGTATATAATATGTAGATTCATAGTTTTAATGAAAATGTTTAGCTTTTTGTACGCCCAGTCAATATTGTGTTCTTTGATTGTTACCAAGATTGACTGGAAGAGATCCCTTTATGGAATAAGTCCACCTTTGTACTTAATTTTAAGTTACATTTAATTTATCAATGTATATTTATCATATGAAGTACAATTAAAGCGTTTACAAACAAACAAACAAAAAGACGTAGCGTCCGTTCTTCACTGGGCATTTGCGAGTACTAAAAACCAGCACTGTGATTTGTCGGAGCACGAGCTGAGTGCTAACCCATTTGTGCACGCCGCATTATTGTTATTCTAAACATTTCGTACACCAATCATCTAGTCCCAAACTAAACTAAGCTTATACCACAGAATTAATATAGTACTACCGTCTTATACTATAGATACTAGATAACGGAAACATCCACCTGGAATAAGTGTTCGTATCTATTACGCAAATATTTACTCTTCGCGGGATTCGAACCCGTAACCGCTGGTTTCGCATACAGGGTCACTATCCACTACCAATCTTAGTTAAAGTCAAATTATGTTAATTGATATCTGATAATGAACTTTATCTAGATACTTAAAACTAACAACTGTAATCTTTCGATAATTCAATTACAACGATTTCAAAGAAAAAGTACATGTTCTTATTTTCTCTATTTATTAGTTGTATGTTTGTTTATAACTACTGTTTTTGTAAGTGTACTCGCTGTCTACTTTTACGTTACCTCATCAATTTGTCTCCTTACTGAGGTTTGCTGGAAGAGATCTCTTATAGAGATAAGCTCGCCTTTTGTATATTTTAATATTCTCCTGTTTTTTGTTTTGTTTGACGTGTATGCTTATATACAATAAAGTGTTAATTAATAATTAATTAATGTTCTGTTCTATGAATTGTTATCAATGCGATACCTACAAATGCCGGTATGTCGTTTACAAATTCAATTATCTTCGTGCTACGTCAGCCATTGGGGCATGTAGCAACAACCTTCGTAGAATTGTGCTACGGCGCGGGCGCGGCGTAGCGGAATGTGATAGGTATTTACTTCGCCTACAGATTTAAGTGTATATCTCTTGCCTTGTACAACCCTGTCTAATGTATTGTACTTAGGTTCTGTTATTATACATCTTGGCACCTGTTTGAATAAATTTTAACCAAATTTAATATCATTATCAGCCTAATACCTCCACACTGTTGGGCCATATCCTCTTTTCACTGGGAGATTGAGCAGTAATTTCAGTAATTTTAGTAATTTCAATATTAAATAAAAAATAATAATTTTATACCATGAAATAAACTTCAAACTTATAGCATTTATTTCAACGTAAGATACAATTGATATAATTTGTCGAATGTCAATTTAAATATACAGGAAATAATAATAGGGCATATCGTATTTGTGTGTCAGTTACTTCTTTGGAGAGGGGAATTCATGTGGAAAAAATTGACGCAAAAATCATTGTTGTTCTTTTTTTTTTAATAAAAGTATAACAATTAATACAATTTTATAAATTTCGGAAACTGGTTGATAGAAGTACCTACACCAAACATATTTTGTGATTCAGGTGGTCACTAATTTTGTAATAACCTTATTTTGCTAATATTGTATTAATATGATCTTTAAATTGGTTATCGGTTAAATTAATAAATCTTTTGCTTGGATTTGACGTGACAATGGATGGTCAATCTTCATGTGTTCCTTCATGGTCCAAAAGATCTTCCAGGATTAGTAGCAAGACAAGCGTGATTAATGTTTATGACGCGAGAGATAATATTTGTCCTGCTCATTCACTTGGACGAAATATACAATTAGTCCACTCTCACTCCGTCTCTACGTCATGCTACGGAAGCTGGTATTTTTTTTAAATTTAGGTATCGAGACTTAATATTAATGAAGCGATATATAAAGCGATTAACACATCGCTGGCGGGATGCGTAGTTTGCACAGATTATTAAGCTCCCTTATTGCCTTTTCCGCGCCGCGACACAAGGAAATGTGTGGGGCCATAATATAAGCGGTTAGCAAAATACAATTATATTGAGGCAACTTAGTCCCACCGTTTGTTTGTATCGATTTTGATGAAATTTTCACAGATATATTTAGGTAAATAATTGATTAAAGGAACACAGTTAAATATAAATAAATATTTCGGACATTTACACAATCTTGACTAGAAGACAAGGCAAAGCCTCTACTGTGGATACTAGATAACGGATAAATATGCACAAATATGTAAACATCATGACTCGTATTCTAAGGAATACGAACTTTTATTCCCGAGTCCTGGATGTTTATATAAATATTTGTGTATGTTTATCCGTTATCTAGTATCACAGTACAGACCTGTCTTCTCTTCTAGTCAAGATTGTGTAAATGTCCGAAATATTCATTTATATTAAACTGCTTAAGGCAAATAAGCGGGATTCGAACCCGCAAACGTTAGTGTCGAAGGCAGGTACACTTACTATATCAATCAGCCGTTAATACAATCAAAATTATTTTTTAAGTTTTAGAACACATTTATTGTAAACATATTGTACTCTGTAGGCTGTGACCGTAAAGTAGGACCAATTTAATAGATCATATTTGACATCTGTCAGTCCTATAGCTTCATAGTGAGTTGACCTATAAACAACCTGTGAATTATGGTGAAATTCACGCTGCTTTGTTATTGTATGACGTGCTAGATCCACAATGTAGATGATCGAAGGCCCGCCGTTACAATATTCGTTGTTAAATATTGATGAAGTGTGACAATTTTTTCTTGTTTTATTGTCCAACAATGTTGGAGGGCAAAAGAATCTGAGCCCATATAGGCTAGTCCTATGAAGTATTCTTTTTTCTTTTCTTTTTTAATTCTTCAGTAAAGTAACAGAATGCTTTTCGGAAAATTTTGGCGGCTTCTTGTGGGAACCCGAAAGCTTTGCACGTTCGTTTGTTACGCACATTAATTTACACCTGTACAATAACACTGACCTTTGCCGTACAATTTTCTGACGTTATTAACCTTCAAAAAACAGAATGTATAAGGTTCAAAAAGTAAAAACAAACATGCAACATCACTCGCCGAGTTAAGCCAAAAAGCCGAACGTAGTAAGTGAAGAATATTTTTTTTTTTTGTACTTTAGGCAGGCAAAGTGTACTGAGCGTATACATCCAAGTTTTTTTTATCCACAAGGACAGAGTCGCGAGCGACAAGCTAATAAATAATTACGCGGGTCGCTTATTTCGTGGGCATAACATGTAAAACGATAAAATTACAGACCCTAAGGAGTGTTTAAATATAGAGTGTATAACTGCCGCTGCAAACTGTTGTTTGTTGTTTTATCTTTCTAAGCCGGGTCGCTCCGACCCTTGAAAGGACGCTCAAGGTGGTCCAAGATAGAAGTGTCGAGTTAAGTCTTACCTTCTGATGAGATTACGTTCAAATTCATTAAAGATAGGTCAATAGGTGGTCCGATTAGTTGTGAAAGCGAATGTAGGTAATCTTTTTAAGCTCCGGTAGTCAAATTGGAAACTTTAAAGCTTGGTCACACATCCCACGGGGATGGACGACGAGAATATACAGGGTGTAAATTTAAGTATTTTTCAAACTTAAACCTGGTATAATGTTTTTAGAGTATATGTCATCTGTTGTCTAATCAATTAACTGGATGTCGCTAAATGGATCAAATAAAGTTTTCTTATTTAGACGCGGGGTGGACTCCCTTCTTTTTTTTTTCTTTTTTTTTTTATACATGAGAGGGCGGCAAACGAGCATGCGGGTCACCTGATGGAAAGCAATCACTGCCGCCCATGGACACCCGCAACACCAAAAGAAAAGAAAAAAACTTCTATTAATAGATTTATCTGTTTTACCTCACATCCTCTGTCTTTATTTACGCAGCCATCACCGCAGGCAATAATCAAATTTAACGTTAAATCCTTTGTATTAAACATAGGTACCACATCCCTTTTGTTCCCTAGAACTTGTTACGTACCCTTATAATTTGATAGAGTTGTGAAATTTCGCTGGTACACTAATGTTTGTACGGGAATTATGAGTAACCGCAGTTTCATATTGTTTCTAAATGGAGGAAGTTGTGTTATTGCATAATGTTGGACATGATAATTACACGGTCTCGAGACCAGGGCGCCCAGAACATAATTAAAACAATAGAGGACCAGGGGTGCGGTAGAAATGAGCGGTATTTCACCAATATCGATATTAATGAATAATAAATCACAAGTTATACATAATTTATAATATATATGATAATTCTGGTTTCGAAGGAACGGTTTCCTTCGTAAATAAAGACAGAGGATGTGAGATAAAACAGATAAATCTATTTATAGAAGGGAGTCCACCCCGCGTCTAAATAAGAAAACTTTATTTGATCCATTTAGCGACATCCAGTTAATTGATTAGACAACAGATGACATATACTCTAAAAACATTATACCAGGTTTAAGTTTTTATTTCTCAGACAGGCGTCTGAGAAATAAAAATTCAAGGGCATGTGAAGTCCCCAACCCGCATTGGGCCAGCGTGGTGGACTTATAGCCTATACTCCCTCATATATGAGGGAAGGCCTTTATCCCTGCAGTGGGATATTTACGGGCTGATGATGATCTAACTAATATTATAAATGCGAAAGTTTAGATATTTGTTTGGATGTTTGTTTATTTGTTTATTTCTTTATTGCTCAATCACGGCGAAACGGATTTGGATGAAATTTGGTATCTACCTATACAGGGCGTCCCAAACTTATGGGACATGAAGGGGAAGTACCTTAAATATCGTAGATAGTGAATTTTGCTCAAAGAAGACTTTATGTTATTTTTAAAAGTTAGTAATTCTGCATTCATAGATTTTCTAAAAATTATTTGCTTCGGCTGGGAATCGAACCGACTCAAATGTGAAAAAAAAACACCCTACTTTTATGATGCCAATCGAAAGAATAGCTAAAAAATAATAACTCTGCCTAAGTAACATAGTATTTTAAAAGAAAGGAACAACGTGAAATTAATCATTTTAATCAAATAAAAAACATACATGAAACTGCCGTAGTCAATTAAGTAGGTATTTTTTTGTAAATTAATTAATTAAATGCTCAAAATGTGATCCCTCTTGTTATCATTTCATCTACACGTGCACTTATAATAAGGAAAACTATGTTAGTACCTATTTTATGAAGTGGGTACTTATTTACGAATAATCAATGCTATCTTTGGAATGATAATATCGCTACTTTTCGAACGTCGTCGGCAATAAATAACTTTCTTGAAATTTGACTCAATCATTTTATGTTGTTCCTTTCTTTTAAAATACTATGTTACTTAGGCAGAGTTATTATTTTTTAGCTATTCTTTCGATTGGCATCATAAAAGTAGGGTGTTTTTTTTTTCACATTTAAGTCGGTTCGATTCCCAGCCGAAGCAAGTAATTTTTAGAAAATCTATGAATGCAGAATTACTAACTTTTAAAAATAACATAAAGTCTTCTTTGAGCAAAATTCACTATCTACAATATTTAAGGTACTTCCCCTTCATGTCCCATAACTTTGGGACGCCCTGTATACCAAATTACCCTACCCTAGATTAAGATAGGATATTTTTATCCCGATGAAGAGAATAGTTCTCGCAGGATAAAAAAATTTCGCGATAAAGTTATTCCACGCAAGGGAAGCCGCGGGTGGAAAGCTAGTATATATTGACGACCTGTTTGGTGTAGTGGTTAGAAACTCTGCTACTATACCAAATGGTCGCGGGTTCAAATCCCGCTAGGGGCATATGTTTGTATGATGAATACAGACATGTGTTTCCGAGTTATGGATGTTTTTCAATTATACATGTATTTGTTTACAAAAACAAATGTATTTGTGTAGTTTATCAACCATCTGGTATCCATAACACAAGCCTAGATGCTTACTGTGGACCTAAATGGCGCTGTGTGTTTGTGTAAAGACATTTATACATACAGTCAATAACATACAATTCAATAAATAAATATAAATATTTCGGACACTTACATTATCTAGTCCCAAACTAGGAAAAGCCTGTACCATGTGTACGAGGTAACGGATAATATAAATACTTATTTATATAAATATCCGCCGGAATAACTGTTCGTTTGTTATGAACAACAGCATTTGCACCTAGCGGGATTTAAACCGACTGGGGGAAAACTAGTATCATAAACAAGACATGTCGTATTCTCATGAATGACATAAAATGAAAAAGTTTAGTAAGCAATACAAATAAATGAGTAGGTATTATTTATTTATTTCGAAAGTTTAACTTATTAGGAAGTAAAGTTCCCTTAACATCTCAAGATTTCTATTTTCTCGCTCTGCGCTGGTACCAACGATTGGCACGGTTGGCATCGTTCCAACATACGGTTCCATTAAATTAGGTACGTTCCTTCTAAGAGCTGATTCAGACCATCAATTTGCACAATTTTTATTAAGAGACCAAATCTGTAATCGCAAAAGAAATACAAAAGTTTCTAAAATGGTATAAAACAGAAAGAGCGAAAATTAACATGAATAACAAAAATCTGTAGAAATTGTGGTGGTACCTAACCGCCTCCGTGGCTCAATGTAAACAACATTGGGTTTACGATTCGCAGGTCGCGGGTTCGATCCCCAGCGGGGTACATGTTTAAGTACTCGGTTTGGTGGTAGGGCATTTTAAAAATGTCCGCCTGGTTAGCTACCACCACCTTATCTAAGTCTACCGTCAAACAGCAATATTAATGGTATTGTTGTGTTCCGGTTGTCAGAGATAAGATAGCCAGTCCTGCAATTGTGTTGGGGTTTCCGGGTCAGTACGCTTCCACCTTCGACCTCATCTTCACTTAACATGAGGTGTGATTGAGGTCAAGTACTAACCCATTGTGCATAAAAAAAAACCTAAAAATAGGAACATTCATACATACATAACGTATACTTAACGTGTCGTCATTAAAACTTAATGCTTGAAACAATATCCACGGCTCACCTATCGATATATCTAGAAATATACATGTGACACAGGGTGAGCCTATCGCTGTTGATACGTGCATATCTATACAAGTTTATTGGTTCAAAGTCCCATAGCCTTTTACGACATCCACGCTGAAGAGATGGGTTGGTACTATTCTTTTTATAACTATTCTTTTTTGGATATTGAGAGGGAACGCAGGGCAGGGTAATATGTTGGCTCGCAGATTTGTACGCTGTAGTAGACCAGTCAAATTGACACTGTTTAAAGCTTGTGGGTCAGCTACACTCAGCGGGCATACAGCGCGCTGCGCGTCCAGTACAATAACGCGTTCAGGATGCTGTTTGGACTGCCACGACACTGTAGTGCGTCTAACATGTTAGCTGAGGCGCATACGGACTGTTTTTTTTTTTAATTATGAGAAAGCGTAGCGCCTCTCTACTAAATCGTGTTCGTGCCAGCACGAACGGCATCTTGAGCGTGTTAGCCCAGCGCTGTGGGCGCGGTGGATGCGGCTGCTTGCTGCTGTTGTCGCAGAGCCTCGTCGTTTTGAGTGTTGTCTAGTTATAGTCCTACTAACACAACTTTCAATTAATTTTACTTGTAACTAACACTTATGGATTTATTTGTCCGAAATAAAAATGATTTGATTTGATTTGATTATGTGCCGAAACGACACGACACAATGAAAAGAATAACATGTATAACACTATCTCCTTCACTAGCTTCCCAAATATTTAACACGACAGCGAATATTGAGAACAATAAACTCGATTAATCATCATGATTAGCACTTTTAGACAGCTCTTAAGGGAATAAAACAGCGTTAATTCCCTCTTTGCAGGCTTTCAAGCAGTCACCGAAATGAAATTAAGGCGGCTTTGGAATAAATGTAATTTTTATTGCGACATTCTAAATTCAGGTGACCATTAACGAACACAAATTACGTTGCCGGAGATTTTTCGCACGTGTCTTGGAATATTTTATTGATAGAATGTAGAATACGCTATCACGAAAATATACGTTTTTTTTACTGTAAGGAAAAAAATAGGGCATATTAGATAAATGAAATAAAAGGTATTGGCATAGGTATTTTTTTTTTGAAAACCATAATCGAATATAGCCTTGTCATTGGACGGTCGCGTTTGTAGCATATTCCACATAATTACATCATTAAATTAAATAAATAAAGAAAGTTAGAGAAAATTTAAAAAAATCGCATGGTAATCGCATCGAGCGTCGATGATGGTTTTGAAAAAAAAAAAAAAGAAACTACCTATGCCAGTAACTTCCATTTCACTTACCTAATAATCCCAATTTTTTTCTCACGGTAAAAAAAACTCAGTCGGTATAGCTCATTGTACACTCGAAGAAAGAAAAGTATCATAAAGATACGTCGAACTTCACAAAATAATAAGTGTTTAATATTAAGATGCAAGTAGCAATGTCTAGTCAACTTGCCCATCTCGTGTTCTTTGATGTACTGTGCGCCCCTTTCCCCGCACCCACACCTCGTCGACCTCGTGACACTTGAGCAGAGGCCTTACGGCCACCGCGCGCGCTGTAACGAAAAGTGACTATGCTTTGGTGCTTTCCTTTCAATGGAGACCTTCTGCATTCTTTCTGTGATTTCTGGGACTGTCTGTGTAAGCATCTACTATCTTGACTCATAGCAATTAGGGTTGGGAATTATCATTCAAACTTCAAGCATTTATTTCAACGTAAGATACATGATATCATTTGTTGAATGTCAATTTAAATCTACTGGAAATAAAAAAGTTTATTGCATTTATCTGTCAGTCGGTATGTCCAAGCTACTACCGCTTCGGAAAGGGAAATCATCTGTGGGAAAAGAAGCGGCGCAAGAAACCCACAGGATCATTGTTGTCCTTTTTTTTAAAATAAAGTTTATAACTAATACAATTTTATAATTTTTGGGAGCTGATCGAAGTACACCAAGCGTGTTTGTCATTCAGGTAGTCACAAATTTTATAATAACCCTTTTTTTACTCGATTTGCTCGAGAATATCCCTGCGATCATCGGGTTCACCAGGTGAGCAGTTGATCATTACCACTGCGTACTTGTGTCCAAACCCATTTCTAAACAATAAAAACTAGTACTAAATCAAGCACTTATTTCAAAGTATATATGATATCATTTGTTGAATGTCAATTTAAATCCATTGGAAATAACAGTCAGTATGTCCTAGCTACTGCTTCGAAAACGGAAATAAGAATAAGAATCGTTTATTTGACCCATTTAGCGACACACATAATATTATTTTTACATAAAGTGTGAAAATATATACGGTGAGTTTGAGACCGAGTGAGATAAAAGTATAGTACACAAAACAGTTTCATGTGTTAGAATAGATACTCCTATCTCATAATGTAGTTTACAGTATTCAATAAAAATAGCTAAGCAGTTTCTCTTATAGACTAAAGTTCTTAAAAAATAATTTTCGGTGTCGCAAATAATTTGTGGAAACGATTTAGAAGATGTGGAAAGAAGAGACCCACAACATAATGCTGTTCTTTTTTTTAATAAAAAGTGTACAACTAATACACTTTCATAATTTTTCGGACCAATATAAATAAATATTTAAATAAATAAATATTTGGGGCACTTACACCAATCGTCTAGTCCCAAACTAAGCAAAGCTTGTGCTATGGATACTAGATAACGGATAAACATACATAAGTATTTATGTAAACATCCATGACTCGGGAATAAATGTTCGTATTCATAATACAAACATTTACCCCTCGCCGGATTACTATCCACTACACCAATCGGTCGTCAATATTGTTTTGTTTTACTATGTTTTCAAAATAATAAACATTACTGCTTTTTGATTGTCAAGGAATCTGTCATTATTCGTTCCTCTACCGTACCAGCATCACACGTCATATTATACTATGGTGTTGTACGGAGTAACTCCCGTATATATCAAAGTACATTGTAACAGGATAATTTGTAATTTGCTTAATTAATACCTACATATATCTTGTAACAGATAATCTGTAATTTCCCTATAAGACTCGAGTTAATGCTGGATCGTAAACTATTTAACAATAAAGAATAATAATCATTGTCTGTCGGACGAACTAAGAATTTTTTATGAATCAAGGCAATTTGAAAATTTTAAAAATCCACCCTAAGGTAGAGAACGGAAAATCTTCAACTCATGTTTTTCAAACTTTTGTGGTGCTTATTCTTTTGGAAATGGCGGAAGAATGAATTATTTATGATCTCTTGACAAACCAGTTCGGTTGGCGCAGTTTTTTTTAACATTCCTTTATTAAAATTTCCGGCAAACTCAGGGTATTGCATTATAATTTCAATAGAATATTAATAAGAAAGAAGCGAGTATGAAATATAAAGGGAGGGGAAAAAGGTGGTCAATACCTCAAACGTTGAGGACTAGCCTTCGTCTGCGATTCCGTACCCATTGATTTTTTTTATTTTTCCGGGGTGTAAAGTATCCTACATTCTTTTCCGACCCGTAATTATACTTAGAGCAGCGCCGTGAAGGAAAACAATCAGTTTCAATACAAAATTCTGGATTGCACGCCAATAAATAGGTATTTATAATTCACAAGATTAGGAGCTTAGGATTTTTATATTTTTGTATGCCCACGTTCACATAATATGTATGTCGGAAGTTTTACGCTGACTAAAATGTAAGCCTTTCATGTATTAATTAAATGAATAGAATAAATAAATATCCTTTTTTCCAGAATACTAAGAGGAATTAAATCAAAATAAAAACATCTTAATTTAAATAATAAGAAATTATTCACTATATCCATGTTCTGAAAATATATGTATTGTATATAAATACAAATCATACACTCACTACAGACAATAATTATTCATTACTATACTGACATAGCGGTCATGCGTCACAGGGCATTTGAGAGCACTGAAAACCAACGCTGTGATTCGTCGCAGCATAAGCTGAGTTCTAACCCATTTGTGCACGCCGCAACACGTGACAGCATTGTGCGCATTTTATTTACAATTTGTATTTCTCTTTTTAGCTATAATTTACTACTTTATTTGATTTTCATAAATTGTTCTTATTCTTAAATGAAAATAAAGTTAATTGTATCGAGATCTCTTGTAAGTATAACAAAAGTAGTAAATTCTTTTGCACAGTATTCAGGCACGGTAGAGAGCGCCTTTCATATCGAATTCGGTTTGGAATGCGTTCCAGGAATCTGCCTTTTATAAAGTCATGACGTTTTCCGCGGGAAATACTCCTTATCCCTTTGTCTGTGCACTGTGACAGCTATTGGCTTGGTATTATTAAAATCAGTTCAGATTCGATCCAAAGTGCGCTGTATAATTTTTACCCGACTGCTCAAGGAAGGAGGGTAATGTTTTTCGAGTGTATGTATGTATGTAGCTTGACCGATTTCGAAGCGCATAATGAGGTTAGATTTGTCTTGGTATCCAAAGTGTCATAGGATACATTTTATGGTAAGAAATCCAATATGGCGTCCGCAAAATACAAAATATACTGTCGGGATTTTTGGCTTTTAAATACTTAAATTATTATTATTTCTATAATAAATAAATAAATATCTTTGCACATACACACAGCGCCATCTAGTTCCACACTAAGCAACTAGGCTTCTATTATGGATACCAGATGGTTGATAAACTACACAAATACATTTTTTTTTTCTAAATAAATACATATACTATAAATGAAAAACATACATAGTTCGGGAACACATGGGATTCGAACCCGCGACCTTTTGGTATAGCAGTCAGAGTTTCTAATCACTACACTAAACAGGTCGTGTCGTATAATCCAAGATGTCAACAGTTTGACGTTCTTATGAACAGGTTGTTCTCCCAATAAATAGTTTTTTTTTTCAAAGCATTAGGTTAGGTAACTTTGCTTGCTTTGAAAAATGCTTTGAAAAAAAAACTACCTATGCTTTCTCTATTTCAATTAACTAATATGACTTATTTCTCTCCTTACGTTAAAAAAAACTAATTCGGTATTTATTGAAAACGTCCCTGCTTAACGAACACCACAATTTAACAATAATTAGTCTTTCAATTATTATTATACTTTTGTTTCTCTATTAAGTACTCATCAATCTACCCGCAAAGGTATATTTATTTTTGTTACCCAAATTAACGCAAGCAATTCCCCAAAATCCACGAGCAAAATGTTAATCAGTGTAAACAAGGTTTATTATTAAGCCAAGCCCATTTTAACCCATAACCCGAGCGGGATGTAGTAGGTCCAAAAGTCTAGCAATCATCAAATCCGTTGTGTTTTAAGAAATATGTGTTGATTGTGTAAGTTAGAAATGATTTGTACAAGATATAAAAATATATACATATAAGGTCTAACAAAATTAACCCGACAAACTTTGGCAATTGCACGTATATGACAATAAAATAATATATACATTAAAAAAACTAGCCTTGAAAATGTTTCCGTGTAAAAAAAATTAAATGTAAGTGCAAATGAAAATACACATTAACAGACTTACTTCATTTCGATTGTACCTTGTTTTATCAATGAGAAAAAACAGGCAACGTTCCATTGATATGGAAGACGCCAAAGGCACATGTGGCACAGGGCGCAACCAATCACAGCAAGTCGCGGCGCCGGGGCAAGCGCCGGCGGCGAGCGGCGAGTGGTCGCCCTTCGGCGTCGTCAAAGATACCGCGGCAGGCACGAGTTTGTGTGTTGTGGCAAAGTACTTAGAGCGCGCGGCCATTGGACGGAACGGACGGACGGAAGGTTAAGCTTCGCACCCGCTAACTTTATGAACCTAACCAACAGTGTCGGGGTGCCCCGACCCATATTGCTCGCTCGCTCGCTACAGCTTAATAATGATTACTCATGCATATTCATTCATAATCGCGCAAATGAACGTTCGCGCTTTTGTGTGTCGCGAAATTAAGAAATGGACCGTTATATAGGGTGAATTTGAATTCGTGTAATACCTGTTTCCTAGTGACTCCATTACGAACAACTTTCGCCAAGGAACCATAGCCGAATTCGATTAAAAAAATTTCGATTACCCCATACAAAGCAACCATTTTGAAACCACATTTATTATGGAAGTCCAAAAATTTCCGGCTGAATTCGGCTACGGTTCCCAGTGGAAAGTCGTTCGTAATCAGGAGTGAAGTCACCAGCCGAAAATTGTTGGATTTCTATATTAAAGTAGGTTTTTATGTGTAATCGAAAACTTTACCCATAAAAGACGACTCGAAGTTGACTATGGTTCCTTGTGTAAAGTTGTTCGTAATCAAGAGTCGCGTCAGCAGTTAATGGGAATTACACGACTTCAAATTCACCCTGTATTCACCAATTATAAAAGATACTATTCGTGTAATTCCTTGACATAGGCTCTATTCCTGATATGGATAACCTTACATTTTCATTTATATTTATATATATATATATATATATATATATATATATATATAAATATACAGGGTGTAATCGTTAAGTGTGCACA
This sequence comes from Oegoconia quadripuncta, assembly GCA_949316235.1. Classification (NCBI taxonomy): domain Eukaryota; kingdom Metazoa; phylum Arthropoda; class Insecta; order Lepidoptera; family Autostichidae; genus Oegoconia; species Oegoconia quadripuncta. Next base: position 15,418,639 of record OX438758.1, read on the forward strand.
GGCGATTATTCCGTAACTATTATAGATATCAAAAGACTTTAAACTGATATCGAAAATACTTTACCTAATTAGTAAAATGACATTAATAACGTTTTAAAAATAAAACGAGAAATATACAAAAAAATTACATTAAACACTCCCATACATTTTATTTAACACTTTGCACACTTAACGATTACACCCTGTATATACATGTATGTAGTGTTATAATCTGTGACTATGGTGTGGTATGCCTAATCAAAATCAATAAATCGGGCTCGTCGATTCACCACTTTCCAGGAACTCAATCAAACTGTAATGCTAACAGACCCCAATCTAACAGATGGCCGCGTCCCATGCTTCAGACCGTAAAATTACTTAAGGCAGTAGTAGTTGGAATGGACTGCAATTTTACAAGTTTCTGTAAACATGAAGTCTGTGGAACTGAGATGATAAATAAGCATGGACACGAACAGCTCAGTGACGTTCAGTTAACTTGTCTCGTATATGTGTGTTTGGAAGTAACTATGACCGTTCAAACGTCAAATTAGAACCACTTCTTGTTTACCTAAGGACCTGTGCATACTCGGTCAGTTCTGATGACAATACATTGATATGACAGACATAATCTGATGCTGCACCGAGGATCGAGGGGAACTCCTTAACGGTTAATAGCACTGATAGGTACTAAATTTCGCGAATGACTAAACATGAATAAGCTCGTTTTTTTTTATGCACAACAGGTTGGTACTTTGGTACCTGACCTCAATCACACCTGATGTTAAATGAAGATGAGGTCGAAGGTGGAAGCGTACTGACCCGGAAACCCCAACACATTTGGGGGATTGGCTATCTTATCTCTGACAACCGGAACACAAAAATGCTATTAACATTGCTGCTTGGCGGCAGATTTAGATAAGATGGTGGTAACTAGCCAGGCGGACATTTAAAAAAATTTTTTTTTAAGTATTATTAATGTGGAGCTTATTTATTTCTATGTTTTGACGAAACACAAATTGTAATACTAAACTTATTTTAAAAGACCCTAAAATGTTTTTTTTTGTTACCCATATTTTCGTCAAAATTCAACGATCTTCATGATTGTTGTTGTGTTTGATAGGATGTTTTTTTTTTTTTTTTTTTATATGAGAGGGCGGCAAACGAGCATGCGGGTCACCTGTATCACCACGACACCACATTTATTAAAATCCGACAAGCCATTCAGGCTACCGTCCGTTCCTTTGGCGCATCGTCCAAAGGAACGGATATAGGACTATACATAATACAGTCGAGAAACATTACTCTCCTTCTGGTGCACTCTGGTAGAAAACTAAGTTATTTCAAAAAATCTAGAAATATTAACAGGGTTTGTGTCTGGCAGTCGGTATGTCCAAACCTGTCTAAACTTTCGGCCCGCTTCAGAAAGGTAGGTCATCTGTGAGAAAGGAGTAATGCAAAGACCTACCACATCTATATCCGCATCAAAATTCTAAATTAAAAAATATCAAAACGAAATAAAAAAAATCCATTGTTTAAATTGAGATTTTTTTGTGCTTAAATATTTTAATCTTTCAATTGACATTTGAATTAGTAATCGGTATTTCTTCTTATATATTCTATGGCTTCTCAAAATTTCCAATGTTTACTCCCATACTCCCTCATTATACGAGGGAAGGCATATATCCCTGCAGTGGGATGTTTACGGGCTGATGATGATGGTGTTTATTATCTTTTATCTCCAATAAAAATATATTTGTCGCCGTCGATCACTCGATATCGAACACTCGTCCACTCGATATCGCGTGCATAACCGCCATTACGTATGGCTCAACACGCGATATTGCGTAATTGCCCTTTATCATTTTCTATGACCAGTAAATCGCGGGTACAATAGTATGTAGGTATAAATTTTTTGCCACTATATAGTACTTAAGTCCAAATGTTACTGTTTCGTTCTTCGCGGTCTATAAACGGCTAAAAACATCGGTCATCCATCAAGTCGTGTTTATTACTCTGTTACTTTAATAACAGCAGAAATTTATTAGTTTTCGTACCTCATTTTCATTTACGACACGTTTCTTTCATTAGCGTAGTTAATAATTTATTTTAGTGATGAAATACGTAAAAAGCGAGAATGTGATTTATTTTAATCAAGGCAGTTATTTTGGTTCAGATCGTTCGTCAGTTTATTAAATGTCTGACAAAATTGTTTGACTGCGACCTGTCTGTTCAAATTAGAATGACTATAGGTCTTAGCATACGTGACGTGTTTATTCTCGTGCCGGACGGAACGGGACGATTTTTTGACATCGTTGCATTTAAAAACATAGCAATAAAATACACGTGGCGAGAAACACGGGCGGAACGGGACGGCAATAGAAAAAACATCGTTATGGCATCTTCTTCATCTAATACTACGGCAACCATTGCTAGTTCTTCAAAAGTAAAATCGAACATTTTGTGCTGAAATATGGTTGCAGCACTAGCACGACTATCGTTGAACACCGTCCTGTACGTATGTTTTAAAACCACTTTCACGTTAGGAACTATACCTGTCCCGTCTCCGTTCCGTCCGAGAAATTACCCGTCACGTATGCTAAGACCTTATGACGTTTTGTTTTTCATTCTCTGCTGTAGAAAACTATCGACTATATTATTTGGATGACTGATTTGTATAGTGGGTAGCTCTGCCTTTGCAGCCAACGGTTGAGCGTTCGAGACCCTCCTTATATATAAGTCTTAATTATGACGAGACCGAAAACTACTAACCATTAAAATAAATATAAAAACAATAATTTTAATCTATTTTACGCAGATATATATAGAAGCACACAAACACGCGCCCATGCGCACACATACACGCTCATACAAATAACCATGATTTACGGGAGTGATTTGTATTTAAAGGTAGTACAATAATTATTATTACCAACGCAAATCTCGTACTATTCTGCTTCTGTTTTCAGATCAGTTAGTTTTTTAATTTAATCATTCCCATGCCAGACGGGAAGCCAGAGTCCATAGCATAGGGAAATCCTAGTTTAGGTGCCTGTCTCCAACAAACACAGGACATAAAATATCCTCCTACATACACAGCGCCATCTAGTGCGATGAGGCCTGCATTATTGAAGAAATTATTATCATACATGTCTTTTTAATGAACTAAATAAATTACACGGTTTATGTTTCCTACGCACTTATGTAAATAAAAAAATTGTAGGCATACAAAAATACAAAAAAAAAACTGAAATCTTTATTTTCAAATTACAATCAGAGGTTGATACCAACCTTTAATTATTTAAATACTTGTACCAGGAGGCCTCGATCTTCCTTTGCTCGAACATTCTTTAAAATTGACGGCATACCACATGGTTGACAGGCTATACAAAATTTTTTTTTTGCAAGTAAAATGATATTATCAAACCAAATATCCATAACTCGGGTGTATATGTCCGTATTAACCATATAAACATAGGCCCTAGCGGGATTTGAAACCGCCACCTCTAGACATAGCGTTAAGAGTCTCCAACCACAGGTCATCTAAACAGTAACTACCATCTGTAATGAATAGCCCCTATGTAACAAATAAGTCGATGTATGTGTAGCAGTAGCGGTAGCTCCATAAAAGAGGCCTAAAAGCCCGCTGTGCTTTATTAAAAGAATATCAACTTCAAACTTTATCCATATTTGTAAACAGTACGGGAAATCTGTGAAAGTTCGAGCTCTATTGTCTGTTAAAGTATCGCTATCCACATTACTAACACCAGCCCCCGTACCATGATAGCGTTTGTCGCGCGTGACGCGACGTGAGAGTGGGATAGTTGTATATTTCGTCCAAACGAATGAGCAGGACAAATATTATCTCGCGCGACATAAACGTTTATCGCGCCTTTCATTATCCCAGTGCTGGTTATGACGATGTATATCACAGGCTGGCTCTTCAATATGTATATGACTGTACATATTGAAGAGAAAAGAGACAACAAGATCTATTTAACTTCATTAATTGTGTAAAAATCACAAATCATTCATCAAACATATCTCAGGCTATCTCTACTCTGAAACTCTGGGCACGCCACTGATGTGTAAGTACTTGTATAGGGGGAAATACATTTATTTTTTAATTGAAATACATTTAATTTTATCTAGAAATTGTCTGACATCGATATCGTTGTTAACCCTTAAGTAACCCTACACCTTTTACTGCTGATTTACCCTCTAAGGTAATGGTCTCTAAACATTACCGCCATTTGGCCCTTCCGACCGATTCGCCCCGTGTAAATGGGCGTAAGTGGTTTTGTTTCCCATTTCACTTGACTTTTGTGCCCTTTATTTAGATAGAGTGACTGTAATACTGGATTATGAAGTACGTTAGTTTGTAATTTCAAAACATTGGACGTAACGGTTGGTTAATGGTACAGTAGTTAATGGTTTTATTGATACACTTGAAACTTACATTACTTTTTGTGACTCAAAGAAAGTAAATGCATGGAAACGTAACACACACATTTCGTTATATACGAATTTTCGTGTTCCTCGATTATGAACATTACCTATTATCTTGAAAAGAGCCTTTGTTTTATATAAAATTTAAAAAACCTGCAGTGTTAACAATTGATTCAAAAGCTTGGTGATGAGCTATGAGCTTTATGATGAAAGGGCATAATATAATAAGAGCGAAAGTTTTATTGAATATGTTAGGCAATACTCAAAAATATTGAAGGGAGCTTGTGCCACAGCAAAAGCAAATTTTATAAATAATAAAATAAACTTGTGCGTACATAGTAAAGATAACTTGGAAAGTTATAAATAGTGAAACTGGCAAAATTAAGGCTCGTAACACTGATACGCGACTAAAAATTAATGGTCGAATTTTAACTACACCATTAGAAGTTGCTGAGGATTTTTTACTAATAATATTCTAATATCGACTACAAAATCGCTGAATTCATGTCCCACATTAGCTGAATCGCTACTTAAACAAAATGTGGAGATTTGTGACTCGCATTTTAAATTTAATTATGTAAGTCCTATAGACATCTTAAAAGCATTTCGATCTTTAGACAAGAAAAAACTGCGGACCTTCACGGTTTATCAGTAAAAATTATTAGTGCCGTAATTGATTGTGTTTCATCACACTTAGCGTGTATTTTTCATAAATGTACTGATAATGGCATAATTCCTGATCTGTTGCAGCACAGTAAAGCCATACCTTTATTTAAAGCCGGTAGTACATCAGACCCCTCTAATTTTAGACCTATTTCAATACTACCGACTCTCAGTAAAATCTTTGAAAAAAATAAATAAACAAATTACAGTAACAATCTAATATCATATAAGCAATTCGGTTTTACTAGGGGCCGCTCGACAACCGATACAGGTGTCGTCGAGAGTATATTTTTGAGGCTTGGGAAGATGCGCAGGATGAAACAGGAGTATTTTGTGACTTGCCCAAGGCCTTTGATTGCGTTCATCATGACACTTTAATCAGGAAATTATGCCATTTTGGAGTAACCGGCCGTGCTCTCTACATTCTGAATTCTTACTTGAGTAACCGAGTTCAGAGGGTTCATATCAGTGGTAATACATCGTCAGGGTCGACAGTCTGTAAGGGCGTCCCACAAGGCGCCATTCTCGGACCATTTTTGTTTTTGGTTTACATAATGACTTCCCAAGCCTTGTAAAGGATAAACATGAAATAGTATTGTTTGCTGACGATACCTCTGTATTGTTTAAAGTAAAGAGACTAAAATTAAATTATGACGACGTGAACAACGCTATTTCTCAAATAGTAGAATGATTTAAGGCAAATAATTTGTTACTTAATAAGATACAAACTAAATATGTTAAATTTGTACTGCCTAATGTCAGGGAGGTTCCCACAAATATAATGATAAAATATGTCACTCTAGACCTTGTTGAGTCCACTGTATTTTTGGGCATAACTTTGTACGCCAAGTTACAGTATCTCTCATATCCATAAATTGGCGAAGCTCAGCTCTGCAACTAACCAAGTTAGTACGCATTAGTAAGAACAAACTTTTCTATTATTAATTGTTTTACAAAATGTTCGGTAAAAAGTAAATTGACGTTTTTCTTCGACTAGTTATTTAACCATGATTTATTACCGTGGATATTGATTTCTTTGGTGGAATTAAAAACAGAGGATGATTAATGGTTATCTCGCAAAGCCCATCAGTTATGCCTTTTTTATTAAGAGATATTAGACAATTTTTTACGCTACCCTACCATCAGGTAAGCCCTGTGTCTTACTTGGCCGTATATACCGCCTCCGTGGCTCAATGTAAACAATATAGCGTTTATGATTCGGAGGTCGCGGGTTCGATCCCCAGCGGAGTACATGTTTAAGTACTCGGTTTGGTTGGTGGTAGGGCATTTTAAATGTCCGCCTGGCTAGCTACCACCATCTTATCATCTGCCGCCAAACAGCAATGTTAATAGCGTTGTAGTGTTCCGGTTGTCAGAGATAAGATAGCCAGTTCCCCAAATAGGATAGGGTTTTTCCGGGTTAGTACGCTGCCTCCTTCGGCCTCATCTTCACTTAACATCAGGTGTGATTGAGGTCAAGTGGCAAAATAAACTTATAAACAAAATTTTATGAATAAATTCACTTCAATTATACACACTTAAAAGGGGTATTAATACACAACTAAACAACTTACCCCGTTCCCGCGTGATATCGATCTATGTTGCTTAGATTTCGGGGCTGAATATTCGTTTTGGAATCTTTAGCTTTTCAATTTTTCTAGTTAAGTATTATTTGTATATTTTGCATTTTCGTGTATTTTTTCGAAATGAATAGACCGATCTAATGAAACTTTATACGCCACCACATATATTTTTTTTGTAAATAAATACATAATATACCGGATGAGTTTTTACCCTGAGGAAAAAAAAATAACTCCCCATGCCAATAACTTCTATTTCACTTACCTAATTTGCCCTATTTTTTTTCCTTACGGTAAAAAACTCATCCGGTATAAATGAAAAACATCCATAACTCGGGAACACAATGTCTGTATCCATCATACAAACATATGCCCCAGCGGGATTCGAACCAGCGACCTTTTGGTATAGCAGACAGAGTTTCCAACCACAACACCAAACAGGTCGTCAAAAAATATAAACTATGCATAAATTGTACGTTCTACTCTTACCACCTCTGTAACTGTATTTTCTTTTCTGTTGTCCAATAAAGTGTATTTGTATTGCATTGTAATCGTTATGCACGGTCTCCTAATATTTACAAGTCCCTGAAAGTAACGAAAATGCTATTAAGTTGTATAAACAAACAAAGCTATAACTTACAAGCTCGATGGTTGACTTATAACAACAGGGGCAATCGTGTTATACGTAACAATGAAATATTCAGATATCGATATTATTGTTTATGACTTTCCGATGGCTGGTACACATGGCCGCACGTACACCGTAACACTTCCAGTAGAGACAGGTCTCGCTGCCTTCACATTCCGGTAGCGTCGCGCGGCCAACTTACACTTGTAGTTTATGCTGTCGGTCATCGTGCCGTACTTAATAGGATAATCATGTGTCCTCTATGAATACCAATGTTATTGTATGAGTAGGCTATGAGCGGGATATCCCCTTTCTGGGACTCTAGAAGATACGTCCCGCTCTGATGCGCGCGGGACGCTTAAAAGGTGTTGTCCCGCACGATAACCATACAAACTTCCAAGTCCAAATTGAAACTTATAAACCGATGTTTATGAAATTTTATAGGCATAAAGCATGTACAATAGATCTTATAATTTAGCAGACAACATATAACACAAAATGAATTAGAGTGATTTAAAATTTTCATAGTAACAGAAAAATTTGCAATATATTTGTTGGGGCGTGAAGCACTTAAATTTAATATAAATTTGTAAAATTATAATTTTGCTCGAAGAACTCTAAGTTTTAGGTAGCAATTTAAAGGTATGATGAAATTAATTGTTTTATTTTTATGTTTAACAAAATTGGTTATATTTCAAATTAACAAAGGTGAAGTCAAAAGCGGTCAGAATGAGTTGGGAAGGATAGAATAATCTAAGAAAAGATAGAGGTCTTCGTTTGCTTGTGCAGTGGATTTTATACTTTGGTGAAGCGCCATCTGGCGGGTCGCGTGTGCGACGTGAAGTCAACGCATTAACTTCATAATCAATCCAATCTGCTTTCGTATGTGGTCTGTCGGTGGTGTTTCCTATAAATATGTCTATGTCGCTTTATGAAACCTTCTAAACCTTGGGACAAACTATGATTTCCCGCAAATTCGTATTTTAATGTTGGCAATCTTTATATGAATATATGCAGATGGGCGGCGTAATGTTTTAAAAAGATAACAACGTCTAAATTTTCGCTAAATCTCCAGTTAAGATACTTTGTACATGGCTAAGAACCTTTAGTCTTTCATATAAAGAAACCGGCCAAGTGCGTGTCGGGCCATACACAGAGTAGGGTTCCGTACTGGCCCTCACAAAATTATACTCATAACGAAACTGTATTTTGCATAAACTTTGAAGTGTCGTAAAATAAATTTCAGAGGATTGGTCTTAAGGATCCGAGTCCTCCGGGTGACATTAAAGGATTTGTAACCCCTGTAGGTGTTTTCGGCTTTACCTTTGGAAGATTATAGATGCTATGGATAATAGTGATCAATTTACAACATGTCGTAAGTGAGCTGGTTAGTATGCAGTATATAGAGTCGGACAAATCATCAATAACTGTCTGTCTGTCAACTTTTAATGTATGAAAATGGATTTTTAGATTTATTCACAGGGTGTTACAAAAATACCCGAAAGCTGAAAGGGTGTTAAAGGATCCGTTGTCAAGAGTCTATTGACAATATATGAAAACCGTTATACAAAATTATGACTTACCGAAAAATTAATTATTTTTAATAAAAACATTGAAATTGTTGCGCTTCAATGCTGACTATTTAATGTTTTTATAAAATTTTTAATAAAAAAAACTAATGTTTTTGTGGTGGTAGCTAGCCAGGCGGACATTTAAAATGCCCTACCACCAACCAAACCGAGAACTAAACATGTACCCCGCTGGGGATCGTTTGAGGTCCAAGGTAACGACAAAGTCACGTAGGACACCGTCTACCTTCAGTAAGCGTAGTGGTACACTGTTGATCCTAGCTTTTAGGAATGGCGTGTATGGAGTCTGGAATTGCCTTCGACAACAACGGTTGCAGGTACGAATGCGGCGAGGGGTAAATATTTGTGTGATGAATACGAACATTTATTTCTGAGCCATACATATTTTATTTATATAAGTACTAGCTTTATCGCGGAAATTTGTTTATCCCGCAGGAACTACTCTACTCACTTTATCGGAATAAAAAATATCCTATGTCTTAATCCAGGGTATGTTCTACCTATACACCAAATTTCATCTAAATCCGTTCATCCGTTTCGCTGTGATTGAGCAACAAACAAAAAAACAAGTAAATAAAGATATAAACATCCATTAATTTATATAACAAATAAAATAAGCATTAACCGCCTTCCGTGGCCCAATGTAAACAACATTGGGTTTACGATTCGGAGGTCGCGGGTTCGATCCCCAGCGGGGTACATGTTTAAGTACTCGGTTTGGTTGGTGGTAGTGCATTATAAAGTCCGCCTGGCTAGCTACCACCATCTTATCTAAATCTGCCGCCAAGCAGCAATGTTAATAGTGATTGAGGTCAAGTACCAACCCGATGTGCATAAAAAAAACCATAGTACATTGGTAATAAGTGTCGAAATCTTATACTACTACAAAATTACTTATTCTTATTTCCCTATATTGTCTGGTTTCTTACCAATAAACCCATAATTAAGGTCCCATTCAGTAGTTAATGACATCCTGGTAATAGGTCGAATTTACCTAACCCAAAAGTCGGACACGGTACCAAATTAATCTGTGACGCTACGTCTTTATACTCGGTTGGGTTGGTGTCGCCATTTTAATGAATCATTTAATAAACAAAGCTCTTTACATGTTTTTATATTTGCCACTGCTTGTTCAAAATGCAACTTTCCCATGAGAAGAACAAGCAAAAATCTCAAAGGGTTGCTCTTTACCTACAAAATAAAGATTTTTTTGGCTTTGTACCTTGTAACATGTGAGCTTTGTTTATTAAATGATTCATTACAATGGCAACACCAACCCAATCGAGTATAAAGACGTAGCTAGTAACGACGTAGTAACTGTACAAAGGGTACAGTTTTTATATTTTTAAGCCACTGCTTGTTCAAAATGCAACTTACCCATGAGAAGAACAAGCAAGAAACTCGAAGGGTTGCTCTTTTAAAAATTGTTTTTATATTACAAAAGGTACAATTTATTTCATTATTAGATTGTGAAGTAGCCTGGTATGTGAACGAGTTGATTACGTCCATGGATGATTATCATCCAAATAGTCTGATACTTTATAAATGATTTCTTAATAAGTTTCTGTTTTATAGTATCTTTAAATTTATTAAAAGGAAGATTTTGAATATTGAAAAAACGTATGAATAGCCCTCTGTATGAATTACTAACTTTGCGGAGGCAACTTATGTGACCTGCAAGTTTATCACTATTATTCCTAAATGATGCTATATTTTTTTTACATATATATACATAGATTTTCAAAAATATACTGTGACGAAAAGGTTAGAATATTATACCCTTTAAATCTATCTGTAAGTGACACTGCAGGTCTCAATTGATAAATTGCGCGAACGGCTCGTTTTTGCAAAACAAAGATTGTATTTATATCCGCGGCATTTTCCCACAGCAAGATACCGTAAGACATCAGGCTATGGAAATAACTAATCTAGCAGTATTTACGTCCGATATTTGTACACTCAGCATATTTTTATCTACCATATTTTTCAACCCTATTGTTACTACTATTGGTGTACAATAGAATATCTTTATTGTATTATATTGAATTATGAAAGTAATCCGCAGGAATACAAATTATCTGCTATAAGAAGCGACCCAACAAACCCACATTCCATTTAGAGTTAAGTGAGCTACAGGCCATTAATTAAAATCTAAAACAGAATGACAAAGCAAAGTAACCCAAAAACACTTCGAAAATGAAAGAAAATAGCATCCGTCCATTAAGGCCTGCCTGTGGTAAGTAGATAAAGGCTTTTAAATCTGAGGGTAAACAAAATAATTACAAACCCTTTGCTCCCTAAATGAGTTCGGTCCGAAGAGAATTTCGCCACCGAGTTTCTATAAGAATATTATTAAACAAGATATTCTGGCTCAAAATAATTAACGGGTTTTCGTTGGCGGATATCCTTCTCTAAGTAGTAGAGTTTATGGGCCATAAGCCACCATGTTGGACTTGTGTCAGGCCATTGTAACAGTCTGTGTTTATCAAAACGCGGGCAGCGAATTAGCCTTGCCATTCAACGGAGTAATACGGCTAATCTTTTGGGCACTCTCCCGCACGGTTCGGACCTGGAACACGTTTTTTACCTTTTTTTTTATGCACGACGTGTTCTTACTTGACCTCAATCACACCTGATGTTAAGTGAAGATGAGGTCGAAGGTGGAAGCGTACACGTAATTTAAACTTATCATAAAACAAAAATTATGTAAAGAGGGATATTACAAAATTTCAGACTACATTAATGAAAGTAATCCATGGGATTAAACGGCTCCTTTACACGATATATAAAATTGTTTGTAACCTTTCTTGATTGCAAATGATTGATTGAAAAGAGACAAACCCTCTGAGTTTCTCGCTAGCTCTTGTCAGTAGTAGTCGCATTCCGAGCTAGTGGTAGTTTAAAAAACAAATGACGTTCATAAGTGCATATTGTATTGCCTACATGAATAAATGATTTTCATTACATTACTGACCCGGAAACCCCAACACATTTGGGGGACAGGCTATCTTATCTCTTACAACCGGAACACAACAGTGCTATTAACATTGCTGCTTGGCGGCAGATTTAGATAAGATGGTGGTAGCTAGCGAGGCGGACATTTAAAATGCCCTACCACTAACCAAACCGAGTACTTAAACATGTACCCCGCTGGGGATCCCACCCGCGACCTCCGAATCGTAAACCCAATGTTGTTTAAAAAACCTCTTATAGTTATGTAACTCTTCGGGTCTGTTTCCGTGTTTTGCTTTTAACTTTGTGTTTTATTTAAGTTAGTCTCATACAAAAGTTTATGAATAAATTATATTTTAGTAATGCAATACTTTGGTGCAATAAAGAACACTTATAGTATATCAATGTTGATACGACGACCTGTTTGGTGTAATGGTTAGAAACTCTGCTACTGTACCAAATGGTCGCGGGTTCGAATCCCGCTAGGGGCATATGTTTGTCTGATAAATACAGACATGTGTTCCCGAGTTATGGATGTTTTTCATTTATACATGTATTTATTTATAAAAAAAATGTATTTGTGTAGTTTATAACCATCTGGTATCCACAACACAAGCCTAGATGCTTACTGTGGACCTAGATGGCGCTGTGTGTTTGGTTATTATTTATTTATTATTATATATTTATTATGTTCCCTATGAGAGCGACATTATCATCTTTTGATCAATGCTATCAATGAGATTAAAAAAAATCGTATGTACTCTTGCCATGCCAGGAAAAATACCGTATTATACGACATAATACGTATGGTATGTATACTTTACTACTAAAACAAAACCTAACTTTGGTCTTTAGCTCAGGTACAATGCGATAGTTAAGGGAATGTAGAAGTTTCACGATCTGCATTTGCTCTCAAATTGATGTTGAAACAGTGTTGGGATGGAAGCGTTTCTAGTGTAGTTCACAGCTTTAGCAGCTAATATTAGATTTTAGAAATAAAGGGTGTAATATGGAAATTCGCTATTAAGGCCAAGTGAACTTTGTAGGCGCGTTAGTAAGAGTGGGAACGGCTTTTTGGCAACGATAAAGTGATTTTAGGTTTAAAGATACTTTATTCTCATAAAGTAGAAGTGGAGTTTTGTATGAAGAATTTCATTAAGACTGTTTTCTCCATACAAACATTTTTGTTTGTTTTTTGGGAACGGCAAATCCAAATTTAGCTAAACTTTGTGTGTATTATCGGATAACATTAAGTTAAGTATAGGCAGCGATAATTTTTTTTTATAACCGCTTTATAAAAGTTTCAGCGAATTTAAGAAATGATTATGGGAAGCACATGAAAAGAGCTCTATTCGAATTTTTTTTATTATGTAATTTAGCCCAGAAATTAAAAAATATTTCATGTAAAACCTTGAAATAATATTCCATTTTCCAAATACAAAACCTATTTGGATATAGCTTTAAAAGTCGCAGGAATTGGTATATATGATTTCATAGGTAAAGACCCAATATTTGATGATAGTAAATTTAATAAAAATAAAATTAAATAGTCATCCGCACCGCACATTTCACCCAAGTTACTGTAAGTAATAAAAGGAACACACACACACACATAACAGTATGTTTTAAGTTAGATAAGATAATAATATAATATGCTGATTAGATTTTCCCACCAAGAATAATACCTAGGGATCGCAAGCTGGTCCAGCAGTCTTTTGTATATTGCCAAGACTTTGGTATATTGCCAGTTCTTCTTCTTCAAAGCCAAAGAAAAGGTGAATGTCGTGTCGTACCAAGAGGTTAAAACGACTCTTGGTACGACACGACATTCACCTTTTCTTTGACTTGGTCAAAGTAAGTACTTTTAGTTATAAGGTCGCCAAATTGTACATTTCTATTCTTACCACTTTTCTGAAACTGTCGTTTCTTTTCTGTTGTGCAATAAAGTGTATTTGTATTGTATTGTATTGTATTGTATTGTATTGTATTGTAATTACGCCTAGGTCTCCCCCTTCCTCTGTTTCCTTCAATCTTTCCCTCAATTATGTTCTTATAAAAATATCGAGTCGTATCAAGTGACCTAAGTAGAATATTCCATATTGCCAGTTGAGTAACATAATTTCTTTAGCGCGTTCTAGGTACGAGAGAACATTTATGCTTAAGAGCGTTTTCCCGCATAGTATCCCACGCAAACTTTCAAGTCCAAATTTTCCGAAATGACTAAACCGATTCTAATGAAACTTTCTTTATATTACTCTCTAAGTAAAGTGTATTTACACTACTTGTGTAAGTAGTTAATATAATGTATATTTGTAATGGTAATATTGCTCTTGCAGCCTGTTCAATATTGTTATTTCCAAGAATAACAATACAATAGAAAAGTCTCTTCGCAATACTTTGGTTTAGGTTTGACGTACCCCTTTGCAATTAACGTTGTATCCATTAACATAATAATAGGGCTTGTGTATTTGTCTGTCAGTCAGTGATATCCAAAGTACTCCCACGTACCGCATATTATTAGTTTTTTAATCTTAACCTTTATCCCAAATGGGGTGGTCAGGGATATCGCAAACGGTATTTGGGTATTCCAAACATTAAGAGTTTAATGCTTGAAACAATATCCACGATTCACCTTAAGAAATATACACATACCGCTAAAACACGAAAAGTAGTAACTCCCTATAACGCATATGCTAACACAATAAATTATTCAGCGTATTGAGGTTTCATTGATTTATTAAATGCCACGAGGCCGCAAACGGCTTTAATTCGCGTTTAATTGAGAAGGATTATCGCTTAGATTTATTATCAAGCCGGAACGAACCTCGCGGGGTACAAATTTCCCTTGTTAGTATTTCCTTTCAAACGAAGCTCGCTGTTGTAGGGCTGCCACAAGTAGAGAATTATGTCCGGTAATTTTTGTACGAATAATTACGAATTCTTTGTTGCAAACACACATAAATGACACATCACACAATCACGTACAAGAAGTTATATAGGTGAGCTCTCTTCCAGTCAACCTTAGAAAAGAACGTATAATGGAGAACGGAAAACTGCGTACAAAAAAATTAAGATGATACAAAAATTTTACATATTAGTTTTACCATACCATTATTTAAATGAACAGCAGTCAACCACTTCCTTCTGTCTCAACAAGAATACCTACAAAATGCAATAAGCTTGAGAAATATACATGGATAAGGGCACAGGAACGACTGTGTATGCCTAATAGACGTATCTACATATTAATTTTATTTAATTAAGTACTATACTGAAAAAAAGGGTATAACGATAGCTACGTATGTCAAGACCGTTGCAAATGGAAATCAATGGACTCTGCCTACCCAAACAGGAAACAGGCGTGAGCATATGTATGTATCGGAGGAGTGAGAGGTTTTCAGGGGTTTGCCAGAGGAGATATGTTCACTTTTGTATATTTATACTATTGTCCGTGTATGTTTGTTTATGATATATTGCATAAAGTGTTGTATATATAAGGACTGGACAAGTCAAGTCCCGTTTTTCAATACCTCTCTCTGTTCATATATACCAAACCCGACTGTGGTCGTCTCTTAGTTATTTTGGTAGAGAGGACTACTGCCATCCCCTATTCTCCCGAGGTAAGACTGTAAATTGATTACATTTATTTATTATTTCACTACAATTTCTAAATCACCAGATAACCTTTATGCCATCAAAGGTATTTCAAAGGAAGTATCCGAAAATTTATAAAAAAGTCCGAATTTTATCCGAACAACTTCTTATTAATCTGGCAACCCTATTCGTATACATGAATGAAACATGAGAACTAACCAGAGCAAACTACTTACATGACGGCTGCATTGGTTACAGAAATGAAATACACTGAGATGGAACGGAGTGAAATGTCCATGGCATTTCTTTCGCAAGTTAGTGTAGACTGAAGCACGTAGGTACGTTAGTATATACCGGATGAGTTTTTTTACCGTAAGGAAAAAAATAGGGCATATTAGATAAGTGTCTAACCCCGAACAAATCATCGGGCATGAGCGTTCGGGAATATTTCAACCTGCCTTTCGTTTTTCAATGTAGTTGTAAATTTAATATCCGTCCAAACAGGCATTTTAATCATAATTACAAATAAATATAACAACAAACAAGCCATATCCTGTATTAGCCCAGGGTCAATACGTTTAGACCTCGGAAAAACGCATAACCGCGATTTTCTTGAAACATTTAATAAAGTGTTGTAAATGCAGTAACAATTGCTAACAATTAAACATTTGTAAGAAACGCAAGGCCTATATATTTTCCAAATAAGTAGAAGTTGAAAAATGTGTTTCTTTAAAAAAAAACTGCTCAATGTATGGTTGTCTTTTAATTCAAAAAATTTAGAGAAGTTATCGTTACAATAGTTCTCATCTTTATTTCTCAAGCAATGCAGCCCGACGACATTTTCAGCTAAAGATACATGCATGCGCTAACTATAACATGCTTAGTTTTTTTATCCATCAATAAGTTAACGTGTTTAAGAAAAGTCTACCTAATTAAATATCAGTTAGTATTTATTGTTATTAAGATACAAATTAATAATAGGATTTCTAAAAAAATCTTGACTAAGCTATAATTTTTTTTAGGCAGGCATAATATAAGATAGCAACTATATAAGTTCTGAATTATGCTAGCTAAGCTAATTTTTTACCTTATTTTCCTTGATCTATAGTATTAGTAAAGGTATCTTGGTATACATAGAGCGAACTGAGAAGCGAACTTTTGTGCACAGTACAAGGCTGCCTCCCGGCCATTTTAAGGGACAACCGAAAATATTAATTAACAAAATTCATTAGAACAATAATAAATACAACCATAAACTCTCCATTAAATACTGAAGTCCTTTTATTATATTACTTAACTAGCTCCTGTGAACGGCTCTGCCCGCGTCATATTAATTTTATAGTTCCACGGGAATTACTTAATATTTCGGGATAATAAATAATATTGTAGGGGTACATACCTACTCCGAATGCCTCGCATGTCGGGATGGAACGACGTTCGCCAGTCGCCCTCCGCTTGCCCCACAGATCGCACGCGCACCGCGCTTTTTTTTTTATGCACAACGGGTTAGCATTTGACCTCAATCACACCTGATGTTAAGTGAAGATGAGGCCGAAGGTGGTAGCGTACTGACCCGGAAACCCCATCTTATTTGGGGGACTGGCTATCGTATCTCTGACAACCGGAACACAACAATGCCATCAACATTGCTATTTGGCGGCAGATTTAGATAAGACGGTGGTAGCTAGCCAGGCGGACATTTAAAATGCCCTTTAGTAGGGCGAGTACTAAATATGTACCCCGCTGAGGATCGAACCCGCGACCTCCGAATCGTAAACCCAATGTTGTTTACATTGAGCTACGGGGGGTGGAAAGGCGCTATTTCATATTAGCCTATATAAGTTAGTGTATCTAGCTATAGAGACCCTTGTGTTACAGACAATATAAGCGAAACCTTCGTGAACTGAATACCGTATTTACTTTGACCACCTTCTTTGTGGTAGCATACCTGTACATACATTTGGAGTCAGTCACATATGTGGACCAACGGACAATATTTATGCGAATACTGGATACTATCTACCTAAAGAGGTTTTGATGAAATTTGGTAGAGACAAATAGATTTAATCAGGCTATTTTCAAGGCCCATTGTGAACAAACATCTAGATAGACAGATTCCGTTGCCGCACCTTTCTTACTGTAACTCTCTGTAAAGCAGATCAACAAGGGTATGCTCTGCACTAAATTATTTTGCGCAATAAAGAGTATTTGTATTGTATTATAATGCCACTGCGCGACATAACTATGCCAAACGATCTCACCTAGTTACCGCTCCATATGGCTATGTTTTTTTCAATAAAACTATTTCTGTTTCATTAGCAAACCTTTTAGCAGTAGTTTGGAAATGAAAATAGAACGGAGTGCCCTAAAATTAAATAATGTTGCGAACGTGCCATGAGGACATTTTGCTGGATTAGTGAATTTTAGTTCTGCGAAGTGGAGAGAGAATTGATTTAGCGGAGTTAAGAGCAAATTTTTGGTAGACCAGCGAAAATGGACGAACAAAGTGATGCAAGAACGTTGATAGTAATGACATTAACGTTCGTATTCGGTGTTGTGTGGTTTCGGCATATTTTGTACTCTATATAATTTTTTTTATGCGCAACGAATTGGTACTTGACCTCAATCGCACCTGATGTTAAGTGAAGATGAGGTCGAAGGTGGAAGCGTACTGACCCGGAAACCCTAACACATTTGGGGGACTGGCTATCTTATCTCTGACAACCGAACACAACAATGCTATTAACATTGCTGCTTGGCGGCAGATTTAGATAAGATGGTGGTAGCTAGCCAGGCGGACATTTTAAAATGCCCTACCACCAACAACAACAGTCAGACTTTAGAGCAAACGACGAGTAACAACTACCATCGCAGCCCTGTCCACCCGTAATGACAGTAGAATACAGTATTCAGTGGCCAGCCATGTTAGTAGCCATGTAGATTGTCTAGAAAGTATGAACGATCTACGTTTCGTCTTAGTGTAGCTTTCCGCCCGCGCCTTCGCCTGCGTAGAATAATTTTATCGCGGAAATTTGTTTATCCCGCGGGAACTATTCACTCTATTCACAAAAAATATCCTATGTCTCAATTTCAGGGTATATTCTACCTATATATCAAATTTCATCCAAATCCGTCCATCCGTATCGCCGTGATTGAGCAACAAACGAACAAATAAACATCCAAACTTTCGTATTTATAATATTAATTAGATTTCCTTTTTCGAGAACTAACCACAAGAATTAAGTATATGTGAGATAATTTAAGATATTTACATGTTATTAATAAGTGCCTATGTATAAGTTTTTAGATAAATAAGTTTCTCAGACTTATGCGCGTAATTGTATAAAAGAATAAATTTCGATAGAAAACCAAGTAGGTAACATAAACAAATAAAGTAAATGTTGAAAACAACAGCCAGAACAGTCATATTTAGAACACTGTCGTTTTCCAGCTTATCAAAGCAGTGTCTAGTCAGCATACATTTGACTGTAGACTGTTACGTCCAGGTCTCCGCAAATACTGTTGAAGCTAGTCCTTTTTGATAATCTCCACATTGTTGTGTTTGGATTGGATGGATGATGGATAATAGGAGAGCTAGTGAAGTCAGTAGTCATTCTCCACCTGATGAGCTGCTTGCTTATGTAACAACAAAAAAAAATCACATAGACACTTCATCTCTATATTTAGGTATACATTTGGCGCTTCCTTATTGGATCTACGTTCGTAGAGAATTAGCGGAAAACGTTCCCTCGGGAGAAGTTTCGGGAAGTTCTTTTCGTAAACGCTAAATGACGTGACGAAGTGTTATTAATATCCTTTCTGTTCGCAACCCTCGTTATTACTGAGCTCCGTCGTCATTTTAACTGTCTTATAAATAACAATATAAGTATTTAGAAATAAAAAAAGTATATTGTATTTTGCGGGCGACGCCGCCATGTTGGATGCTTTACCATAAAATTTGATATTCTGGGGATGAAGATATATGTAATGACACCTTGCGTAAATGGATGGGACCCTGTTCTGATGGGTCTCCGACTAAACTAAACAATAATAAAACTCAAGGAGCTTTTATATCTGCGCTTGGACCAGAACTCAACAAATTGACAAAAGTCATAAAAAAAAAACTATCTAGAAAATATTAGCTGGAGAAGCTGCCAGTCATCAATAGCTTGCACCTCAAAATCGGTTAAGCCGTTAAGGCTACAGGAGGTAACTTAACTTCTATGTCTCTATGTAGATTTCTACATACAGACATACACCCGAAAACCATTAACTGGGGCAATCGGAAAAAGGAGGATAGGAATCCGTATTGCATGTTTTTTTTCTATAAGTGTGCATACCCAATTCCTCCGAGATTCCGTGACTATGTATTGCGTGATTATTTTCTTATTGGAAAGAAGATATTTTCGAGGTATATCAATCTAACTTTTGGTGTAGATGTCCAGGAGTAGGCCACAGCATGAAGAAAATAGTACAGTATGATGAGCCGGCGGAAAACTTGATATCGTTGTCAGTGATAACTTTTATTTTTAAGGGAATCACGTACACAAATAACTTGATGAACTTTACACTGTTTTTACGTAAAATATATTTAGACTGAATAAAATAGAATATAAACAATAATAACAGAAAAGTATACGTCCAATCTTTTAAACGGTAAATTATAAACTGATTAAACAAAAGATACACAGAAAGAACAGGCAGTGTTCAAATTTTGAATTTAAAATATTATGACTTAACCGAAAAAGAAACAAACAAGGAGAATACTGAATAAAGAGAACCAACGAGTCGCATGGCGTCTCGTTACAAAGATCTGGTGGTCTTACCCATGGGGGGACCGTTACTCCTTAAGTCGGAAAGAGTGCCGCAACCAGGTGACTACTTGCAAGCCTGATAATTTATTATTTATATATGCACATACACACAGCGCCATCTAGCTCCACACTAAGTAACTAGGCTTGTATATGTATATACCATATGGTTGATAAACTACACAAACACATTTTTTTTTTGTAAATAAATACATAAATATAAATGAAAAACATCCATAACTCGGGAATACATGTCTGTATTCATCATACAAACATATGTCCCTAGCGGGATTCGAACCCGCGACCTTGTGGTTTCAGCAGCAGCAGGGTGGTGGCAGCAGAGTTTCTAACCACTATACCAAACAGGTCGTCAGGTAGTACAGAGTTATTTAATGCACTCCGAAGACGGAGTACACAACCGCATTAAATTCTTTGCTCCTGTCATATTTTAGACCGTCATGTAAAGGTTAAATGACCTGGGCAAATCTTCCCATGAAAATATCTGCAATTCGTTATTGTGGGCTTTTTTAAATGTACAACGGGTTAGCGTTTGGCCTCAATCACACCTGATGTTAAGTGAAGATGATGCCAAAGGTGGAAACGTATTAACCAGGAAACACCATCTCATTTGGGGAACTGGCTATCTTATCTCTGATAACGGCAGCAGCAGACTTAGATAAGATGGTGGTAGCTAGCCAGGCGGACATTTAAAATGCCCTACCTGTAACCTAACCGAGTACTAAACATGTGGCCCGATGGGATCGAACCCGCCACATCCGATTCGTAAACCCTATGTTGTTTACATTGAGCCACGGAGGCGTATACATGATGATAAAATGAGAATTGCACACTAGTTTCAAAGTAGCTCTATGTCTTTGGCCACGAATTGGAATGTACTATCACGAAAACAAAGACAACATCTGGGATTTGACCCGACAGATAATTGAGAATGTTTGCTTCCCACACGGGTCCCTTTGGGAGATAAAATTGAAATTTGGAACACGCTACGTTATAATCATTGTACTGGTTGAAATGTTCTACATAACAAAGCAGGATGGCTTTATTGACTTTCTACTGTACCGCTCTTTTTAGGGTTCGGTAGCCAAATGGCAAAAACTAATCCCGTTTATATCGGTATGGGTAGTAATGGGATATGTTTATACCCTCTTCAATTTCGTCATGACCGACCAATGTCTATATTGCATCGATTTTTCCGTGGCTCAATGTAAACAACATTGGGTTTACGATTCGAAGGTCGTGGGTTCGATCGCCAGTGGGGTACATGTTTAAGTACTCGGTTTGGTTGGTGGTAGGGCAATTTAAATGTTCGCCTGGCTAGCTACCACCATCTTATCTAAATTTGCCGCTAAGCAGCAATTGCATAAATAGCATTGTTGTGTTCCAGTTGTCAGAGATAAATTAAAGTATTGGGGTTTCCGGGTCAGTACGGTTCCACCTTCGACCTCATATTCACTTAACATCAGGTGTGATTGAGGTCAAGTACGAACCCGTCGTGCATAAAAAAAAATCGTAAAGACCTGTTTCACCGACAGTTATGCAGTAGATAGATAAAAAGTTTGTTGCTTAAACTGGCACAAATAAGAAACACAATATTATACAATACATTATTAATAAACTATAAAAATTAAATTACTTATTCATATGGGCATGTGTGCAACAGCCATGCGACGAGGTCATAGCTCAATGCATTAATGCTCATAGGATGAGCAAGCACTGTTTTTCAGTTATCATCAGGTAGGAGGCGCGCGGGACAAACATAAAAAGAGAAAAGAAAAGAGGAAAGAAACATCACTAAAGTTTGTGCTCAATCACGGCGAAACGGATGGACGGATTTGGATATAGGTAGAATGTATCCTGGATTAAGACATAGGATATTTTTTATCCCGATAAAGTGAGTAGTTCCCTCGGGATAAACAAATTTCCGCGATAAAGTTATTCTACGCTGTCGAAGCCGTGGGCGAAAAGCTAGTATTTAAATATAAATTAAAATATTTTTTTTTTTTTTTTATATATTTCGGATACTTACACCAATCATCTAGTTCCAAACTAAGCAAAGCTTGTACTATGGATACTTGATAACGGATAAATACATATACATAAATATTTATAAAAACATATACCATGACTCCGGAATAAATAAATGTACATCACACAAACATTTACCCGTCGCGGGATTCGAACCCGCAACCGTTGGTTTCGCTGACAGGATCACCCAGTCCCCGGAATGTGTTGGGGTTTCCGGGTCAGTACGCATCCACCTTCGATGTCATCATCACTTAACATCAGGTGTTATTGAGGTCAAGTATCAACCCGTTGGGCATAATATATATATGTAGGTGTCTAACTGCGTTAGCACACGCTACATGTTTTATGTTTACCTACACATAACTTATATAAATCGGGAGTATTGATGCAAATTTTACCGAAAAAGCTGGTAAAATACGGGTATGTTACGGTCTTTTTAAATACCTTATGACGTTTTTAATTTTAATTTGTATTAAATCCCACTCACGTATAGTTGCAAAATCATAATGCGACGTTGCCGATTAGTGCAGTCCGCCATATTGTGCGGCATATGCGCTCTTGCCATTCCGCTGTAGGTGGGCGACTGAGCAAGCGGCGATCAGTTGACTTGGTTTTGTCCGGAAGACTACAAGCGCATGAGTAATCACAATGTTTATTCGAAAACTTTCTTGTTTGTGAAAATTGTGGCAAGAAATCTTAGCGCCCTCTGTTGCATGGACCCGGAATTTTTATGAAGTGAAAACACAATACTGCCACCGCAATACTGCCACCGCATTTTTGGTAGTAGTTTAATACGTTTTTTACCGAATATTACCATATTTTACCGTAAAATACCGTATTTTACGTAAAATATCCTTTTATACCGTATTTTACCGGGGTAATTTTACCGCTTTACATCTCTAATCAGGATCGTCTAAGGATAGTCGTTCCCTAACCTTTGTGTAGGATACTTGCATATACTCGTACCTCAGCACTTCTAGAGAAACTAAAACTTTAATATCTAAATGGCTCCAATATCTCACATATGAGGAAACCGAAAATCTTCTTTATAAGATAAGTAAATATAGGTATTATACACATACATACAAACACACACTCGCACACACATACGCACACATACACATACACAAACACACACACACACATATACATATATATACATAACAAACAACAATTGTGAGTTATGTAGATACTTAAGAAATTTTTTGTAATTTTTCTTTAATTTTTTCATTTTGGTGGTGTTGTTATACTTATTAGTTCTGTTGTGTTACAATATTTATTTTATATAATGCTAAGTATAACAATACATTCGTTGGTACGCTGTCGCTTTGGAGATGGGCGTTTATAGCTACACTACAGTTTCCAACTACAGTAGCTATCATCGCTATTTTGTACTGTGTATATTTATTTCTGCATCCAATAAAATTATTCTTATTCTTAAAATTGTGATGTACGAGTAGCAATAAAATCGTGTTTTTCCGCAGTTTAATATTTTATTTTGTCACCTAAAAGCTAACCAAAAGCGTGTTCTATAGATACAGATACTAACTAATAATAGATTAATTAATAATATACCTACTTACGTTAAATACCAATCCTTACAGGGATAAAGTTTAACCAGCCACACAAACCTAGATATCTAAAATTAAGGACGAAGTGAGGCGTACATACCTACTTGTACGGGTAACACCCCAACAAAACTAATTGATTCAAGTTTGATTACTTCGACGTTTGATGACTTAGGGAACGCTAAATTCTGATCAATCAACGCGCTGAAACTAAGGTCGGGACGATACTGATTCCTATTAGTATGTTTAATAGGTGTAGATAGGTAGTCATATCAAAAAGGTTAGGTATTTCATTACTTACTGAGTTCCCTTGCTAACTTTGAATTTAAGGGTTAAACATGGTGTTACCCAAATAGCCGTAAAGCTGAAAGGGTGTTAAAGAATCCGTTGTCAAGAGTCAATTGAAAATATATGAAATCCTTAGTACAATATAAGTTTACAAGTTTTGTGTTTAGTATTTTGAACATAGTAAATTATCATAGTAGGACTTATAGCCTGTCAAGGCCTTTGACAATTGTTTGTCTCTTTCTTTCGCCCCTTCTCACTCTGGCAATCAACGCGACAACATCGCGCTCTGTATATTTTAGATATAAAAATTGGAATAAACCCGAATTGTGCAATAAATAATAATTATTATTATTAAATTCTTTATTGCACACAAAACTAAAATACATAGAACATTTATTATAATGTTAGATTATAGGAAGTTAAAAGCGTATCCTTACTGGACTTGGTAGCTAATGTTAGCTATGAAAAACCGCGAAAATGTAAACTGCGTGGGAAAACAAATCCAAACCTGTTGTAAAATAAATAAATAAAAATAAATAAAAATTATTTATTTGCAAGAATATGGTACAATAAGGTCTTAATAAATTATTTTCCAAGACATACTCTGCTAAGAAGCGTGCAAAATATTATAATATGTGAAGACAGATCATGCATTAAAAATCAATAAATTGGAAAAATATAAATGTCAAAATCTGTCATCTTACAGATCAGAAAGATAATTTAAACAATGAATAAAATAAAATAACAATTCATTAAAATGTCAGTAAAAAAGGCATGCAAATGTCAGTAACCAGGTGCTAATTACAATTGATCATTAATAAATTCTTGAACAGAATAATAGCATTTATTCAAATAAAAAACATGTACTTGTTTTTAAAAGGAATTAGACTTTTGTCCTTAAAACTATCTGGCAAATGATTGTAAATCCTTATGGCCATACAGAATGCATTTTTATTTGGTGATTCACGAAGACGTGACAAAAAATGCTTCTCGATGACACCTGTAGCCTTCTACAGATAAGATCCTATTTTTATACTAGAATTCAATGCAATGTAAATTTATCACGGAGTACCGAGTGAAATTAATTGAAACCCATTCAGATGTCGCTATCGAGTTTTATTGTGGTCTCTAAGTAAGCCTTCGGAGAAGATAGGCTTTGGTATACTCGGCCGGCATCTTACTAAAATATTTCACCCAAGTATACTCGTACGTACTAGGTAAATAGAATTTGAACAGATATTGTTTATTTTAGGACTTATTTCTAAACTTTAGATTCCAGTAAACCTACACAGATCTAGGTTGATAATTCACCATCAGCCAAGACAAGAAACTCCCTTCCGGCATCAGTCGTTCCTGAATCCTACAACCTTAGGATCTTCAAGAATAGAGTGAATAGGCTTTTACTGGGATCGCGTGCTTCATCTTCGACCACATCATCACTTTCCATCAGATGATGTCCTGGCTCCGTGGCTCAATGTAAACAACATTGGGTTTACGATTCGGAGGTCGCGGGTTCGATCCCCAGTTTGTACTTGTTTAAGTACTCGGTTTGGTTGGTGGTAGGGTATTTTAAATGTCCGCCTGGCTAGCTACCACCATCTTATCTAAATCTGCCGCCAAGCAGCAATGTTAATAGCATTGTTGTGTTCCTGTTGTCGGAGATAAGATAGCCAGTACCCAAATATTTAGGTTTCCGGGTCAGTACGCTTCCACCTTCGGCCTCATCTTCACTTAACATCAGGTGTGATTGAGGTCAAGTGCTAACGCGCGGTGCATGATTGTGGTTGAACGCGTATTCAGTTGATGGTAAAAAAAAACAATGATTTTGTAGGATTCTGTACCTACCAATAAGATAAAAAGAACTATATCTACTTATAGCGGCTCTATCGTTCTCTATAGAAGCTCCTGTTTCTTTCTTGTCAGCAGTCTCTTGTCTGGTCTAATGTAGCACTATCGTTGGCCTATTCTGACTAAGTATTTTCTTGATCTGGTATATCTTGCACTTAACCTTGGTTCACTACTCTCTTTTCTTCTATTGAATTGACGACGTTTGTATTAAGAATAAGATTCTTGTTTAATAAGGGTGGTATTTTATATCTGAACGAGTATTGAAGGAGCATGCATTATATTATATATCACACACGCCGGCGCGCACGTGCACACACTGACCTCCCCCACACCACCCCCCACCCCCACACACAGACATACGCAACCCATACAACACACAATCTGTCTTTTACTTTTATTATTAAAAAAATATGTACATTGAGTGACATATAGTTCTTGTAACATAGTTGTAACCTGCTGTTCCTGAACCGATTTACACCAGCTTAAGTAATTTTGTTTTATGAATGAGTGGGCCCTCCTGACACAGGCAAATTTTCTTATTTACCTATACTAGGAGAATCCAAATACTAGTGTAAGCTGTTTCGAAATAAATATTATTTTATTTAAGAATACCACGAAAAGATTGTTTTGCTCATAGTACCCTAGGTGAATACCATGGACAAAGTTAAGGGTAGTAATTTCCTGTAAAGATGACTCTAGGACAGCGAAGATGAACCAATGGCCCGCGTCAAAATAATTTCGGCGCACCTTTGAGTTAGTATCTTATCGAATTTCAATATGGCTAAGGCAAGAATAGAAAAGTGCGAGATAAAAATGTGTGTAATAAAGAATTTTCAACTTTATGGGACTGAGAAATATAGCATATTATTACTATTCTTCACTTTTCACTATTGGTACACTATTGGTTCAACACCTACCCAACATGCTGTGACTTCTCCCTGGAACAGTACGATGCGACGGCACCACTCCAACACTGGTTTTAGTTTCGTTTAGTTTAGTTAGTGTACATCCGAATCGACACCATTGACAATTAAATAGCGTAATAGCAATTAGAAGGTAGTGGTAGAGCCACGCTGTAAGTTATTAGCTTGCAGCATGAATGGGCCGGCTCGACCGGGGAAGTACCACCCTCTCGCAGAAGACTTACGTCTGAGTAGTGGCATTTTGCCACTGCGCTTCGTCCGGTGAGCGAGGGCGCCGGAGGCCCACCTTCCAGTCTCTCTCCAGAATGGTAGCGGTATTTAAAGTACCCCAGGAGGGTACCAGCACTATTAGTGCTGGAGAATCCCTCATCGCTCAGGCTGCCCTATTTATTCTGGGGTGGACACCTTCCTCAAAGGCCGGCAACGCATCTGTGACCCTTTTGGTGTTGCGGGTGTCCATGGGCGGCGGTGATTGCTTTCCATCAGGTGACCCGCATGCTCGTTTGCCGCCCTCTCATACATATAAATTAAAAAAAAAAAAAGTCTAAAAGTATATTGTTTGTTTGCAGGCGAGCAGCGGTTGGGCCGCGGGCATCATGCCGCGCGCCGGCGCACTCCTGCTGGCGCTAGCGGCTGTCCTGGTCGCCGCCGAATGGGCGCACGCGTCCTACATCGATCCAGGTGAAAACGACTGTTGCCTTACCGAGCTTCACGCGACCTCCTTCCCCATAGGGTTGGCATTACTGCCGTTGCATTTCATTGGCTACACTCCCATTGTGAAGTGGGAAACTTCTCTTCATATTTACACAGCCTATTCCTTTCTTTAATTAGTCTGGGGTCCAAGGTAGTGCTACACGTAGGGCACCGTCTACCTTCAGTAGGCGCCGTGTCGAGTACCACTGTTGATCGAGTACCACAGGAGTTACAGTGGGAGGAGTGTGGAGGTGGGATCTGTTGCCTTACCTCACAATACGGTGGGTATTGTGAGGTAAGGCAATACACAATTATGATAATGACATGTTGTCTAACGTAAAAGTAGTTGCTTCAACAAAATTCTATAATAGCGTACTTATTGCCGTGCGGGATGTTATAAGTTTCAAGCGTTTGTCTGGTAGTTTCCTAGTTCCCAAACGCATGGACATATTTCAATTCAGTTCTTTATTTGAAGGCTGGTTTAATTGGGATTACTTTATTTGTGCTTTGACTATTTGGCGGTTGAAAACAAAATTAAAAGGTAATTGTCAGTTTTTATGGCCTTCCCTTATTTTGATTGTTTGTTATTTATAGAAAAATTAACCATATCAGTAACCCTTTCGATCTGCATCATAAAATACGGCATGTTATTTTTTGTCGCATTTGACCGGTTCGAATCCCGACTAATACAAGCGATTTTTCATAAATCCATAAATGCAGAATTTATTGTTTTTAAAAATAAAGGAAAGTCTCCTTTACTCAGAATGTGTTATTTGCAGTATTTAAGGTAGTTGCCATCCATGTGGCATTCGATCTTTCCATTCTGTATACACCACCTCACAGCGTAGCACACTATACATCCTCTTCGCTGCCTCCTCCCTTAGATTGTTAAAATCCTTGCACCAATAACGCTATTCATCAAATATCTACCTCTTAGAACTTAATAGTAGATAAAGATATTCAACTCTTACAACACCAATGAGAAGAAATAGGTTGTACCAATCTTTTCTGTTCGGCAGGTTCTTGAATGGTACCGCGTCTAGTTGAATGTTGTATAACTCGCCCTATGGTTAGATGCAACAACGTTCAGTGCTGCACGGTAGCTTGAAACGACGAGACGATACAAATCAAATTAAAAAAGTTTTATTTCGCATGTTGTCATTCACAAGACCGACTCCGCAGAGAAGAATGAGCAAGAAATTCAAAGGGTTGCTCTTTTGAAATGCGAAAATTTTACAAAAACACGGAATGATTTTGTGGCGCGCTTTGGAAGAAGCCTCTGCCCAGCAATAGTAGGTGGGGTGATGTTCAATCTTTTCTGTGCTGAAAGGTATAAATGAAGTCTTACAACTGTCAAATTCTTGTCCACAGGAGACGACGATATCGACGTCAATCTAACTGACTACGGGGAGGATCCAGCTGACTTGCAAGTGCTGCAGGATGTCGGGAAGTGAGTATAAGTGACGCTAAACTGCATTGAAAAGAAATAAATCTATTAAGCTCAGGCGACAGTTCCGCGTTCCAATTTACTTAACCTCTTATCCACAGAATGCTATTATTGCGACAATTTAAATTCGGACCTCTTAAATAAACAGACGATGTCGCGTATCAGAGCGCGGCGACTAGCGTATTCCCATCAAATTAGCAAAGTCGATTTCGCAAAATATACTCCCTTCTATCGCAAGACGTTGCCACATGCCTTTGTCGCACAGTCTATAGCTATAGCGCGACATGCGTGTCCATGATCTAATTGAACTTAAGAACGTAGAAGTCTAAAACCAGGCTAAATTAGATTCCGCTTGTAACAAAATTGAATTTCCAAATTTTCCGATTCGCATGACTCATTGCACTGTCGATATGCCCGAGCACCAACTTAGGCTAGCGTTCGATCATATGGTTTCAGACGATCGTCGCTGATCTACGTTTTCAGGCGGGCCTGTGTGCGGCGCGGGGGCAACTGTGACCATCGACCGGGAGACTGCTGCCACTCCTCCTCGTGCAGGTGCAACCTGTGGGGCTCCAACTGCCGTTGCCAGCGGATGGGGCTCTTCCAGAAGTGGGGGTGAGCCCTACCTCCCTCCCACCGGCTCCCCTGAAGCGGCGACCAACTCCCACCAGCCGACTTGACCGCCGCTCCATTGGATGCGACAACCATTGCGTTTTACTAACGGACCCGTTGCGTTCTTACTTTCCTTTACTACTTCCGCTTCTATCTTCTTCACTTTTTAGAGGTAACGCTTAGGGAGAATCGAAAACAGGGACCTAGTTTAGTTTGGAAATATTTTTGAACCTTTTATACAAAATTTAGAGACACGGATTTTAGTTCGCATTAAAAATGAAATTTGGTTTTGAATATTTCTTTTCTAGTTTCTGTAGTTCTTTTATCTAATTGAGCCGAGTGTCCGCTTACGTGGTTGACCAATCACCCAGCCTTATTGTCCAATCCGCAAGCCTGACGCTAAGCTCGGCCAATCAGATCCTGCAACTGCCTCTGGCGATGCGTTCCTTGGGATTGCTTTTAGTTTGACATTTTTAATTTTCACCAACGGAACCATCGCTCCGATGCCAGTTACTTCTATCGCAATGTATGTATGTAGAGTTAAGTAAGCTAACAGTAGAGAAATAAAATCAGTAGCTGCTAAATTGATGGTAAACTTATGTCAATAGGAAGTAGACACTACAAAATAGAAAAAAAAAAATAAATGTAAAAGTAAATGTTCTAGTCATATAAGAGACTAACGATAAAGAGAAAAACTTGGTGAAAGACGCTATAATAAGCCTCTAATAAACAACGCCACTTGTATTTGCGATTGGCAACTTAGATTTATATAAAATCATATGATTAATAAAAGGAATCTTTAATGTACTCTATGCTACTCTCGGACAGGGGGTATAATGGTATTGCAGCCTAGTAGATTCTTCTGTACGTAGTTTCTTATAATGTATGTTCCTGATTATGGGATATGATAATTATACTAATACTAATATCGGAATATGGAAATGATAAATTATATTAATAAATGTTTATGGACGAAATGTGACTGTTAATTTGAATCCTTGTATTTCTTTACGGTGGATTAGATAAGTCTATCCATCACGTATACCAATATAAATTGAGAACTCCATTTTCGGGCAACAGATCCGATTAAGGTCCACTTCGAGAAAGAGGCCAATCGACAAATCCAACTCGAATGGGCAGCGTTCGGGCAACTCCGCTATGTCTTCTCGTCCAAAATACTTCAGTTCTGGAAGGCAAGTCTTTATTCAATGTGTGTTACTGGCTATGTCTTATGGCACTGAAACATAGTCCATCACTATGGGTTTAATAAGACAGCTCAAGATAGTAAAGCACGTAATAATAAGCGTGCAATTCGTGCCATTTATAAATTAGGACCTAGAGTGTCTCTTAGGGATAAGTTTAAGGAAATTAATATCTTAACAATGACTTCTCAATACATTTATGAGAATTTGTTATATGCAAAAAAAATATAATCTTATTCGCTAAAAATAGTGATAGGCACAATGTTAATAATGGAATAAGAACCAGTTATCTGTTTATGTTAGCCGACTTCACAAAGTTAGTAAAGCCTTCAAAGGGAAATGTATACGCTTTTATAATAAGGTTCCAGTAGACATTCAAAATTTGCCATTAAATAAATTTAAAGCAATCATAAAACAAGAATTATTAGCAAAAGGTTATTATAAAGTCACTCACTATTTGAATGATAAGCAAGCATGGACATAGCTGTCTTATTATTCATATAATTATGAAATCACAAATTGTAACCCATAATCTGTTTAAAAGAGCAACCCTAGAGTTTCTTGCTCGTTCTTCTCTGGGGAGTCCGCTTTGTGAATGAGCCGTAAATTTAATATTAATATTAATAGTGACGTTTTCAAGTGATAATTTAATCCTATGAAATAAAATATTTTGATTTGAATGAGTTATGGAGAAGGCTGTGCTCGGCGCTTCACTACGTGATCGAATCAGGAACGAAGAAATCCATCGATGAACGAAAGTCACCAACATAGCCCAGCGGATTGGTAAGTAGAAGTGGCAGTGGGGCACATTGCTCGAAAACTGATGGCCGGTATGGCATTAAAACTCTCGAGTAGAGACTAACCAACGGCAGACCTAGCGTAGAACGTCCATTCACAAGATGGACGGACAATCCTCGACTTTCATTAAGTCGTTCACCTACCTTGTGAGTGGGAAGTCGCTGGATGCAGGCCGCTTCCAATCGATCACTCTGAAAGTCTATGGGGAAGCCTATGTTCAACAGTGAACGTTCGATGGTTGATATGTTGATAAGATACGTTTTTGACCACAATCTCACCTGATCGAAAGTGACGACTTGGTGAAGGAGAAGCACACGATTCTGTTATTATCAGCTGCACTGGAAGAGGACACCATACTTGGGGGGACTGAAAATCAGCAAATCTGCTGAGTCCCTACCTTTTCATCACAGTTTGACCTAATTTATAATCAATTAATTACTTGTTAAATTAACTTTGTGGTGAATAAATGCCTTTTATTCACCACAAATTTGTGGATGTATGTCAAACAGTAGCAATCTGTATTTTCAAGCAACTCCTGTAGACCATCGACTGGGGTTTTTTTTATGCACGACGGGTTCGTACTTGACCTCAATTACACGTGATGTTAAGTGAAGATGATGTCTAAGGTGGAAGCATACTGACCCGGAAATCTCAACACATTTGGGGGACTAGCTATCTTATCTCTGACAACCGGAACACAACAATGCTATTAACATTGCTGCTTGGCGGCAGACTTAGATAAGGTGGTGGTAGCTAGCCAGGCGGACATTTAAAATGCCCTACCACCAACCAAACCGAGTACTTAAACATGTACCCCGCTGGGGATCGAAATCCAATGTTGCTTACATTGAGCCACGGCGGCGGAGGCATAATAAAACATTATTGAGCTCTACACTACTGCATTCTCCGCCGTGCGTGAACACACCACGCAAAGTACCTAACTTCAATACCGCTTCAACAATCGTTTCAAAATTGATATTTATAATGAAAAATATTGAAGCAGCGTTGTAATTTTCTGACTACTTCAACAACAAGTCAAGTCGATCACTTTGAGAGTGTTAGGTAAAATAAGCAAAACTTTAAGTTTGGCGGTACATGAAAGCAATCTCCTCGAGATCCTTCAAACTTCCAGCTAGTCCATCTAATCTTGACGCCGATTAAAAAAATATTTTCGGAAGTCAAGGGTTCTTCGCCATTAGCAACTTCTTTATTAGGAAACTTTGAACTTTTTTACAGTTCATCAATCGTAATCCTTCGAGATAAACTTTACCCTTTAATCAGATACAATTAATTTATCGAATTCTAACTGAAACTTTTTGTATGAGTAATGAACTCCTGGTTATTCTAATTGTACTTATAGACCTCTCTATGCATTTAAATAAATGTAATCTCCTCTAAAGATTGCATAAGTTAGACATATTGGCCGGATAAAAATTAGTGCATTGTTTACGTAGGCACCTAAATATTATCCTTTTGCTTGATTGTTAGTTTGTAATATGTGCTTAGCTAGGCAAATAATTATTATTGTTTATGTTCGTTTCTCTTAGGCTTAGACACTGAGATGTGTATACTCGTTTTTGTATAATCGTGATTGTATAATCGTTTATTTCATTATTAATAAAGAACTTTACAAACAAAACAAACAAACAACTTATTGACCTTGTGTCACAATTTGTCTAAGAAATGGTTTAGTAGTAATTCCACCAAGTGAGCTGCTGTTGAACATTAATTTTTCTCTATTCCATAAACTAATAATAAAGAAAACTTAATTAGTAAACAAATAACCTTGACTCAAAAATGGAGCGTGACCGTAAGGGGTCCGCTCGCTGGGGTCGGTGCTGCGCGAATGATGATGAATCAGCACCGCCGATAAGTTCAAGCTGTAAGCTTAAATACGCTGGAAACCAAGCAATAGTAGAGCTGCCAACGGTAAATCTTGTCGCCGGGCACCGCAGCTGCTTCGTGCGCTCTTCCAGAGCCATCGATATTATTTATCAAGACGATGACGTCGATTTTGGATCAAATAAAGTTTTCTTATTTTTATAATAAAAGTCACTAAGTCATTTAAGGGACAATCCGGTAGACATTCAAAATTTGCCTTTAAATAAATTTAAAACAACCAGTAAACGGAAACTATGTGCCAAAGGCTATTATAAAATTTCTGACTATCTGGATGATAAGAATGCGTGGACATGAACCGCTCGGCAATATCCAGTATATTTTATTCTTATTTTTCTTTGTGGAATCATAAATTTTACAATTATTTCAAATTATATTTGTATTAACTTATTTAAAAAGAGCAATCCCGGAGTTTCTTACTCGTTCTTCTCTGGGGAGACTTTTTTTTTTTGGTTTCATTCTCTCCTTTAGGAGAAGGCAAAGGGATCTAGCCCATAACAGCCATGTCTTATTTCTCTTATTTCTTCAGTTTGTAAGTCAGTCTCAGTCAAAACAAGTAATTCGTCGTATACTTGGCGTATACAGAGTCTAGTCACGGTCAAGTCATTCTTCAGTAAAGTGGCAGAATGCTTTACAAAAGATTTTGGCGGCTTCTTGTGGGAACCCGAAAGCTCTGTTACGCACTTTAATTTACACTTCCCTTCACTTGTACACCATCACTAAAGTTTGCTGCACAATATTCTGCCATTATTAAGCTTCAAAAGTTAGAATGCCCAAATTATAAGAATTATAAAGAAAAATGCTACTTCACTCGCCGAGTTCCCGCCAAAAAGCCTTTGGGGAGACTGCCTGGTGAATGAGCGATAACTTTATGTCATGACGATTTTAAATGTTATTCTTATAACGTACGAAATAAAACATTTTTGATTTTACTTTAATGGTCTGGAAATCACTAAAAAGGCAAAACAAGATGTGTCTTACGAAGAGCCTCGGTGAGAAGAAATACAGATGGATCATGACCTGGATGAACACAGACGTTATATCTCGAAATAGCGTGAGTGAACCGCTGCACTGGCAACAGTTCAACAAACTAAGTACATCAGACGGATGTAAAAAGAAATATTTCCATAATTTTATATTTTACTTTACTTAAGCATTCGGGAGCTCATACCACTAGGATCCAAACTTCAAAACTTCAAACTTCAAGCATTTATTTCAACGTAAGAATTAAGATACATGATATCATTTGTTGAATGTCAATTTAAATCTACTGGAAATAAAAAAAAATATTGCATTTATCTGTCAGTCGGTATATCCAAGCTACTACCGCTTCGGAAAGGGAATTCATCTGTGGGAAAAGAAGCGGCGCAAGAAACCCACAGGATCATTGTTGTTCTTTTTTTTAAATAAAGTTTTAAATAAAGTAAATAACTAATACAATTTTATAATTTTGGGGAGCTGGTCGAAATCCATTCCCTTTATCCACCACTGGATCGAATACCACTCTGGAGTTCACTGTAGTCTACCATTGGTCAATGCGGATCCTGTAATACTTCAACTCCATTGTGAGATACTAGGCGAAAGAGATACTACCCGCTGCTCAATTTAACCGATACACTTCTCGGAGAAAATTAAATTTCCATCCACATCACCTGGATGAGTGGAAGTCTACCACTGTACGTTTCTCAAGAAACTTCTTACCACGTACGACCACCCTGTGGAACGGACTTCCGGCAGCGGTATTCCCGAACGAGTACGACATTGGAACCTTCAAGAAACGAGCCTACACCTTCCTCAAAGCCGGCAACGCATCTGTGACCCTTTTGGTGTTGCGGGTGTCCATGGGCGGCGGTGATTACTTTCCATCAGGTGACCCGCATGCTCGTTTGCCGCTCTCTCATATAAAAAAAAAAAAAAAAAATAAGAGATAAATTTCTGTTAAGAATAATTAGATACAACGATAGCGTCAGTAAAAGTAACTTACCTACTTGTCCCTATCAGCAAGTTTCAATTCTCATAAATGGCGCCAATGGGTCCCGACTACATTCAGTAAATTTATATTAGTTTTTCTATACTTGAATACTAATAAATAAATATTTACATACTTAAACTTACTTAAATTGACGACCTGTTTGGTGTAGTGGTTAGAAACTCTGCTGCTATACCAAAAGGTCACGGGTTCGAATCCCGCTAGGGGCATATGTTTGTATGATGAATATAGACATGTGTTGCCGAGTTATGGATGTTTTTCATTTATATAGTTATGTATTTATTTACAAAAAAAAATGTATTTGTGTAGTTTATCAACCATCTGGTATCTATAATACAAGCCTAGTTGCTTAGTGTGGAACTAGATGGCGCTGTGTGTATGTGCAAAGATTTATTATTATTATATTTATTGGTACAATCAGGTTCATTCACGAGTTCTTGCGTGTCCTTATTCATAAGTTCCGTAACTGTGGCTAACTCAATGCTACTATAACTTACTTGTTGAACCCCGTCGCTTTATATCGTGAGATTTTATTTTATCTAAATCTTAATAAAACCTTTCCATTCCGTCTAGCCCGGTCATTTATCTTCGTTTGCCCGCACGCATACTCAACGATTAGGTGCGAATACGTGAACACTTGAGAGGATTTAATCTGAATTCGTATTAAGAATCTTATCTGAACCGTAATTGATCATATTTTTCGATATCCTCTCGTTTGGATGGGAATTTATTCGTAATGATATACGATCTGATGTATACGTGAGTGACATAAACGCTATAAGACTTATCTACAGGGACGGGAGTCGCGTCGAGCGGCGCGTTGAGCAAAGCGTGATGTCGCGCGACTAGGGCCAGGATCCCCGTTCGCGGGGTACCACAGCGCCCCTTGGGGGGGGGGCTGGAGCCGCTTATGCGTTCCCAGGTCCTCCCTATTGCCGAAGAAGGGGGTTTTAGTGGGTATTTTAGTGGGATCACAGCGGCGCAACTGTCGCTCCTGCCATATTGATAGATAGATAGATATATCGTTTATTTGTATCTCCAGCCACACACATACCATAAGTTCCAAAGCAATTGGATAAAAAATATTTTATAACAATTCATAAAAGTAACATCAGGATACACTAGATTATGTGTGTGCTACAGCCGTACAAATGGGCCATAGGTCAGTGTGTACAATTGCTCAGAGATCTACTTCTTCTTGTAATTCTACTTCAATTCGTTCATGTCAAAGGCATGACCCTTTTTGCATCCATATTGATGATAGCGCATATGTCTTCATTGCCCGTTGACCTACCAAACGACCCACTAGTGCTGAATGTTGTCCCAAAAACACGGACTTTGACTCCCTCGGTTTAGGGTTGCCAGATCGGAAAAATACAAGAAAGTGTCTGCACGTAAATTTCGAATTTTAGGGTTATTATTTAATAAGAATATGCAAATTGAAAAAGGTATGCTGAGATTGTTTGGACATGTGGAGGAATGAATGAAGGAAGACTAACGAAAGAGATAATATACGAAGAGAGTGTGGATGGTGGTGCTGGTTGGTGAAGACCACGGTGAACGTACCACAATCAAATTAGGGATGTCTTTTTTTTTCATGCACAACCGACATTTAACCGTCTTCATGGCTCAATTTAAACAACTTTGGGTTTACGATTCGGAGGTCACGGGTTCGATCCCCAGCGGGGTACATGTTTAAGTACTTGGTTTGGTTGATGGTACGGCATTTTACATGTCCACCTGGCTAGCTACCACCATCTTATCTAAATCTGCCGCTAAGCAGCAATGTGTTAATAGCTAACCCATTGTTTTTAATAGCTAACCCATGCGCGACGGTTTCATACTTGACCTCAATCACACCTGATGTTAAGTGAAGATGAGGTCGAAGGTGGTAGCGTACAGACCCGGAAACCCCATCTTATTAGGGACTGGCTATCTTATCTCTGACAACCGGAACACAACAATGCTATTGACATTGCTGTTTGGTGGCAGATTTGGATAAGATGGTGGTAGCTAGCCAGGCGGACATTTAATATGCCCTACCACCAACCAAACCGAGTACTAAATATGTACCCGGCTGGGGATCGTACACGCGACTTCCGAGTCGTAAAGCAGTTAGTTTTTGGCTTTCAGAAAGGTAAAGTCAGGATTACTTAGTCATCATCCGAGCCGCCTGGTACTTACCTACCTTTATCTAATGGTCAACTGACATCGAATATTAACAATCGAAAAATATTAATCACCCTATATGTTTCCTAAACGTCACATTTCCAAACCGCTCATAACGTTGGAGGATGGAAAAAGCTAATTGTTTTACCCATCAATCTCCCCATGACCCCATTGTTGTGGTTGGCCCACTGACACGGGCTGGGAGTGAAGGAGACAATATATGTCGACTTGTCAACGTGACACATGCGACAGAGCACATTTCGTACAGTTAGCAAAAGTCATGAAATCTACTGGTTCAGAATAGGCCCTGCATGTACTTTAAAACCCCATGTTAGCTAAAGAAATGATAGCATGTTACCTGTATTTAATCTACCCACTTATAATAATAATAAAGGTATTTATTCATCACAAAAAAGAAAAGACAAGCATACCTACATAGAATCGAGAACCACAGTATTGTGATGAATGGGTAGGGACTCAGCAGTTTTGATGATTTTCAGCCCCCCCCCCCCCCCCCTGTAGAGTAGTTGCTGCCACCAAAGAAAGTATGGGCGACTTTCCAATGGCTAACAATACAATGATATGTACAGAATGCGTGCATGGAATTATTAGTCGCCAGACTTTTTAAGAACCTACTATAAAAATTATATCTATTTTTATCCACTTATATAATATACGATATGAATATATTATACTTATAATATATTCATATCTAAATATTAAGTTACATATCTAAATCTGCCGCCAAGCAGCAATGTTAATAGCATTGTTGTGTTCCGGTTGTCAGAGATAAGATAGCCAGTCCCCCAAATGTGTTGGGGTTTCCGGGTCACGCTTCCACCTTTCTACGCCAAATTACAATGGGGTCCTCATATCCATAAATTGGCGAAGAAGCTCAGCTCTGCAGCGTATGCAATCAAAAAAATTAGACAAATATCGGACGTAAATACTGCTTGATTAGTATATTTTAGTTATTTCCATAGCCTGATGTCTTACGGTATCTTGCTGTGGGGAAATTCCACGGATATAAATACAATCTTTGTTTTACAAAAACGAGCCGTTCGTGCAATTTGTCAATTGAGACCTGCAGTGTCACGTAGAGCCAGATTTAAAGAGTATAATATGCTAACCCTTTCGTTACAGTACATTTTTAAAAATCTAATACATATCAAAAAAAAATACAAGTCAAAGTCAATACAAGAAATAAAGATAAACTTGCCCCACTTGTCACATAAGTCGCCTCCGCAAAGTCAGTAATTCATTCAAAGGGTTATGTATACGCTTTTACAATAAAGTACCTGTTGATAAACAAAACCGCCTCCGTGGCTCAATGTAAACAACATTGGGTTTACGATTCGGAGGTCGCGGGTTCGATCCCCAGCGGAGTACATGTTTAAGTACTCGGTTTGGTTGGTGGTAGGGCATTTTAAATGTCCGCCTGGCTAGCTACCACCATCTTATCTAAATCTGCCGCCAAGCTGCAATGTTAATAGCATTGTCGTGTTCCGGTTGTCAGAGATAAGATAGCCAGTCCCCCAAATGTGTTGGGGTTTCCGGGTCAGTACGCTTCCATCTTCGACCTCATCTTCACTTAACATCAGGTGTGATTGAGGTCAAGTACCAACCCGTTATGCATAAAAAAAAAAAAATTAAAGATACTATAAAAAGAAACTTATTAAGAAGGTATATTATAAAATATCGGATTATTTAGATGATAAACATTCATGGACATGACCAGCCCGTTCACATAACCAGGCAATTTCACAATTAATAATGAAGTAAATATATATTTTTTTAATAATTAATAATTTTGTAATATAAAAACCCTTTTTTTTTAAAAGAGCAACCTCTCTAGTATCTTGCTTGTTCTTCTCAGGGGAAAATTGCCTTTTGAACAAGCAGTAGCTTTAAAAATGTAAAATCTGACTGTTTTAAGTATACCCTGTGTGCCTACAAAATAAAGCATTTTTGATTTTATTTGACCTCATCTTCACTTAACATCAGGTGTGATTGAGGTAAAGTACCAATACGTTGTGCATAAAAAAATAATTATATAGAGTACAAAATACCAAACCACACAGCACCGAATACCAACGTTAATGTCATTACTATCAACGTTCTTGCATCACTTTGTTCGTCCATTTTTGCTGGTCTACCAAAAATTTGCTCTTAAATCCGCTAAATCAATTCTCTCTCCACTTCGCAGAACTAAAATTCACTAATCCAGCAAAATGTCCTCATGGCACGTTCGCAACATTATTTAATTTTAGGGCACTCCATTCTATTTTCATTTCCACACTACTGCTAAAAGGTTTGCTAATGAAACAGAAATAGTTTTATTGAAAAAACATAGCCATATGAAGCGGTAACTAGGTGAGATCGTTTGGCATAGTTATGTCGCGCAGTGGCATTATAATACAATACAATACAAATACTCTTTATTGCGCAAAATTTTTATTTATTGTGTTAAATATTTATTGTGCCATTCTATTTTTATTTCCAAACTACTGCTAAAAGGTTTGCTAATGAAACAGAAATAGTTTTTCTCAAACATGCATGGAAATATTGTCATTACTTTCGAAAAAAGAACACGTGATGTATCTAATTTACGGACAGCGAAAAATAAATCCATTGCAGGAGCGTTTTTTGAATTTGGAACATTACAACGCTCCAGCAATGTTGTATGAAACGGCGTGCTGGGGTTATTATATACTCTTTGATTGGATCTCTTTTATCATTCTTGGCATACCAAAATCTCTTTGCTTAGTACAAATTGCGTTCACGTGGCTGTAAGCGTAAATGCGTTTGCCTTTGGCACAGATGATAAATAGAAAATCGGCGGCAAAGCTGAAAATTCGTCTTGATTTGTTATTTAAATATTTATTATTTCCCTGCATTCTTTTGAGAAAAGCACTATATATGCCTCGGCGGAAATGGCAATTGCCTGTCTCGTATTAGTGAAGTCCTCGCCTACGGCTCGGCCTTCAAACTCATACTCGACCTGCATGCCTATTTCCCGGCCTTTGCAATAATGTGCTATTATTGATAAACATAACCATAGGTAACTAGGTGAGATCACTTGGCATAGTTAAGTGGCGCAGTGGCATTATTCGTTTTTGATTAAAGAAGTTAAGCAAAGCCTGTTGCGGTCCACTTCTAGTATTTAATACGAGTGCTTCCGCGCTTCGCTGCCATTTAATACTCGAGCGTTGTTATATTCAATTGAAGGTAGTCGATAAGCCAAGGGACGGCTTAAAATACTGTCAGGTGGTTACTAAAACTGACACAAATCCAGCAATCCGTACTGGGCTCGCATGTGAATTATGGCCCATATATACCCTCAATGAGAAGAGGCTGTGCTCCTACAGTGGGTACGTATAAGGCTGTTATACTGATATTACAGTAAAACTTTTGGTAGTATATTATTTGCATACCTCAAACCAGGGATGCCACGAATATTCGCATTAGCATTAATGCGAATATTCGTGGCATCGTTTTAAACATTCGCATCGACATTCGTATTCGCATCAATCAATGCGAATGTGTGCAGGCCTTATATACGAGCCCTTAATAAATCGCCTTATGGGTGAAAAGGCACTGAAACTATTGCTTTTAAAATGTAATGTATGTCATGTCAATACATTTTGTATAAGTTTTTCTCTTTTAATTAAAGCTGAGTCAATACGCTGTAGGTTTGGCTCAATCAATTTTGGGTAAACCTGGATCAATAGCGGCCAGATTATTATATAATATGTTTGTATTTTCTCATCAGTGAATCTTGGTCAGGGTACGATGGGACTGTCATGTCTAGAAGGACTCAAGTCCCTAAATTAAATAAAGATTAAAAAAAAAAAGTTTTTCTCTTTTAAGTAATAAAATTGACTATAAATTCACATGGCTTTTATAATACATGAAGTATTGTCAAAACTATGATGAAATAGAATCCCTTTTGTAATATATTTCCTGAGGATCTTATGTTACTTACCTTCCTTGATATCTAAATTGTACATGCAGCCGAAAACGAATGTTGCTAAACCGATAGACTTCGCATACACACATTCACAAACACAATACTCACACAAACACACACACACACAACACATACCTCTACCTCTCTATTTTTATAATTTTTATATCTTAAAATAATATTGTTAAAATGAGAATTTACTTGTATACCTATTACCTTCTTGTTTAAAGCATTTATTGTAGTTGTAGAAGAGCGGAGCCTCCTACAGGTAAACATTTTTACTTAAAAGGAGACCCCTAATGCTGTTATAGATAATAAGAATAAGTTACTTAAATAAACATTTTTGATATTTTTTTGATTTGTGTATGTCTTTTTAACATTCGTATTCGCATTCGCGAATGTGAAAAATTTCACTTTCGTAACATCCTTACCTCATACCTATTATCTACGTTACACACCATAGACAATTGGTAGAGTATGATGGCACAGAACTATCAATGACATCTTATGACCTACTCTGGCAAATAAATAAATCATACACAAGGCCAGAGAAAGGCTGTGCTGGCACACTGAACTGACCCGTAGCACTGGCCTCAACCCCTGACTATTATTGGACAACTATTATTGGAGCATGTACAGAAACGTCGAATAGAATTCCTAAAACACTGTTTGTCCGTCTGTATGTCACAGCTGTTTTTGTAGCAGACTATTAGCACGGAGCATATCTGATTAGTGCTACATTAATCAACCATCCGTTATCACAATAAACTAAAATCCGTTTAAAAGTCGACCAGGTTATGATATGAGGGTTTGTAGGAATTCATAGAAACTTATTCAAAATGACATAAATCATTATGCAAAATAACTTTATATGTACAGTGCCCCACGGCACTGACTTAAATGTTTTTTTTTTATTTATACTAAGTTTAGTTTGCAAATTTAGTATTTTTATAAAAAAAAATCAATTTCTGTTATTATTTAAACTTGGATCAATGCTCACATAAGACTAGATTAAACAATAAAGTCTTCACCTTGTACTTGTTTGAAAATATATCATCCATACAAGATATATCATAATATACGTAAGCAGAATAATCTGTTTACGGAATTCCGTAGTTACGTTGCGCACAATCCAATACGCACTTGACCTTTTTTTGCACATTAGTACCAAGTAGTATCGCAAACACACGCAAAGCCTATGATATATCGTAAACAGATTCATAAGTAATATCTCAAAACACTTCTTTATTTGTGTCACAAAAGTTTATAAACGCCAGGCACAGAATAGCCTCTGAAAGTGTCGAGAAGGCCCACATATAGCTTCGATGACGTACGGCCTGGTGTCTGGGGCAAATGTCGGTAAATAATGCATATAAGATACCTATATTAAGAGTCAGGACAATACGGGACGAGAAATAGTCAATATTTTTTTTTTATACGAAACGGCTTAGCACTTGACCTCAACCACACCTGATGTTAAGTGAAGATGACGCAGAAGGTGGAAGCGAACTGACCTGGCAACCCGATCATATTTGGGAAATTGGCCATCTTAGCTCTGACAACCAGAACACACCAATACAATGCAATACAATACAAATACGCTTTATTGCACAAAAGGAGAATACATATACATTTTACAAAGCACAATACTGAAAAGAGTACAATTAGGCGGCCTTATCACTAAGAGCGATCTCTTCCAGGCACAACAATGCTAATAACATTGCTGTTTGGGGCCAGATTTAGATATGATGGTTGTAGCTAGCCAGACGGACATTTAAAATGTTAAGCATTGTTGTCAGAGACAAGAAAGCCAGTCCCTTGAATAAGATGGGGTTTCTGAATCAGTACGTTTCCACCTTCGGCCTCATCTTCACTTACCATCAGGTGTGATTGAGGTCTAGTGCTAACCCTTTGTGCATTAAAAAAAACTTTCATTACTTCATAATTTAACTTCTAAAGTTTATTTTCTGAATCATTTATATCCCTTCTTGTTTTTAACCCTCGTTGAAAAACGACGGGCGTTATGTGTTTGACGGCGTTGTATGTCTGTGTCCAGCCTTCGTATCATAGCAATGCATGGTTCGATAGCTTTTAACACAGTTTGATATATTTCGATAATATCATAATGTCTGGAGGGTTTTCAAATTTTTTTATATTTAAGATCTAACTCTGGGATAGGTTCTTAGCTGAAATGAAAAAAAAAGATATTTAGCTTTTAACTATCTTTGAGCTTCTGTGGCACAGTGGTTAAGACGCGGTCTCGCAATTTGGGAGGTCCGGGTTCGATTCCCGGGCAGGCCATGTACCAATGAGTTTTTAAATTTAATTTCTTACGTGCATTTATCCGACTGCTCTTAAACGGTGAAGAATAACATCGAGAGGAAACCCGCATGCCTGAGAAATAAAAATTCAAAGGCATGTGAAGTCCCCTTACCCGC
This sequence comes from Oegoconia quadripuncta, assembly GCA_949316235.1. Taxonomy (NCBI): domain Eukaryota; kingdom Metazoa; phylum Arthropoda; class Insecta; order Lepidoptera; family Autostichidae; genus Oegoconia; species Oegoconia quadripuncta. The sequence continues at coordinate 15,462,769 of OX438758.1, forward strand.
ATTAAGCCAGAGTATATCCCATACTCACTCATAAACGAGGGGAAGGCCTATATTCCTGCAGTGGGATATTTACGGTCTGACATGATAATGATGAGGCTATAAACGCGACCGTCAAATGACACAACACTTTATTATGGTTTTGAAAGAAAAAAAAATTAAACTCCCAATGTTAATTCTATTTCACTTACATAATATGCCCAAGTTTTTTCGTTACGGTAAAAAAGCTCTTCCGATATAAAATAAAATATATTTGGACATATACAGACAGCGCCATCTAGTTCCACACTAAGCAACTAGGCTTGTGTTGTGGATACCAGATGGTTGATACACTACACAAATACATTTATATAAATGAAAAACATCGATAACTCGGGTACACATGTCCGTATTCATCATACAAACATATGCCCCTAGCGGGATTCGAACCCGCGACCTTTTGGTAGAGCAGCAGAGTTTCTAACCATTACAACAAACAGGTCGTCTATATCTAAATAAATAAATAAATCTACATTGAAGTACACGGGATTACGTTTTGTATGTTTCAGTTATATGACGTCGGTAACTAACACAGCACTAGAATGGCAGTAAACTAGCTCAGTGTGACAGTTGCCAAGCGTAAATCGGTCTCCTTTTGATTTCAACTCCATGTTAGTAGGAAAACTGTTTCATTCAACTTTTCGTTCGTTTCAACAAAATAAACTTATTGCCCGTGACTACGTTCGCGTGGAATTGCAATTTACGGCTGGCTTTGAATGGTGCATAATCCGTAATTTTTTTTTATTTGTTGCGGTTGCCGGTTCGAATCCCGCGAGTGGTAAATACGAACGTGATGAATACGAACATTTATTCCCGAGTCTTGGACGTTTATATAAATATTTATGTATGTATATCCGTTATCTAGTATATATATAGTATTGCTTAGTTTGGGACTAGATGATTGGTTTAAGTGCCCGAAATGTTTATTTATTATTGTTATTATTAAAAAAATGATACTTTATAACGTATAAGCAGGATACATAGTACATAGATAAAGTTAGTAGAGAACATTATCTAAATATCGAATTTAAAAGAATATATTACATTTAAAACTTAAATGGAAAACTTAAAATCGCTCTAATTTAGCGTCAATACTCTTTCTCGAACTTTTTCTCTTTACTATTGTGCTCTTTGGTTTCGGCACTCAAATAGAACACGACACATTCAACCCGTCTCTTCCCGTGGCTGTCGGAAAAAGCGACTAAGGGACTTTCTACCAAAAAACATCTATAGATTTGCACGTTTCAACGGCGATGGGCTCACCCCGTCACATGTGCATTTCTGTATATTTCATAAGGTGAACCGTTGATGTTATTTCAATCATTTAACTTCTAACGTTTGGAACACCCAAATGATAGTGGATATCTCTGACCACCCCATTTGGGATAGAGATCGTGACGTTATGTATGTACATATGTAGTCTTTTTGGAAAATGATCTCTGCTAACTTTTTAGATCTATGTGTATTTTGTATTTTTAAGAAAAGTTGATTGTATTTTTAAGAAAATTACCTGCGCAAAACCAAAGATTCTTTCATTTTTAGACAATTTTCCAAATATCCACCCATCTTAAAAAAGTGCTCCTTTTGCGAAATGCACTATTTGAGCATGGTGTACAAGTTGAGAAGTGCACCAATTGCTAAGTTCACCATTTGAGAACTGTACAAGTTCAGAAGTGTACCATTTGAGCATGGTATACAAGTTGAGAAGTGCACCAAATGCGTCAAACCCGTACCTATGCTAACCCGTTTATGCGTTTGAAGTTTCATTAGAATCGGTTTATTCATTTCGAAAAATTTTATATATGGAATACCGTGCCGATAAACCCTCTTAATCAATCCACGTCGAGCGAACTGATAACATAACGACACGAAGACACATTTAATCTATCCATGTGGAACATATCCAGGCGGTCGTCCCTCACTTCAGCGGTCGACTGGAACAAAGGAAAACGTTCAAATCTGCGATCAAGTGAATCGATTCACAAAGGGTGATGGTCCCCATCCAATATCCTGCACTTACATGTGTTTTTGAAGTAAGTGCAAAAAAGATGTCGGATACAAGGGTTTTTTATGCGTTACGCTTTGATCTCAATTCAATTACGGACAAAAGAATAGTGTGGATGTTCCTTTATACTATATTTCTTCCTGAATCATGAAAAATAAATGCATGTAGATAGATAGATAGATAAAGCGTTTATTTGCATGTTACAGAAACACATACAAAAATATTCGACGCAACAATCATTCTGCTTAGTGTTATTCTTACGAAATGTAGCCTTATTTCACAGTAATAAAAACAAAAATTAAGTACAACTGTTACAACTTATAATAGAATTGTATGTGTATCTGTACCACAAATGGGCAATGTCCGGTTTTATCAAATGACAGCACGTGAGTCTGATACAGATAAATAAATAAATATTCTTGCACGTACACACAGCGCCATCGACTTCCACACTAAGCAACTAGACTTGTATTATGGTTAACTATACGGTCCTCCTGCTGACTGCACCTATCCTACCAAAACAATGAAAGAAATAGAAATATTTCGGACACTTAAACCAATCATCTAGTCCCAAACTAAGCAAAGCTTATGCTATGGATACTAGATTACGGATAAACATACATAAATATTTATATAAACGTCCAAGACTCGGGAATAAATGTTCGTATCCATCACACAAACAGTTACCCCTCGCGGGATTCGAACCCGCAACCGCTGGTTTCGCTGATAGGGTCACTATCCACTACACCAATCGGCCGTCAAAACAATAAATGTTTAAAGTCAAATTCTCTTCAATGTTTCATTCTCTCCTAAAAAGAGTTGAAATCTAGTTTATAGCCAAGTTACAAGGACCTCCTTACTACAGGGGTATAGTGGACGACTATCATGGTCTAATTAGCTTTACCTCAGCTGCCACACAGAGGACTCTGTTCACGGTGAGGACTTATTTATCCAAACTTATTAAACTAACCTATTGAACGTAATTTTTTTTTCTCTGACCAAAGTGTTGAATTTTTTTTTATGCGCGACGGTTTCGTACTTGACCTCAAATACACCTGATGTTAAGTGAAGATGAGGTCGAAGGTGGAAGCGCACTGACCCGGAAACCCCAACACATTTGGGGAACTGGCTATCTTATCTCTGACAACCGGAACACAATAATGCTATTAACATTGCTGCTTGGCGGCAGATTTAGATAAGATGGTGGTAACTAGCCAGGCGGACATTTTAAAATGCCCTACCACCAACAAAACCGGGTACTTAAACATGTACCCCGCTGGGGATCGAACCCGCGACCTCCGAATCGTAAACTCAATGTTTACATTGAGCCACGGAGGCGGTTGTATTATGTACGAGTACTTCAGAAGTCGTTGCCTGGTTCTCGTATATCTGGGTATCCTAATTATCGGGTAATCGTTATCTATGGCCTATATCATCATAATATAGAGGATTCCTTAGAATTTTTGGAGATTTTAACTTCCTTTCTAAATAGGTATCGACGCAAAACTTGCACACACTCCACCATGGAAAGCATCTATAAAAAAACTTCCTTTGAAAGTTACTTTCTTTGTAAAATCGCAAGATTTACACGCTGCGTTCACAACTCTGTGCTGCAGGCGACAACCCTCTTTGATGTTTGTGGCGCCAAGTCAAACGGGGTCGTATAGCTATAAAAATCTTCCTAAAGGTACTAACAGACGAACGTCATTTAACTTTTAATCAAACTGCAAAATGTCGTTCGAGTCGTGCGCTCCGACGGACGATGCCGGCTGGCACCGTGCTGTCGCGATGCAGTCTAACCCACCAATCGACATGTCACGTAGGCCAATCGTATTCATATTATCACTTATCGGTAACCATCTGTAGCTCAACCATCAAAAGCAATCCGTTGTGTATCAATCAGGGATCTAGTTTTCCTAATACTTCTTCCCCGACGATGCAGCTGGCACCGTGCAGTCGTGATGCAATCTAACCAACCACCAACCGACATGTCACGGTTGGTAAACAATTAGGTCCTTACCTATGAAATTGGAGTTTTGTATGAAGAATTTCATTAAGTCTGTTTTCTCCATACAAACAAATTTAGCTAAACTTTGTGTGTATTATCGGATAACATTAAGTTAAGTATAGGCAGCGTTAATTTTTAGAAGTTACCGCTTTATAAAAGTTTCAGCGAATCTAAGAAATGATTATGGGAAGCACATACGCGCGGGAATAGCGAGTGCGTTCGATTACTACCATTCTTGGCGTCGACAACTTTACTTTTGTTTTTTTTTTTTTATAGTTTCTTATTTTTGTCACAGATGTATGTTACTTAGAACATATCAGTCACTATTATTATGAACTCCGTCCGAGGGATGGAACCTGGTGATTTATAGAGTAATCCTTTTTCAGTCACCAGATTCTCACACATATTCAACTGATCAATGATTAAAAATAACTCTTATTAGCTTAACTTTATATGTGAGAATTAAATAAACAAATTGAATTGATCACTCGGTCCGAACGAAACAATGGGAAGGAGTATGGAAGCGGGGTCTCAGTTGTAGTGCAGTCGTGCCACCAGAAAGTGGTCGCAGCATTTTACGATCGCCGTGCAGTTAAAATGCCGCTCGTCTGTTGAAACTCTAAAACGGAACGGGGTGTAGACTAAAGAAATCGGTTGAGTGGGCGTTGCTCCGGCGGATTTACCCCATGCTCGTAGCCCGTGAAATTGGGTCCCCAAAGTGCTTGAACCATCCCATCAATTTAAAATTTTAACTCATTTTTAAAAGTAGATTATTTTGATAGATGTTCTGGTTGAGTGTTAATGAGGGTGATTGATTTATATGCCTAATATTTTGACACTAATTGTGTAAGGCGGCAACGAGAAGGAAATTGCGATATAAGTCCACCAAAATTGGTGCAATAGGTTTTTAATAGTATCCACTTTAATGTTTATTTGAAATATAATTGTTCTTAAAAATGATTTTCCTGTTTCACTTTTTGTTTCACTATACCGGTGAGTTTTTTTATTGTAAAGAAAAAAATTGGGCTTTTTGGCGGGAACTCGGCGAGTGAAGTTGCATTTTTCTTTATAATTCTTATAATTTGTGCATTCTAACTTTTGAAGCTTAATAATGGCAGAATATTGTGCAGCAAACGTTAGTGATGATGTACAAGTGAAGGGAAGTGTAAATTAAAGTGCGTAACGGAGCTTTCGGGTTCCCACAAGAAGCCGCCAAAATCTTTTGTAAAGCATTCTGCCACTTTACTGAAGAATGACTTGACCGTGACTAGACTCTGTATATGCCAAGTATACGACGAATTACTTGTTTTCACTGAGACTTACTTACAAACTAAAGAAATAAGAGAAAGAAGACATGGCTGTTATGGGCTAGATCCCTTTGCCTTCTCCTAGGGGAGAGAATAAAACGAAAAGAAAAAGAAAAAAAATTGTTTTTTTTTTCAATGCCGTCATCCACGCACTCCGGCCGGAGATTAATATGCGATTGCCGGGATTCGTAGGGTTGCTATCATGCGAAATTTATTTGGAACTCACTCAATTTATTTATTTAATTTAATGATGTAGTTATGTGGAATAGACTATACAAATGCGACCGTCAAATGACACAATTCTATATTCAAGGATGGCTTGGAAAAAGAAATCAACTACATATGCCAATACCTTCTATTTCACTTACATAATATTATGCCCTATTTGTTTCTTACGATAAAAAACTCACAGGTATATTGTCATGAATTCGTTATATAAAACTAGATATATAGATAAGCATTTATTTGCATCCATGTACACACACATAACAAATTTTACATATGAAAAATACAAATAAAACAATAAAACACAAGTACAGAAACAACAAATATTATGTGTGTGCCGCAGTATACAAAAAGGCTACAGCTCAGTGTATGTATTCTGCTGAAACCTGAGGGTTGGTCTTTGGACATTTTTTTTTGTGCACGACTGTTTCGTACTTGACCTCAATCACACCTGATGTCCATCTTATCTCTGACAACCGGAACACAACAATGCTATTAATATTGCTGCTTGGCGGAAGATTTAGATATCAAATTGAAACTAACGTTATTGGTAAATGAATATTGTGTAAGATTATTCCCGTAACATATTGGATTCAATTAATAAAATATACTAAATTGAGTTATTGAACCAATTATTATTATTATTATAGAATAAATTGATAATTAATGAAAAATTCATATTCTATACACGTTATAATTATAATAAACTATTTCGATTTGTGATGCCCCCTACTACTTCATATATTATTCTCATGATAGGAAGACAGAACTAATAAACTAGACACAGCGATCGTGAACGAAAAGCCTCCAGGTCGCTCAGGTGGCGGTGCAAGCGAGTGTCGGCAACCGATATGATGTCGAAATTTTCGTATTCAACACTGCCTAAACAAGACAATGCGCCTGGCAAAAGTGGTACACTCATAATATAGTTCTGATCAAAATGTGTCGGATATTTTTGATCGGTGACCTGTTTGGTATAGTGGTAAAAAACTCTGACTGCTATACTTAAAATTGGCGGGTTCGAATCCCACTAGGGAATATGTTTGTATGAAGAATACCCGAGTACTCGAGTGATGTATGTTTTCATTTATATATGGATATATTTACAAAAAAAAATAGGTATTCATGTGGTATATAACCATCTGGTATCCATTATACAAGCCCAGTTGGTTAGTGTGGAACTAGATGGCGTTGTGTGTCATCAGTCAGTCATAATCAGCCCGTAAACATCCCACTGCAGGGATATATGCCTTCGCTTGTAATGAAGGAGTAAGGGCCATAATCCGCCACGCTGGCCCAACGCGGGTTGGGGACTTCACATGACATAGAATTTTTATTTGTTAGGCATGCAGGTTTCCTCACGATGTTTTCCTTCGCCTTTTTATTTTAGTACTGCTCTCCCACGGGCACTACAGTCCATAACTTCCAACTGAACACTGTACCTACGACGCGAGCTGTACTAACATGTGCGCTAAGCACGCGCGCGTCGTGTCTAACAAGACGGGGCGAGGGAAGTGTGGGAAGGGAAATCACAAAGAGCCGCGCGGTGCGTTTGTCAGTGAAATTCAAAGGTTCAATTAAGCCGATCGCCGCGGAAGCCCAGTTTGTATCGATTTATCGTTGTTGTAAATATGAATAAGCTGTTAAGGTGCAAAACGAACTAATTTCATTACAAAACTTGAAAATATATCGCTTTTATTCTACATAACCAGCAACACTTTCAGTTCTCATAAATTTCCAGTGTACCGAGAATATTCTCGATCGAACGGAAACATTTCAGAACATTCTCGATCCGAGAAAGTTCTCGATTGGAGAACTCTCGTGCTTAATGGTCCCCATCCAAGGGTTGACCGTAATAGACGTTGCTTAACTTCGCTAATTGAAAACGAGTAACCAATGAGAAACTAGTGCTACATACACTAAGCTCGATCTGATTTAAACCATTGACTGAAAATACAAACATAGTATTATATTGGGTCTTTACCTATGAAATTGGAGATTTTTTTCTTCGTTAATCATATGTACCAATTCCTGCGATTTTCAAAGCTATATCCAAATTTGTTTTTTATTTGGAAAATGGAATATTATTTCAAGGTTTCACATGAAATATTTTTTAATTTCTGGGCTAAATCACGTAATAAAAAAAATTTGAACAGAGCTCTTTTCATGTGCTTCCCATAATCATTTCTTAGATTCCCTGAAACTTTTATAAAGCGGTTACTTTTAAAAATTAACGCTGCCTATACTTAACTTAATGTTAACCGATTATACACACAAAGTTTAGCTAAGTTTGGATTTGCCGTTCCAAAAAAAAAACAAAAATGTTTGTATGGAGAAAACAGTCTTAATGAAATTCTTCATACAAAACGCCAATTGCATAGGTAACGACCTAATATATTGTAATTAGTACGAGTACACTGTCTCCACAGGGAGACTTACGTCTTGTTAGTTTGCGCCTTTGTCGCTCCACTGTCGCAGTGTATAGGTGGCATGATGGATTGAATCTCCAGACACGCCCTTCTCGGATACCCGTCTCATTAATCTCACGGAGACGGGTTGACGTATCAAAAGACAGACTAGAATGAACTACCTGAAGACATGGTCACTGTCAGCAAACCTGTTAATTGGTTGTCCAAATACACATCTTATATACACAACTGTTAAATGTAGGGGCGAGGCGATACACTTTTTATAGTTATGTAAATATAATATATTCATACACATGTTATATACACAACTGTTACATGTAGGGGCGAGGCGATACACTTTTTATAGTTATGTATATATTTTTTATTATTATTATCTTTTAGCAAACTGTACACATATCTTCATACAAATCAAATATAGGTTTTCATTAAAAAAACATTATTATTAGAGAAATATAACATATCGATAATCTCGTAACTGTTACATGTTTATATGTATTGTATTAGGTCCTTACCTATGAATTTGGCGTTTTATATGAAGAATTAACCATACAAACATTTTTGATTTTTTTTTGGGTACGGCAAATCCAAATTTAGCTAAACTTTGTGTGTATTATCGGATAACATTAAGTTAAGTACAGGCAATGTTAATTTTTAAAAGTAACTGCTTTATAAAAGTTTCAGCGAATCTAAGAAATGATTATGGGAAGCACATGAAAAGAGCTCTATTCATTTTTTTTTTACTATGTGCAGCCTAGAAATTAAAAAAATTTTCATGTGAAACCTTGAAATAATATTCCATTTTCCAAATAAAAAACAAATTTGGATATAGCTTTGAAAATCGCAGGAATTGTTTTTTTTTTGTTTTTTGAAATATACAAATGCACACGTGACCAAGGTTTTTTTTATGATTGACTGGATTCGCTTTTGACCACAATCTCACCTGATGGAAAGTGTGGTCGAAGATGAAGTACGCGATCCCAGTAAATGCCTATTCACTCTGCTCTTGAAGATCCCAAGGTTGTAGGATTCAGGAAAGACTGACGCCGGAAGGGTTGCAGGGAAACGTGCAAAACAATAGATGTTTTTGGTGGAAAATCCCTTAGCCACCTTTAACTACTCCCACGGGGAGAGGCGGGTTAGTTCTATTCTAACTTAATTTCTCTTTAGACTTTCTTCTACATACTTCTACGTTTGTAGAGAAATATTCTATTTTGAATTTGTTACGCATACAACTTATATCTACGGGATAGAGTTCACGGTGTTAGTCGCCAATTAGTTTATCCAGGTATATAATGAGCTCGCAAACATCGGATACCGCTCAAGTAGAGGAATAATAAGCTTTACTTACTATAGTGAGTGGGGAAATACTTATTAATTGGAGAAGTGTGAGAAATCATCATCAAACCTAAAAAAAAAGAGATTTTGAGATGATTAGTGACACTTGTTACGCTAGAGTCAAATGTTTATTATCTATGACATGCTAAACTGCTGTGGTATATTTTAAAATTGTGAAATGACTGCGTTCACATGGAAAATTTCATCAAAATCGGTTCAGCCGTTTAGGCGTGAAGTGGTGACAAACATACATACAAATACATACACACGTCAACGCAACTTAAACAACGCAAATTAAGTCCGCCTGGCTAGCTACCACCATCTTATCTAAATCTGCCGCCAAACAGCAATTGCAAACCAGCATTATTGTGTTCCGGTTGTCAGAGATAAGATAGCCAGTCCCCCAAATAAGATGGTGTTTCCGGATCAGTACGCTACCACATTCGGCCTCATCTTCACTTAAGCTTTCGCATTATTTATTTTTATTTTATTTATTTCTGGGATACAAAAAGGTAATATTAATACAATATGTTTGTAACAAAAATGCAACACATATGCCAAAACAATTTCCACTAATTAGTAATGGAATAATATCACGGCACAGTTGCACACAACAAAACTGACAAAAAGTTATAAGGTGTTACATGGTAGAGTTATGTATACATATATATCTAATTAGAACAATTAAGAGCCCTTTTTTTTTAAACAAATCAAATTTATAACAAGAAACTTCAAGAATAGATTGGATAAATTTTAAAAAAAAAACTAGTAATGACTTAAATATTGACTGAATACATAATGATCAATGTGAACTCTTCCAACACTGTGACATAGACATACCAGCAGTAATGCTGCTCGTCTGTAATAATGTAATAATAATAATAATAAACTCAGTGACTGCGAGTTAGGCAATTCTTCACAATATTTCTTTTGAAAGAAACAAGTCTTCCAAGGAATATGTCAACATCATTAAAAGGGCATACACGAACAAGGAATCTATTTTCGGTATAGTTACGTTTTGCCGAAATTAAATTTTAAATAGATGTAAATTGCAGTGCTTGAACTAGAAATCACAGTACTAACTAGTACCTACCTACTTCTTATAAAATACGCGGAGCATTTTCCGTACCAATTTCAAGACGGTTTATGCGTTCAAGTATTATACATACCTTCATAGACAATAGAAGTCTTTGCATGTACTCGAAGAATAAAAAAGAAAGTCCCTTTAGTTAACTTTCTCTGAAAACGTGACGTGCCATCATGTCCTGTCGTAGACCGTCCTTTGAATGTTTAACATCGTATTGTCATAAAACTCTTGCAAGTATAAGAAATGTACCACAGACAAAGAAAAAAAGAAAGAATACTCTGTATAATGGAAGTGAAGCCGCTCACCGTGACGATTTTTACACACGTTTACGTACATGTGCTCATGAAAAGGTAACAGATCGCATAGTCCCGCGCTGCGATAACTCACATATGTTTAGAAAAGTGACTTCACTTTACTTTATATAAGGGCACTGTCTTTTTTTTCATAGTCTGAGCAACATGTTGAAAATAAAGGCATTGTAAGTAAATATAGGAATAGCAACATACAAAAGGGTAGGCCCTTACCTACCATTGTTATAACAGGTACTGCAATGTACCTCACATCAGGAATGTAAAAGAAACAATGACTTGTACAGTCAGAAACATATAAACCTGCATAATACAAACTAAGTTTTCTCAGCAAATCATGAATAATCCCGATCGAACCCGCGACCTCCGATGGAGCTGCGGAGGCGGTTAAAACTATAATATTCAAATCAAATCAAATACGCTTTATTGTTTAAATAAGGAAGGTACATTTAAATATCTTATAGAAACTACAAATTAGGCGGCCTTATCGCTAACAGAGATCTGTTCCAGGCAACTTTTGGGTATAAGGACAGTACATTTGAAATAGGTAGGTTGTGCGGTTTTAAATAGGGATGCAGATACAAACTACGTGAATGAATTTCATATATGGACAACCAGGCGCGGGGAGGGTTTCCATCCATATGTTGTCAACATACCGAACATCCGCACTAAGCGCTTTGCTTCATCATTTATAATGTGGACTGCTAAGGTATGGAACTCACTGCCCGCGTCGGTTTTTCCCGACACTTACAAATTGGGATCTAGAAGTCTAGAGTGAATAGGCATTTACTGGGTGCGCGTGATACATCTTCGGCTACATCGTCACTTTCCATCAGGTGAGATTGTAGTCAAACGCGAAACCAGTTTTTAATAAATATATATATATATATATATATATATATATATATATATATATATATAAATACATACATATATTAATAGACAAATATACCTACTGTTTACCATTTATCTAAAATCTATGTGGTTTTCAGTAAATCACTTTCGCACTAATAGTCGCACTGTCAGACCTTTATTTTGAGCTGAAGTTCTTTATATTAACAAAGCAATGCTATAAAAAGGGATCACCATAAAAGGCTCTGGATTTGTAACGTGGTCTGACTGTCGTATCTCACGGTAAGTAGACAGATAAAGTCTCAAACGTCTGAGTCGTAAATGACCAAGAAACTGGAATTTGTTGGGACTGTCATTTGTCCACAGAATTAGGAAGACATATGGTCGAAAGTTCTTACCGCGGCTGCTGTGAAAATAAATCGATATGTAGTGAAATATACAGAATTACACTCTTGGAATTTCGTAGTTGATAATAATAATGTGTGTCAAAACATCAAATCAAATCAAATCAAATCAAAAATGTTTTATTACGTAAGTTATAAGAATAACATTTTCATATAATTCAATAAGCCTTTCTGTTTTCATAATATTATGGAGAAGGAAGTTAAAAAATGTATCTTGTCCATTTCTACCAAGGCAGTGGGTAGTGATGACATGAGTCGTGATATGCTTCTTCTTATCCTGGATTTTGTGACGCCAGTAATCACTCACATTTTAAATTTTTCAGTAGCGTCTAACGTATTTCCATCTCTGTGGAAAATGGCTCATGTTATCCCTCTGCCTAAAACATCCAATCCAACTTCCTTCTCCCAATATCGACCCATATCCATTCTTCCTCTTTTATCTAAGGTGCTGGAAAGTGCCGTTCATAATCAACTTCTCGATTACCTTTCCAATAATAATATCCTGAGTCCTTTTCAGTCCGGCTTTCGTCCCTGTCATGGAACGACTAGTGCATTGCTGAATGTCACGGATGATATACGGCTTCCAATGGACAATAGGAATATGTAACATTTGAAACCGTCATCATGACATACAGTTATCGCTCATTCACTTGGCAGCCTCCCCAGAGAAGAACGAACAAGAAACTCAGGGGTTGCTCTTTTTAAATAAGTCGGTACTTGAGATCAACAGTTCAATATCAATAACAGATCAATATCGGCAGCTTGTTCATAAGACCAACGTACAAAATCCCAACACACAATAAAAGTGCAATATGAATAGGTAAAAAAACTAATTAAAGAAAATTAAACCCATTTCAACTTAAATGGAAGACTTCATCATCGTATGAGCATAGGCAGTTTAATTTATTTTTTTCAAATCATGATCGGTTGCGGGTTCGAATTCCGCTGAGATGAATACGAACATTTATTCCCGAGTCATGGATGTTTATTTAAATATTTATGTATATGTCGACCGGGGAAGTACCACCCTCTCGCAGAAGACCGACGTCTGAGTAGTGGCATTTTGCCACTGCGCTTCGTCCGGTGAGCGAGGGCGCCGGAGGCCCACCTTCCAGTCTCTCTCCAGAATGGTAGCGGTATTTAAAGAGTTAGTACCCCAGGAGGGTACCAGCACTATTAGTGCTGGAGAATCCCTCATCGCTCAGGCTGCACTACTTATTCTGGGGTGGACACCTTCCTCAAAGGCCGGCAACGCATCTGTGACCCTTTTGGTGTTGCGGGTGTCCATGGGCGGCGGTGATTGCTTTCCATCAGGTGACCCGCATGCTCGTTTGCCGCCCTCTCATATAAAAAAAAAAAAAAAAAAAAAAAATGTATCCGGTATTTTGTACCCATAGTACAGGCTTTACTTAGTATGAGTATAGATATTTTTTTCAAATAAATAAATATTTCTGACACTTACACCAATCTTCTAGCTCCAAACTAAGCAAAGCTTGTACTACGGATACTAGATAACGGATAAACATAAATATTTATATAAACATCTATGACTCGGGAATAAATTTTCGTATTCATCACACAAACATTTACCCCTAGCGTTATTCAAACCCGGTACCGTTGGTTCCGCTTATTCTGAATTGAAATACTGGTAGTCGGGTCTGCTAGTTTATGAGTAAAAGTGGACCAGGGTTGTAGACAGTTATTCAAAATGCCATAAACCAAATGCAAAAGCTATTTAAGTAAGTGCCTGTAGAAAAATGGACCAGAATATAAAATAATAAATAAATAAATTAGAATTTCAAATATTTACACCAATCAGATAGTCCCAAATTAAGCAAAGCTTGTACTATGGATACAAGATAACGGATAAACATACATAAATACTTATATAAACATCCATGACTCGGAAATAAATGTTCGTATTCACCACACAAATATTTATCCCTCGCGGGATTCGAACGCAGAAACGTTGGTTTCCCTGACAATATAATTCGTGACAATGTTTCTTATTAATGTACGAAATATTAATTTATGTTAATTGTGCTGTGTGGTTTTGGCACTGAAATAGAATAGAACCAACCCGCTTCTTCTCGCGTGTGTCGTAAAAGGCGACTAAGGGACTTTCCACCGAAAACATCTATCGTCTGTCACGTGTGCACTTCTGGATATTTCATATGGTTACCTGTGGATGTTGTTTCAATCATTAAGCTTTTAATGTTTGAATCACCCAAACACTATTGTTTGGGATATCTCTGACCACCCCATTTGGGATAGAGATCGTGACGTTATGTATGTATGTATTTAGCTACATATAAAAAGTTTCTCAGGGGAGGTTTATATAGCACTGAATGCGCAAATGATCACACTTCATTATTGGTGTCAGACGTAACGGCAAATAACGTAGATAAAGTTGTTAAGGGCACGAACACTTCATTTAGGCCGCTGCCACACTTGCATGGTCGGTCGTTTAATTAAGATAATAATCTCGGACGTTGTATCATGGTGACCCTTCGGTACCCTTACATCGATTTGGTGTACATATAGGAGTCTCATTTAGGTCGATGCACTGCTGTTGATACCCCAAAGTTCTACGTATACCGGCTGAATTTGTTTATCGTAAGGAAAAAAATAGGGCATATAAGTGAAATAGAAGGTATTGGCATAGGTAGTTTAATTTTATTCTTTTGTTCAAAACCATCATCCAATTAAACGTATCAATTTGACGACCTTTTTGGTGTAGTGGTTAGAAACTCTGCTGCTAAACCAAAAGATCGCGGGTTCGAATCCCGCTAGGGGCATATCTTTGTAAGATGAATACAGACATGTGTTCCCGAGTTATGGATGTTTTTCATTTATATATGTATTTATTTACAAAAAATAATGTATTTATGTAGTTTATCAACCATCTGGTATCTATAATACAAGCCTAGTTGTTTAGTGTGGAACTAGATGGCGCTGTGTGTGTGTGCAAAGATATTTATTTATTATTTGACGGTCGCATTTGTAGCATATTCCACATAATGTCATTATTAAATAAAATAAATATAAAGAAATAAATTTTGCAAGATAGGACTGTCCCAGTCGCATAACAATCTCCGTTCGGAGCGCGCGTCTTGATGGTTTTGAAAAAAAAAAAAAAAAAACTACCTATGCCAATAACTTCTATTTCACTTACCTACTATGCCATATTTTTTTTCTTACGAGTCATTTCGAGATTGACACTTTGAGAGAGATAAAAAATCCTAAAAATTCGATAATAGTCTTATTGGTCCACGAAATATCCAATAGTATTTTGTGCCTTTTTAATCCCTAGTGAAAAACATTATTTTTATATGAAGGACTAAACGAGGGGACAGGTTATTAATTAGCCGTGTTTGACGAAAATCGGTTAAGCCGTTTCGAAAATATTTAGCTTTTGACACAGTTTATTTGTGTATGCAGGTGATATCATAATATTCCGGAGGTTTACAATTTTTTTATACAGGGCGTCCCAAAGTTATGGGACATGAAGGGGAAGTACCTTAAATATTGTAGATAGTGAATTTTGCTCAAAGAAGACTTTATGTTATTTTTAAAAGTTAGTAATTCTGCATTCATAGATTTTCTAAAAATTACTTGCTTCGGCTGGGAATCGAACCGACTTAAATGTGAAAAAAAAAACACCCTACTTTTATGATGCCAATCGAAAGAATAGCTAAAAAATAATAACTCTGCCTAAGTAACATAGTATTTTAAAAGAAAGGAACAACATAAAATGATTGAGTCAAATTTCAAGAAAGTTATTTATTGCCGACGACGTTCGAAAAGTAGCGATATTATCATTCCAAAGATAGCATTGATTATTCGTAAATAAGTTGCAAACAGAATTGTGCCATATCACATCGAGTGTTCACCATAAAATGATTAGAAAATCAACAGGCAGCGGGCTCATTAAAAGATTGGCGATTTGCGTAAGACAAGAGGGATCACATTTTGAGCATTTAATTAATTAATTTACAAAAAAATACCTACTTAATTGACTACGGCAGTTTCATGTATGTTTTTTATTTGATTAAAATGATTAATTTCACGTTGTTCCTTTCTTTTAAAATACTATGTTACTTAGGCAGAGTTATTATTTTTTAGCTATTCTTTCGATTGGCATCATAAAAGTAGGGTGTTTTTTTTTTCACATTTAAGTCGGTTCGATTCCCAGCCGAAGCAAGTAATTTTTAGAAAATCTATGAATGCAGAATTACTAACTTTTAAAAATAACATAAAGTCTTCTTTGAGCAAAATTCACTATCTACGATATTTAAGGTACTTCCCCTTCATGTCCCATAACTTTGGGACGCCCTGTATATACAAGTTCAAACACCGGGTCACTTTCTTTAATGAAAATTATATTTAGCTTTTTATTAAAAGCTAAATATAATTGTATTCAATTATTTTGATTTATTTGGATAACATAACACATTTTTTTCATGGAGCTTTTCTAAATTTTCAATTTTGACGACAGATTGGTGAAGTGAAGAGTGACCCTCTCAGCGAAACCAACGGTTGCGGGTTCGAATCTCGCGAAAGGTAAACGCTGGTTTGATGAATACGAATATTTATACTCCAGGTCACGGATGTTTATATAAATACTTATATCAATTATCTAGTATCCATAGTACAAGCTTTGCTTAGTTTGGAACTAGATGATTGGTGTAAGTGTTCAAAATATTTATTTTATTTTTATTTACGTATTCCAATAGGAATACGTTTTTACGTTATCTATATGAGTTAACGTAAAAGTTACAATGTTACTGACATTCGCAGTAATTTACAGAGGACAAGCGTTAACCCTGAGTTCATCTCAGTGGAACATCCCCAAGCTCAAGCCCACACCTTTATGATTGGAACGTGGATCTATCTGCAACAACCAATCGTAGCTTACAGATCTCGCCAAATAACTTTAGCACGGGCTGAACGATATCATGGGAGGAAGCAAAAATAATGTGATAGCTGCTCGTACATCGGGAGCAGCTATACAGGATGTTAACTGATTTCAAATATAGGTCAAATTAAATTAAATGTGCTGTATTAATGTATGTACATTGTCTCCCAACTTGGGACATCCGGGTGCGGTTCCCAAGCAGGCCATGTACCCTACCTCGGGGAGATTGTGGTCAAACGCGTATCCAATCTTTTTTCATCCACAACGGGTTAGCACTTGACCTCAATCACACCTGATATTAAGTGAAGATGAGGCCGAAGGTGGTAGCGTACTAACCCGGAAACCCCTTCTTATTTGGGGGACTGGCTATCTTATCTCTGACAACCAGAACACAACAATGCTATTAACATTGCTGTTTGGCGGCAGATTTATATAAAATGGTGGTAGCTAACCAGGCGGATATTTAATAAAATATAGACCACCAACCAAACCGAGTACTAAAATATGTACCCCGCTGGGGATCGAACCCGCGACCTCCGAAACGTAAACCCAATGTTGTTTACATTGAGCCACGGAGGCGGTTAAAATCTATCATAAAAAAGCAACAGTCGATGCACTGTTGCTGATACCCCAATGTTCCACTTTTATACTCGTTTATGCCGAGATTTGCACCATAAGAGAGATAAAAAATACAAACAATAAAAATTCGATATTGATATTTCCATCTCGAGGGAACCCGAAAAATGGAAAAGCCCGTCTTTAACCACTGAATCGAGTCGTTGCCTTTCATGCCTTATTAAAGCAGAAAATCTACGCTTTGAGGTTATTCAGCAACAAATAGATTGTTAAGCCATAATATGTATTATAGTGAAATTATTGGTATTTTTATCTATTGTTATCATCACCTTGAATTATATACTACTTCATTAACAAAAGCCCTGAAGACGTTCACATAATAGGTAGAACACCATGTTCCAGGTCATTTCTCTGTGACAGGACTCACAAGGCTAGCCGCGTTATTATGGCGTAGGGCCAGTACTTTGATCAGCCGATAGCTCAAACAGACGCGTCGCAGGCTCTATGTAGGTAGAGCGCATGGTCTCTACGCCAAAAGGCAAAATTAGTCCAGGCTACGTAATTTCGCCCCCTCTTGTTGCATAAATTGAAACGTCAAGTGTCGTGATCAACATCGTGATGCAAATTTTCATCTTATTATTCATAAATAGTTCAATTTAAAAGTGTTCCAATTCCCATTATTTATATATTATTACTAGAAATAGGCTAATTAAGTGTGCAAAATCAATTCAACAAAATAATTATACTTTTAAACTATAATAATATACATCGTCATCATTATAATCCCATAGGTTATCGGCTGCGGAATGTAGACTTTCCCCATAGATTTACAGAGCGATTAGTTAGAATCGGCCTGCATCCAGCGTCTTTTTGTGACCTTTATTATCCACCTTCTCTGTCCACCTTCAGTTTAGAAGTTTTATACCTCAAGGGTCATCAGTCCTACAAGGGTCAGCACTATGAACTGCATAACGTAAGTGCATAATGCATATATGCACTTACGTTGAAGTGCGAACTAGTAATAGTTCGCTGGACTGTGTCGATGACTTTCGCTGTTCTACGATGCGATCTTATAGTGAAGTACCAATCATCGAGAGCCATAGTTCACTTCATTTTACATCTAGTACGCATACATTATTTTATTTTCCCAAAATTACCAAATTTCGCAGTACGTGCGGAAACTTCGTGTATTTCTTTATAATTTGACAAAATTGTTTAAACATACTGAAATCAACGCAGATATACTATGTTTATTTATGACTACACTCACAATATCTTGTACTCGTGTACAATCTTAACACGTGTTTCATATTTCCCACAACATAAACTTATAAAACGTTGTCTCAACCACAATAAAGCATAATTTGCTGAAGCGCTCGACATGCAATATTTTTATATCCTTGTACTCCAGTTATCTACTAAAACAAAAGTATCGCTTCAAGACACAAGCGGAAGGCGGTAATATAGCAGTGCTGTGGGGTTTCGGCATATAAAAAGGATAGGACCACCCCGTCTCTTCCCGTGGGTGTCGTAAATGGCGGCTACTATACCAAAAAACATCTACAGATTTGCACGTTTTAACGGCGAAGGGCTCACCACCTGTCACGTGTGCATTTCTGTATATTTCGTAAGGTGAACCATGGATATTGTTTAATGATAAACTCTAAGGTTTTGAACACCCAAAACACTAATGTTTGGGATAGCTCTGACCACCCCATTCGGGATAACGGTCGTCACGTTATGTATGTATAATTTGCGTAATTTGAATCGTTGGCTCAAGTCGACACAACGTGTCAATTTTAAAAATCATTCGATCAAATTCATGGTTATTCTAATTATACACGGTATCACCTTCATTATTTTTTTTTGCGCGTCATGTGTGACAGTGAAGTATTGTGATAAATACATAAATAATATAATTTAAAACTCGCAAAAGGAAATGTAAATGGGTCACGTTAAATGCCAGTCGGCGCAACGTATGTTTTAGTGTGTGTAAGTTCGGTAGCTGTGACGTATGTTACATTAATTAATAAATAAGACTACCTATGTAAACACGTGGTTGATTATTACACTAACTTCGCAATGAACACATCCTTTTATTTGTTCTTCCCGGATCGCCCCACATAATACCTCATGGCGACCCTCGCGAAGAGAAAAGCATTTTCTCATGGAAATATTTAAATAAAAATTCACAAATGAAGAAAGAATAACGAAGAAATAAAATTTCATCAAGAAGAAAATTTGAAATATAGAAGAAAAATTATAGAAGATAAGAAATACACCCATTTATAACTATGAAGAAAATAAATAATATCAAGAGAGAAGAAACATTATAGAAGATTAGAAGAATGAAGAAATAATCATGAAAAAAGAAAATTAAATAATTGAAGAAAAATTTTAGAAGATTAGAAAAATGAAGAAAGAAGAGCTAGTAGCCGCTAAGCAGTAGGAGTCCGAGTCCAGGGTTATCCCGGCCAAAAGGAACCAAGGTGTCCAGGGTATTCCCGGCCCAACCATCACCCAGCCTACATGGAGTCAGCAGCAGCTAACGTGGTCACAAGTTTCGTCGGACGGACAACGCGTGCGACCTACATTCTACGGTGCAACAACCTCAGCGCGATGATTCGATATGCAGAATAAGTCATAATTTAAGGTATTCATTCAATTTTATTACATGTTAATTTAAGTAGGAAAAATAGATATAATTATTTAGTTAACTTTGATAAGAATGCATTGCAATGTCTATAGAATTATCTGAGTTACATAGTAAATTGAAAGATATACGTGAATATGTAGTTAAAATAGGTCCTGAACGCAGAAAAAAACAATTAGGTCAAAGTAAGTTACAAGAGGCCGAAACAGCGTATTCATTATTGGAGAATATTTTGTCTGTTGTAAAAAGTGAAGTAGAAAAATCAGAGTTAAGCAGTGACGATTTGATTCATATAAATAAGATAGTTAATGAGATACATATTTTATATAGTGCGATAGTTACTTTGTGTCATTCAAGTCCTGAAATTTTGCCTTCAAAAATGGCTGAGAATAATTTTGATATCAAAACTGCGCTATCATTGCTTCCTTTAATGACAGGACAGGAGCATGTCACCACACAACTCATTGATGGTATAGAGTTGTATAGTTCGATGATTACCGCAGCCACCCATAATCAATTAATTGAATTTGTCGTAAAGACTAGATTGTCTTCGAGTGCGAAACTGCGTTTGAATACTAGTTATAATAGCGTGAGCGCATTAGTTAAAGATATGAAACAGCATTTACTTCAAAAAAGGTCTGCTGTTGCGATTCAATCCCGATTACAGAGTATAAGGCAGGGCAACAGGTCGATTGAAAAGTTTGGGAACGAATTAGAAGAACTTTTTGTTAATCTCACATTATCTCAATCTGAGTGTGATGATTCGAAATACCATGTTTTAAAACCAATTAACGAAAAAGTAGCTATTAAGCGATTTGCTGACGGATTGTCTAATTCCCGTCTCAGTACAATAATCGCATCTAGACAGTTTAGCTCCCTTCCGGAGGCGATCCGAACAGCTTTAGACGAGCAGACGCTATCTCCGAGCGAGGAGCATGTTATGAACGTTAGACATTCATATGCTCCAAGGATCTTTCATAGCAACAATTTTCGGAATAATCGTGGTAGAAATCAATTCAATAATAATTATAATAAGTACAATGCCACGACTAAGTTTCAATTTAACTCACGTGGCGGACGGTACGGTAACCCGAGCCAGTCGCATGGTGTCGCGACGCAGCGCGGACACACTCACAGCCACAACCAGGTACCGCCTCGAGGCTATGCTCGAGGGGGACGAGGCACACAAGCGCCTTTTAGCGCGCGTCCTTGGCGTGACGCTCATGCCTCTCGTGGATCACAGGGTCACCGTGTCCACTATACTCGATGTGACTCTCCACAGGTAAGTCAGGATGAGAAACATAACGAGAGTCAGTTTTTTCGATCAGACAGTAGATGAATATGTTATTTTAAATTATAACACAACGAGCACGGTTATGTTTACTTTAGATTGCTGTAATTCGATCAGTCTGTTAGTCGATAGCGGTGCTAGTTTGTGTGTTATAAAATATGAATATTTAGCAAGTATCTACAGCGATTTAGATAATAGAATTATTCAAGATAGATTAACAATTAGAGGAGTTAGTGGTAAGCTTGTATCAGAAGGATACATATATTTAGATTTAGAGAATCAAGGATTGATATTTAGAGAAAAGTTTCATATTTTTAAGAACATGTCCTGTTCAGCGAATGGTATTTTAGGAGATAACTTTTTGAAGTCTTATGAAGCCTTAATTAATTATAAGAGTAATACTTTGAGTTTGTCACAAAATAATCAAACTATTTCAATTTTTATTAATGACTCGTATAAACACATCATTCCTGCAAGATGTGAGGTAATTAAATATATACCCACTGGAATGAGTCACGATTGTGTAGTACTTGCGAGTGAAATGCGAGAAGGGGTATTCCTCGCTGGAGTTATATCTAAGCCGCGAAACGGATCTATCCCCGTAAGAATTCTGAATACAACTGATAAGGAAGTTGTTTTGAATTTTTCAGATTTAGAGATACATAGTTTGCAAAGTTTTGACATATGTACATTCCAAGAGAATAATATGTCAGTAGACAGAGTGAAAACTTTATTTGAGTTACTGGATTTGAGCTATTTAAATAAGGAGGATAGATTAGGAATAGAAACAATATGCGCCAAGTATGCAGATGTTTTCCATCTTCCTGGAGACAAATTATCCGTTACGAACCTAATGGAACATTCGATTACGTTAAAGGATAATGTTTCACCCGCGTATGTAAAGCCATATAGAATACCACATGCGTTAAAGAAAGAGGTCCAGAAACAAATCGAGGAAATGTTAGAAAACGACATAATAGAGGAGTCCATTTCAGAGTGGTCTAGTCCGGTTTTGCTAGTACCGAAAAAGTCTGACAAAACAAAAGAAAAGAAATGGAGACTTGTCATCGACTATAGGCAATTAAATAATAAAATTGAGGACGATAAGTTTCCACTTCCGAACATTACGGACATTCTCGATTCATTATCAGGTGCTATCTATTTCTCTAAGCTTGATCTTTCGCAAAGCTATTATCAGCTTAATTTATCAGAAAAATCAAGAAAATATACTGCTTTCAATGTAGACAGGATGTTTCAACTTTCATTACATCCGGATTCACGTAAATGTACAGCATTTACAACTGATAAAACTTATCAGATGAAACGGTGTCCTATGGGACTTAAGACCAGCCCGAGTGTATTTTCACGTTTAATGACAATAGCTATGTCAGGTCTAAACTACAAACAATGTTTTGTATATTTGGATGATTGCATAATAATAGGCAACTCCATCAATAGTCATCATAAAAACTTAACATCTGTATTAGAGAGACTAAGAAAAGTGAACCTAAAATTAAACCCTCTTAAGTGCGAGTTCTTACGTACGGAAATGGTTTATTTGGGTCACAAAATAACAGGTGAAGGTATTTTTCCCGATCCCACTAAAATAGATACCATACAAAGTTACCCTACACCAGCAAGCGTGGATGACGTCAGAAGGTTCGTGGCCTTTTCTAATTACTATCGGCGTTTTATCCCACGATTCGCTGACATATCCCATCCCTTAAACAGATTATGTAAAAAGAATTCTAATTTCGAATGGACAACTGAATGTGACTTAGCGTTTAATAACTTAAAATCTGCCCTTATGAACCCACCCATCCTTGAATATCCCGATTTTTCAGAAAGTAATACATTTAAGTTACAGACGGACGCGTCGAGAATAGGGTTAGGAGGAATATTATCCAACGGTAATGATAGAGTTGTGGCATATGCCAGTAGGAGCTTAAAGCCAGCCGAAACAAGGTACCCAGTAATAGATTTAGAGTTGTTAGCTATCGTATGGGCGGTTAGACATTTTAGGCCTTATCTTTACGGTAGGCGTTTTAAAATATTAACTGACCACAAGCCTCTCATATACTTGTTTAATATGAAAGACAGCTCAAGTAGATTAACCAAGTTCCGACTTTATTTGGAAGAATATAACTTTGAAATTGAGTATGTCCCGGGTCGGCACAATGCAGCAGCTGATGCACTGAGTCGACTCCCGGCACGACTCCCTGTAACATGTACTGATTTAAAGAACATGCATGAACAGGTAGTTTCAGTGTTAACTAGAGCACAGAAACAACGGCTAGAAAATAATGATTGTAAGGCGGAAATTTCAACGGAAAATGGGACTGATCACCCCATGACTGTGGAAATTCTCAAGCCACCACAAGATGTAGTAGAAATAATTTTCAGTCATTCATTAAAATTAAAGAAAGACGAAAAAGTAGAGTCAACAGTAGGAAACTGTTCATATGTTCCATCGCGGTCAGCTATTTACTTAAATACCCGATCGTTATCTACCCCGGAGGTGTTAGCGAGGGATTTAAGAGAATTATGTAGAAAATTAAATATATCAGAATTACTTATTGTGAAGAATAAGGTTAATGAAAGACATATTAAGTTACTTGCAAGTACAATTAAGAAGTTAATGTTAGATAAACCGCGACTGATGATTACTAAAGATGTTTTACGTATCAATGATAAAGACGAAAGAAAAATAATTCTAAATGACTTTCATCTGTTACCCACTAGCGGACATGCAGGGGTTAATAGGATGCTAAACAATATTAAGAGACACTATTTCTGGCCAGGAATCACTAATGACGTCATTAAATATGTTAAGAAATGCAAGTTATGTCAATTTAATAAGTTCACGAATAAATATATTAAGGAACCTTTAACAGTTACAACAACTGCGAGTTCAGCTTTCGAACGAATTAGTCTAGATATAATGGGTCCTTTAGAGATAGATGATTTTAATTATAGATACATTTTAACATTACAATGTGATTTAACAAAATTCGTAGAAGCGTATCCCTTAGAGAGAAAAGATACGGAGTCTGTAGCAAGAAGTTTTGTAAATAATTTTATTTTAAGGTACGGCATTCCAAAAGAAATCGTTACTGATCAGGGAACTGAATTTCTTTCCTCAGTTATGACTGAAATTTGCAATTTATTAGGAGTTAAAAAATTACAATCTACGGCATATCATCATGAGACGATAGGCGCGCTAGAAAACACTCATAAGCATTTAACTGCTTACCTTAGAATCCAGTGCACTAATAACAAATCAAATTGGAGCAGTTGGGTTCCGTATTGGTGTTTTTCGTTTAATACAACGGAACACACGCAGACAAAATATACTCCATATGAATTAGTATTCGGTAAATTATGTCAGTTGCCTAGTAATTTACAAAGTTCAGTAGAACCATATTATAATTACGACAGTTATCCAAAAGAGCTTAAGTTCAGGTTGCAAAAAGCCTTAAGTGACGCTAGAAGTAATCTTTTATGTAATAAATCAATTAGAAAATTAAAGTATGATAAGCATACAAATCCCATTAAATATGATACTGGAGATTTGGTATTATTAAAAAATCAAGTAGGTAATAAGCTAGAATGCATTTACACTGGACCATATAAGGTCATAAAAGATATGTGCCCTAATGTTAAGATATTTAAGAATAATAAGGAATATGTAACGCATAAGAATAATACTAAGTTATTTTATGATTCATTTTGATATTTTTTTTTTCAATTTCTGAAATTTCTAATTTAAGAATACTTGTAGGTTAAGACAATATTCAAAAAAAAAATGTAAAAATGTGAAACATTTTTTTTCCTTGCGAAGGGGGTGAACCCTATAGATTTTCGGGGGAGGTGAAGTATTGTGATAAATACATAAATAATATAATTTAAAACTCGCAAAAGGAAATGTAAATGGGTCACGTTAAATGCCAGTCGGCGCAACGTATGTTTTAGTGTGTGTAAGTTCGGTAGCTGTGACGTATGTTACATTAATTAATAAATAAGACTACCTATGTAAACACGTGGTTGATTATTACACTAACTTCGCAATGAACACATCCTTTTATTTGTTCTTCCCGGATCGCCCCACATAATACCTCAACAGGAAACATGCGGAGAGACGGTACTTGGAAAACGTGTAACAGCTCGAATCACAGCGAGAGAAAAAGTCATCTTACAGTACCAATAACGTGATCGCGTTGCTACATATCCCACCCACGCTCCTCTCACTGAACTCGTACTGAAGGTAAGGTAAGGTGACTTACACCACAATGTCACCTGATGGAAAGTGACGATGTGGTCGAAGATGAATCAAGCGATCCCAACATCCCAAGGTTGTGGGATTCAGGAAAGACTGACGCCGGAACGGAGTTTCATGGCTTGGCTGTTCGCATTATGAATGAAGGGTCGAACTTCTTAGTGCGAATGTTCGGTATATTAACTATATACGGCTGGAATCCCTGCCCACGCCTAGTAGTCCGAAGGTGGAAAGGCGACGGTGAAATAAGGTTATGTAATTCCAACGCAGTGTGTAACCGACTTTGCGATTAAAGACATAATTTAAGTGCGACACCGTAGGAAAGAAAGGACTCCACCTCTCTCCAACAAATAGCAGTATAGCTAATGTGATGCAAACATCCGAAAATGCTAAACCTATGGAGGAGAGAGCCAAGTGAAACTCGACTCCCTAATTTAATACACCACGGACAGCGCTTAACCACAGTGAGCGTTGATGGTGGGATAGTAGACGGCTACCACATACAAAAATGCCGATAGTTATCATGCCAGAAGCTCTTGAACGCTCGGAAGTTTGGCGATTTAGTACCAGGTCGACGTATATACCGGCCGAAAAACGTCAATACGATTCCCATAGAATGCATCACTACAGTCAGATGCTAACTCGACAAATGGCTGTCGGAAATGGAAAACACCGCTACAACTGAACTTCGTTCATTACTATTTTTTTTTAAACTCTTCAATTTAAGAGCTATGCTCTTGTCGGTGGAGTAATGACCACGCATCTCTACTTTCCGCCCTCGTTTTAACCTCTTGGTACGACACGACATTCACCTTTTCTTTTACTTGGTCAAAGGAATTACGCCTACGCCCTTCCTCTCTTTCCTTGAATCTTTCCCTCAATTATGTTCTTCAAAAAAATATCATGTCGTATCAAGTGACCTATCATCTTTCCTCTTCGGTTCTCAACTGTGGCTAACAGGCATCTCTTCTCCTTTACCATCATTAACACCTCTTCATTTCTTCTCTTCTCGGTCAAGCTTATTCCCTCCATTCCTTTAAACTCCTATTTCACATAAATAAGTATTCATGATATCCCGCTCGGTCACTGGCCAATGGGTGTTTGTATGTTCTTAACTTGGACCACAAAGAGCCTAGAGCGTAGTAAGCCCCCAGTGGAGAAGATGTAACAGGATTCTATGGCACTAATTTATCGCAAGACTTGTCTATGCCTCTTAATTAATAAAATAAATTAAGACACAGGCAATATATCTAACAGCATCAGCATGCTTGCGATATACGAGTAGTATCTGTGAAGCATAACTTTTATATCGTCTAATGGCGATTAATCACTATTTGGTGGCAGCAATTACTCTTCTAGGAGGGACTGAAAATCAGCAGATGTGCTGAGTCCTCTACCTTTTCATCTCAATTTTGTTCTACGTATAACATGTTTTTTTATTTATTTATATACATCTTTTTATTTATTTATTTTCTATATTATACATCTAACAGCATGTCGTTCCATGGCGCCAGCATGCTAGCGATATCGTGTCTATAAAACATTACTTTATACCGCTTAATGCGATATATCTACCGGCATTTCGCATACGTGACGCCATAGCATGCTGGTGATATCGTGTCTACGAGACGTAACTTTATATCGCCTAATGTGATATATCTAACGATATATCGCATGCCTGACGCCAGCATGCTGGCGATATCGTGCATATGAAGCATAACTTTATATCGCCTAATGCTATATATTTAACGGCATGTCGTATACGTGATGCAGGCATGCTAGCGATATAGTGAGTAGTAGGGATTCGTTCTTTCTGGTGCAGTGATCTGGTGCAGTCCAATCACGGTTTTTGGGGGTGTGCAAAAAAGCTCTCCACATACTCGCGGGATTCGCGGTTTAATTAAAATGATTCGCGGTATGTAATAAAGTTTATTCACGGTGTGTAATTAAATTGATTCGCGGTTTGATTCGCGGTTTGATTCGCGGGGTGTAATTAAATTGATTCGCGGTTTGATTCGCGGGGTGTAATTAAATCGATTCGCGCTTTGATCAACTTTATTCACGGTTTGAAATAAAATAAATCCACGGCGCATCAGGTCTATTCATGGTTTGATATCATCTCGAGCGACTTTTTCACGCGTGTTGGAGTTTCATTAGGTATCGGAGGCCACCCGTGTAGTGTTTACCTGTTTTTTTTTATATAGATTTAGCGACGTGTCGCTTCCTTTGTTCGAAAATTCTCTAGCATTGTCCTTTTTTCGTGTTGCATTTTGGTTGGAGTGTATGAATTAATTCTTTGTGATCAGTAGGTAAATTTTTAGATATCGGAGACCACCCGTGTAGTGTATACCTGATTTTTTTATATAGCTTTTGCGAAGTGTCCCTTCCTTTGTTCAAAAATTGTCTGTATTTCTATTGAAGCAATATTTGCTTTAAGACGATTTCCATTAGACTTATCTAACAAAGGGATTTTATGAGTATTGTTATAGGCGAAGGTATTTGTCGGTGTATAAATTACTTTTGGGTAGACATCTGTAAAAAATTGGGTTTTATGGTTATTGTTATGGGCGAAGGTAATATTGCCTGTATATTTTAAACAAGTACAAACATGTTCCATCAAAATCGTCCTATATAAACCGATCCAACTCACTTGCTTATCCACAGTACCATTACGACCGCCAACAGTGCTATTTTATAGTTAAAAAGTGTGTATCTACGCAGTAGCCACCATGTCGGTAAGTTATGTTCTCATTAATTATTTAATCATTGAATCTTAGATTGATTTTAATACGTTTGATCAGTTAATTCATGTTAATTCAATAGTTCTATCAGATTGTGTAATTAATTTGAAATTCTATCCCACAGATTACTCCTGATTATGATTACACACTGAAGAACTATTATTATCCTAATAAAAGCGATGACGAGGATCAGAACTCTCTTGACATGAAAGTTAAACAAAACATCACAAAGAGGAGCAGCAAGGGCATTGATGCATTTTTTGAGAAAGCGAAGAAAAAGAAAACCATAACATACTCATCAACCGTCGGTCAATCTAACGGAGAGGGTACCTCATATATTTCAACAAACTGTGATGACGGTTCCTCTGCAAGCCATCTCGTGAAAATCGAAGTGTATGAAATGAATAAATTAAAACAAGTTTCACCCATAGACTACTGGAAACATGCAGATGTCCGTGTTAAATATTACGTCGCAACAGAGGAGGATAAACATTATCAATCTGCAAGAGATTTAATTTATAACATAACTAAACAGGTAGCATCTAAGGTGGGCTGTACAAAGTATTTTGTAACAATGGATAAGAAACAATAACACTTCCATTATTACTTAAAGCAATTTATGACAAGATTTTTTTAAATTTAACTTTATGGAACAAAATTAAGTAAACAATAGATTAGAAAAATAATGCCTTTGGCTCCGTTACCGTCAGCTTAAATTATTACAAAACCATCGGCTACAAACAGCGGAGCGGAACACCAAGTACCTACTTTACGTTTTACCTGCTCCACCACCCCGACATTATAAGTGTACCGACGAAGCATTCAGTCTCACCATTCGCTACCCAGCCACCAGTGCAGTGCTAACACGATGGCAAATCTGAACAACTCTCTGTTTGATGACCAACTGGTGCAACTGTGTCTCGAAGCCGAAGAACAAGATACGGATCGACAACTCTGTGATCTCTATGATGCAGTAACCCAGGGACCACTCAAATCGTAAGTAGAAAAAAAATTGCACCATTTTAATGGGTAGAGGGGATGAGAGATCTTGCTATATAATGCCCTTTGTCGATCAGTTTAACGTTTGTGTACGTCGGAATTTTGAAAGTTGTAATAAGCCTTTAGTTGATCAGTGTAGCTTTGTTTTAAATTAGAAATTTTGACTACCACAATAATGTTATCGTTATCAGCTGATGAAATAATGATGATAAAGAAATCACTTCTTCTAAGTAAATTTCATCCATTCATTAGAATGTGGTACATCAGCCATAAACTACCTGATCTTATGATCAAGGACTCTGATATAATACCATATTTTACACCCTGCAATGGGCATTCGAAAAATATTAATAATAATTTCATTAGTGAGCTTGATGAAATTGATGGAGTTATGCAAATGCAAGCTTATTGCAAGTTATGTAGTTCTTCATGTAAGTATTGTGGAAACTGGGTGAATTTTTAGTATTATTAAGTTAATTTAGTATTTATATTTAAGTATGTAATCGTTTATCAAAACTATAAATTGAATATTTACATTTGTACTAATATAAATGTTTTGTTTACAGATTGAATTCGCAACTCGGTGGTAAAAGAAAAACAGATCCAAATGAGGGAGCCGCATCGAAGTCTCGTCGAACACACGAACCAACGCCATCAATATCGAAAACTAATAACTATACAGGATATTCTTGGCCATCCCCGCCTCCCATAATATCAACACCACCCTTGAATCCACTTATCATACTATCATCTTCATGGGAAGAAGATCAAGATGTATTTAATTTGTCTCCCGATTACATTTCAATGTCACCTGGAGTGTACATTCCGATAGATAATTGGTAGTTTATTTAATAACTTTAATATTAATTAAAAATATTTAATTATGACTAAATGCCTTTCATTCCATTCAAAATAATCATACCTTCACTTACATGTTATTTAAATGAAACAAGAAATATTAGATTAATAAAATTTATTTAAAAAAAGCCTTAAAATAATAGTATGTCATTACATCATTCGTTACAGTGTCTTTAGAAAACATTTCAACAAAGTTACTCATTGTAACACCCTTATTTCTAAGATACAAAAATGTTAGACAATATATTCCACATAATGAACTGAAATAGTTTTGAATAACTTCATTGTTATAAAACCATTTCTTGGAATTAGTATTCAAGAAAGTTTCGTGGTGCTTAGCTGGCTTTCGACCGAACGAATCAAAATATTCACCCATTCCATTTTCATCAATATGGATCGCCACCCAATGTGAACCGGGTTTTGTGTCAGGATCTAAATTGCTCACTAAGTATACAGGCAAAGATACACGCACTGGAATTCTATTAGCAGAGAAGACATTGAACTCCATAGCTGGATTAATTTTTTTTAAACACATTTGTATTTCCTTTGTGTTCATATTTTTTGAGGATTGAGTTATTAGATTTATTCATATATACATATTTTCCTAGAGATCAGATGTCAATGATAAAATTAAGGATTGACATTACAATTTAAATGAATCAGCTGTTATAATCTATAGTGATATCACGGTTTTTATTAATTTCAATTACGTTATCAAACTCTGCATATATTATACAGTTGACAGTTTTCGTAAGAGCTTTATCAAATCTTACTTCTAGTCTAACGCTACCTCGTTTTATTAAATTCCAGTGTGAATGCGAATTAGCAGATAAATCTGGAGTTAAGTCAAATGCCAATAAACAATAACCACCTACGAAATCTTCTTTCGAAATAGAATTTCCATCATTTAGGAAGTGAATACCTGTACCTGAGAACAATGTGTGGTATGCATTTGTAAATACGTGGTCATTAAAATTTGGTAATAACGTTTTGGCAGGTATTTGTTGTCCATCAACATAAATGCTAAATAAGTTTAAATCATGATTAGAAAAGTTAAACGGATTTAAATTAAGGGAACCATTAAACGCTGCGTTATCAACGAATCCAATGATACATCTTTTAGGTACTTGACCAAGAAACACATTATCAAGGTTTTTTCCTTGAACTCCTGCGGCAATTGTTAAAACTTTAACTTCAGCTCGAGTAACTGGATATTTTGCTGTGGTGGTGGCTAATACTTTTTCGTGAGCAAGTAAAACAGTTGGATTAATTCTAACTTTTCGCATTATAAGAGTAGCATAGTAAATCTGAACTTTGAATTTTGAATCTAACGTAGCGCACATAAGGTTAAAAGATTCTTTAGAACGTACTAATTTTACACGTAATTCTACGCCGTTCATCAAAAACTTTTCTTGGTTAAATATATCACCGTGCAAATGTCCAATCATTTCAATATTACCCTTAGCAATTTTTTGTCTTTTGCTAAATCCAGTATTAGTATCATCACAATTATCCATCTTATTTGGTGTATCTCCATACCATAATCCGCAGGTGAGATGAGATTTCTTAGCATCGGAACCATAGTTGAGGAGTGTCTCGATATATGCACGATATGCGTAGGTATTATTTGGAGGAGATATAAGCTTCTGATTTAAATATATATCAAGTTGGTTAAAAAGAGAATGTAACCAATTGTTCACAGGTGCCACATCAATTTCCGTCTTTGAGGAATCTGGATTCAAAATTCTGGCTTTAATATGCAACATGGTATGAGATAAATCCATGTAATCATCTCCGGCACCAGGTACCAAGAATTCAATAGGACCCTCATCAGTAATGGATGAAATAGGGCTGTACTGCATCCATTGTCCACTTTCTATGCTGGTCTGTGTCGAAGGAAGAGCAAACAAGTCTAACTCTGATTTAACACATTCACACGAATTATGATGTAGAAATGACATTATTAATTTTGGAATATATCACTATGTTTTCTAATAGTATTAGATCCTTTCCGTTGGAACACTTTCTTTCGAGTGATTAATTTTCTATTTGACTTGCGTATTTTATATCCTGAACCAGACATAACTGAATCAATTTTTTCATCGGCCTTTCTTTTAATATTAGACGTCAATGTTTTTAAGCGTGTTTTAACGGACTCATCTAAGGGCCGCACGTTTACTATATCGGACAGCACACCCACACCAGCATTTAAAGCTTCTTTACCCACAAATTTAGCACCGCTTTTTAATAAAGGCAGAACTGCTCTGAATAGTCCTCCTAAGAAACTCCCAATACCATGGCCGCGTTGATGAGCTGCGCCTTTATATATGATACCAATACCAGATCCAGCTTGATGGTGGTAATATTGGTGGTAAGGACATACCATATTGAACTAATCCTTATTTTATTCGTTTAAAATGTAGTTTAACACATACAGTCCCAAACTGGAATGGTATTTTTTCACCTGTATTCGTTCTTATATCTACTTCAATCACATCAAACTCTCTGCGCATTACAGGTAAGTAATGAGCGGGAGAGAACACATTCATTTTATAGGCACCATAAATATATTTTGTAGGATCTAGTGGGATAATTCTTACTAATGATGTCATAACATCACCCACGATTTGTGGATGTATAAGATCGGTATAAACAAATAGCTGAGACGGTAAACCTAGATATAGATTTACAGGATATTTCCCCTTACAATGTTTTAATAAATTACTGTCAGGTTCAAATCCGAGTTGTACAGCAAGCTTAGGAGAAGTTTTCATTTGCACGATTTCATTCGTCGCTTTCGTAATCTCTACTAGTTTCGATATTTTATCGTAACTAAATTTCACTTTGTTTGTCAAAAAGGGATTTTGGTTAAATGCGTTTAAAAAATCATCAACATTGTCATAGGTTGTAGCTGTTATGTGTGATTTGTATTCCTTTATTGTTGGTGATTTACCCTGAGTTATTACATGTTTCTTTGAGATGTAGATCATATTTTCGTGTTCTTGCACATTTAACATGCTGCATGGGTAATGAAATTCTACTAACCCAACAACCCATTCTCCTTCTAACTTAATGGTCTTTGGGAGCTTTGTAAAAAAATTTGCAGTAGTGTTGTCGGGGAAATATGACATTGAACTATTGCTTAATAAAGTTAAATAAAAACTTTGTTCGTTCATGATTATTCCAATGCTGATGCTAGTATCCAACTATTAAATTTCTTAGGATAACCTCTCCACTTCACTAACAGTTCTTTTCTGTTACCTGAGTAGCGAGTACGTAGTATTTTATCAATTTTAAATGTCGTGGTGGGGTCATACTTAACCTTTTGTAGTTCTTTACCGTAAAAAGTTCCTACGATCGGTTCGTTTTGTAAGTCTTTTAACATGTAGACCACCCAAGGATGTCTCTTAACAATTGAAGATATTACAAATACCTCATCACGTACGAGACGTACACGTACGAGGGGGAGCGCGGGGCGCGTGATTGCGGCCAGATGTGTTATACTTAATCTCCTTTGTCTTAAATTACTATAATTATAACTTCACAAATATCATTGTAAATATTATATCTGCATGTTCCTAAAACTTTTATCTATCCGATGGTATATAAAGTATGATACATAGTGGTGTACTTTTCGTAATAAGTGAACATCTTTGTTAACAAACTAGTGACAGTGCATTAAGTGAAGGGTGACCTTGTAGTACCGGTCATCTGCCTCGCATGAGTCATCAGCCTGTTGCTGTCCGATAGGCTTGAGCTAATTCGTCTATTGATTGTAAGACCAAGTGGCGCCGTGGTAAACGCGCTTCTTTTTGCGCCAAAAGTTGTGAGTTCGATTCTACGTGTCGGAACTTATTTTTTTTTTTATTTTTTATTTTTTTTTATTTTTTTTGCTTTTCTTACGAACTCTCAATATGTCCTCATCAAAGTGTGCAGGTTGTTTTAATATTATTAGAGGCAGGCTATATTTGCGCTGTAATGTATGTGCCTGTAAATATGACCTCGCTTGCGCAAATGTACCGGAGTGCCGATTCAATAACACCATGACAAAAGAACATAAGGATGCATGGAAATGTGTTGTTTGTAAGAGCAAGGAGCCTAAGACAGATAACAGTAATACGCCGGTACGATCTACGTCTGACGGTGGAGTCAATATTCGCCGTGGAGCCTCTGTGAAGAGTCCGAACCTATCGCCTGAGGCTGTGTCCATTACACAGATGGTGAGTGATGACTTACGAGGTTTGAATCTCACTGACATTCAGGTTCTAATATTGGAGTTCCGGCAGTTCAGGGAGGAGATGAAGGCGACTAGATTGCAGATTGAGCAGTTGAACACCACGATGTCCAAGATATCTGAGAGGGTGGACAGCTGCGAAGCAAAGGTGGAGAGACTTTGTCAGCGCGTGGATAGCCTGGAATATCGTGCAGAGACGGCATTGGAAGCGTCGGCCACGGAGGGTTCGTTGATGGCGACCGTTAAGCAGCTAAAGGCGGAACTCAACGATCGTGACCAGGAGTTGCTACTGAACGACGTGGAGATCTCCTGTGTCCCTGAGGAGAAAGGGGAAAGCCTGTCGCATGTCGTGACGACCTTGGCGTATAAGCTGGGGGTTGCCCTGACCGAGCAGGACATCACGAGTGTGACACGCGTGGGCCGGCCACCTGAACCGGGCGCGGGGATCGCCCCATTGCGGCCACGGATCATAGCCGTGCGGCTGGCGCGGCGCTGCCTGCGTGAGGAGCTGCTGCGCGGCGCGCGCGTGCGTCGCGGAGCCACCACCGAGGGCGCGGGGCTGCCGGGGGCGCCATGTCGCTTTTACGTGAATGAGCGGCTGACTCGCGCCAACCGGCAGCTGTTTCGCCGTGCGCGGGACTGCGCCACGCGCCTCCACTGGCGTTTCATCTGGACCAGAGAGGGCAGAATATACGCTCGTCAACACCAGGGCGAAGGTGCCCCCCGTCATCGACTATGTGCCGAGTCCGACCTTCTACGTGTTTTTGGGCCGCAGGCCGTTGGCTCCCCTGAAATCCAAAATAAATAATATTATTAGCTTTAACCTCTCAATTTGTAGTAATTTAATTCATAAATATTATCCACTTTTAATTATTTTGATATACACCAATTTTTATATAATTACCTTTTACAAGTTATTGTCACGGGTGTGTTTGTTTGTGCGCTGGGCGAGGGCCTCATGTTTGTTTGATTTATTCATTGAGTGGTTACAAATATCTTGTCTTGTTGTCGACAACATTGTATTTTGGCATTTTCATTATATAATTGACCTCATAATGCTTTCTCTTGCCTTGAATAACTTTTGTAATTGGATGGATCAATCTTCTTTTGTCTTGAAATTCAATATATGTGTGGCGGCTGTGGTTCGAATGGGCCTGTATCTTAGAGATAGGTTTGCACCTTATAGGCCTTTGAACATTTTTAGTCTACAAATAATTAATCAATTTGTTACAATAAAAAAACTTTTTCATTTGCGATACACAAGAATTTTAATACAAAATAACCAACAATATAATCATTTTAATATTTATATTATCTATCTGTTATTATTATCAATACATATTAACAATTTCATTTTAATATTAATCTGCACTTATACTAGAACATTACATAACATAGCACTCACTGTTATACTGTTGTGCTGCAGTGTCTTGAGATTGAACTTCTTCAATTTCATTAAAATTCGATTATAAAACCAAATTTCTGAAATTAGGTCTATATAACGCGGGATCATTGAACACTGGACACGATGATTTTCTTATCGCAATGACTGGTTTTGACGCCGATATTGTTGCAATAAATGAATCTTGGATTCGTGAGGGTCAAGAGACGCGTGCGCCGAATGTGCCCGGTTATCGACTGCGTTGTACCCCGCGCCCATTGCATATGCGCCGGGGCCGAGGCGGCGGAGTTGCATTTTATGTTAAATGTGACGTTCGTGTGCGTGCTGCGAAGCACCCCCCCGCGGATATTGAGCAGATGTGGGTCTCTTTGCATGTTAATGGTTGTAAAATTGTTATTGGGACAGCGTATAGGCCTCGTTGGGTGAACATTGATTTATTTATAGACGCTATTGCATTGTCAATTGCCCACTTTTCCAGTTATGATCGCATAGTGCTGCTGGGTGATTTCAATGTAAACTTATTAGACACAGCTCATAGTCATTCCGTGAAGATTAATCAATTCTTGGAGTATCTGAATTTGAAACAAGTCGTCACGGAGCCGACTCATTTCAGTGCTGAAGCAGAGACCCTTATTGACCTTGTATGCACGAATGCGAATGTGCGTGATGTCACCGTATCTAATATTACTGGATCCAACGGTCATGCGATGATTATTTTGACACTGGCACTAAAAAAGGTTAAGCTCCCCCCCAAGTCTATTACTTATCGACCTATAAATAAGATAGACATGGAAAAGTTTGAAGGGGATTTGTTTTCGATTGATTGGGAAGCTGTTTCGGGGGTTGCTACGATGGATGCTATGGTCGATAAATTTAATTCATTGGTTCTGAGTCTTTTCGATAAGCATGCTCCAATTAGAACAATCAAAGTAAAAACTAAGCGTTCACTGCCTTGGGTGACAGACATGATAAGGCATATGATTGACTTGCGGAATGGTGCTCACAAGAGGTACCGTAGGACTAAATCTTCTGCACATAAAGAGTACTACAAGGAGCTCAAGAGGTTGGTGGTGACCAGTATTGCCAATGAGAAAAGAGCGTTTGTAAATCACTACATTAACTCACATGTAAAAAATGGTAGAGAATTTTGGAAGAACATGAAGAAAAGCATTCTTGTGGACCCCACGAAATATGACGGTCTGCCTGAGATCCTTAACAATCCTAATGATATTAATGACCATTTTCTGGATATCCCGGGACCATCGGGGGTTCCTTTGTCGCGACTTACGTATTTTGAGCACCATCGGTTTGGTGATACAACTTTTCGGTTGAATGTCGTTGATGAATCGTTTGTTGCAAAAATCATTATATCTCTGAAATCTAATGCAATAGGTAGTGACGGTATTGGTAGAGATATGATCCTTCTCACTCTTCCGCGTACCTTGTCCGTGATAACCGATATTATAAACAGGTCTATAGGCACGGGAACAGTCCCTTGTCAATGGAAAGTGGCCTTGGTTAATCCCTTACCTAAGGTTAATAACCCTTTGGAACTCAAGGATCTTCGTCCAATTAGTATTCTACCTTTCCTATCAAAATTGCTTGAGAAATCTGTTCACATGCAGCTAAGTAAATACGCAGAAAATAATAACATTCTTCCGGAATTTCAATCAGGTTTCCGGAAGGGTAGAGGCACTGTCACGACTCTGTTGGATGTTATGGACAACATACTTGCGGAGCAGGATGTTGGGCATGGCACTGTCCTAACGTTGCTTGATTTTTCGCGTGCCTTCGACAGTATAAATATTCCCTTACTCTTGTCGAAACTAGCTTACTATGGAGTGGAATGCGACGCAGTGAAATGGTTTGATAGTTATCTCAACGGTCGGTCTCAATCGGTAAGAATTATAACAACCAGGGGTGATTACAATTACTCTGACCCGCGCCTGGTTACCCGTGGTGTGCCTCAGGGCTCGATTCTTGGTCCTCTCCTTTTTATAATCTACAGTGCTGACCTCAATAAATTGATTACACATTGTAGATGCCATTGCTATGCGGATGATGTTCAGCTTTGTGTTTCTAAGTCCCCTGATAAAATATCTGCTGCATTGCGGGGTCTGAACATCGATTTGCGGGCCTTATCGGAATGGTCAAAAAATAATACTCTTGTGCTTAACCCTAGTAAATCAAAATTCATGATCTGCGGGTCGGATTTGCAAATCGAGAGGATCTTGGAGCGGAGCCCGCAGGTGGATATTGCTGGTCAGAGTCTGCAGTGTGTGGATGAAGCCAGAAACTTGGGAATTACTTTTGACAGTAAGCTGAGATTCCGCACTCATATTCTAGACCTGGTAAAAAATTGTTTTTACCGTTTAAAACTTTTATACAGATATCGCAATTTGTTTACTGAGCGAGTACGGATAACTTTATGTGAGTCTTTAATTTTATCCAAACTTAATTATGGCGATGTGGTATATGGTCCTCGTTTGCAGTCTGGAACAGAACGGTTGCTGCAACGTGTGCAAAATGCTTGCTGTCGTTTTTGTTTTGATATACCCCCACGAAGTCACATCTCACCGTATTTGAACAAGGCTTCTATGATGAACATGGACTCGCGTAGACAGCTCCATCTTGCTTGTCTCCTGTTTGATATCATCAAATACGAAAATCCCAAGTATCTCTTCGAAAAACTGCAACTCACATCGTTTAAACGCAATATAAGATCCATGCGCCTGCCATTGGAGCTGCATAAGCATAAAACTTTGGCTTTTACGGGCAGCTTCCGCTATCAATCGACTAAATGTTGGAACAACATTCCTCCCCCCATTAGAACATTGAAATCTAAATTTACATTCAAAAAATCATTTAAATCTTTCATACTCGACTTTCAAAAACTAGATGTTCCGAAAAAAGATCGAGCAGCGGTTGCTGTCGCTATAAGATCTAAGAGTTAAACTGTTTCACTTATTTACATCCTGCTCAACTTATTTAATTTATTTATTAATTTATTTTTATTTAATACAATACAATACAATACAATACAATACAATACAATACAATACAATACAATACAATACAATACAAATACAAATAAGTACTCTTTATTGCGCAAAACATTTACAATAATTTAATCTAATTTAATTAATAATCATATTATTATTTTTATTGCTTTCCAGAATCTGTGTAAAACTTATTATTACTAATATAACATTAATATTAATTTGTACTGAGGGTTATTTAGAAATATTGTACCCGTCTCCCTCTTTAAGGGTAATAGCTGAAAATCAGTGTTTTGCTCTTGAGCAATCCGACACTGAGCTATGGCCCATTTGTGCCACTGCAGCACACATATACTTTTATATCCCTATATTTTGCGTGTACCTTTATATGTTCTGTTTTTTTATTTCAACTTTACTGTAGTCTAAATTATGTGTAATAATTATTTATAAATAATATTTAATGTATGTGTGTGGCTGGAGTAACAAATAAACGTTTATCTATCTATCTATCTATCATCACTCCAATTAGTTTCGTATCCTTTTTGAAAAATATGTTTATATTTTGTTATTCTAACATAGTCACCGACCTGATATTTAGGATATTCGGGATTTCTTTCCTTACTCTTTGAAGAGTTATCATATAAATTACTCCAAACGGTCATAATATTATTAAAATTAACATCACAAGGACACATCTTAATGCTTCTATGATAACTGTGGTTATAAGAATGTAGCAAATCTTGTATTATATCAATATACCTATAAGTATTGTTATGTGTAAAATAGCGCCACATTTTCATTTTAAGGGTTCGCTGAAATCTTTCAACTATACTTGCCTTAATATCGGGGTTATTAGTTGTGTAATAATTAATATGCTTGCGGTTAAAGTATTCCCTCACATATTTTGAAACAAATTCCGTACCTTTATCTGACTGTATATGAGTAGGAGTTACATTTGCTTCTGTAAATATACTTTCAAAGCATTCTTTAATAGTTTCTGAGTTTTTTTTCTTTAAACACCTTGCATACGCGTATTTACTAAAGACATCAATAACACACAATATATAATTAAAACCATCATTATATTTACTATAAGTTCGCAAATCACTCAAATCAGCCTGCCAAAGTTCATTGTAATTAGATAATATGTATTTATTTCTAGGAAATTTCCTATATACAGGTTTGTGTAAAGTATAAGTTTCTTGAGATTGCATCCATTCTCGTACTTGTTTCTTGGTCATTCTACCACGCATAGCTTCTACTAATTTAGCTACGTTGCTATAACCCGCCGGATGAGAAACATCATAATATATCTCATCTATGTCTAGTAGGGCGTCCATCTCTCCCAATCTATTTTCCTTTTTATCTTTTTTTGTTGTGGTTGTACCGACTTTGGTGTGTCTTCACTCAAAGGAGTAAAATCATCAGCACACAATTTCCTCATGTACTCAGCTGTTGTAGGATTACCAATACAAAATATAGGTACACGCGCTTGTATTAATGCTTTAGAAAACTGTTCCCAACCTCTTGGTTTCGGTCGTTTTAATTGTCTCAACGTATCGTTGAGCAAGTCTATGATATTACTACCGGGAATGGCTTGATCTTCTACAAAGACAGTTCCCTGTTCATCCCATTTAATTATGTTTTTGTTGTTTATTAAAGCTTTAATCAACAACTCACCTTTTTTCTTGAAGCTTCTCGGGATCAATTTTATTAAATTAGATGTATCATATATTAAAGACTCCGACACGTCCTTCTTTGTGGTGGGTGGATTATTGTTTGGAAGTTCTAAGTCGGAATTTTCTTTATTAATTATAGAATTTGAATCGTTAGTTTCTTCCGGCAGTAAGGGTAATTTTATTGGGCGTCGACCTTCATCACTAAAATATAAGTATCTTTGTAGTATCTGTGAGTATAATTTCCATTTTTCATGATCATCTAATTTACTAACTAATATATTTTTCATTTCTTGATCTAAGCGAGATAAGGGATCTTCCAAAGAACTCTCTTTGTGTTTAAGTTTTTCTATAACACTGGGGTCAATCAATATCATTTTTCTTGTATTTTCCATTATTAGATCACGTAAAAGCATTCACCAAACTGCTTAAGACTGCACCTAGAATAATAGGTAAGAAGGCACCACCGTTTTGAACAATTATTCGTTTTTTTGATTTACTTGGTCCTTTTGATATTAGTTTTCGCAGTAATGTTTTGTGATTCTTGAGTTTACTTTTTTCCTTATCTCCTAAAGGAACTTTTCCTTTTAAAACATTGAAAATACATTCACAAATGCAATTTATTTCTTCCTCTCCACAAGATTTTAATAAAGCTTCACGATATTTAGGTTTAAGCAGGAGAATTGATTTCAATAAATCACAATGAGTCGTTACTCTTCCAGACATTGTTTAAAACTGACTAACCTTGTCGTTGTTTGTTTTATTTATGAGTCTGTAGAAACATCACTTGTAAGGAAACAGCTGAATTTAAAAAAATTTAATGTTTTGTCCGTTGTATCATTTATAGTAATTTTGTCTTTAAAAATGAGTAAAATGCATTCACAAATACGATTCACTTCATCATCATTACAGGAATCCAATACAGCATCACGATATTTAGGTTTCAATATTTTTAATGCTTTCAGAAAACTTTTGCGATTTGTAGCATCTTCATCAGACATTATTTCGCACTGATTAAAACTTCACTATTAAGATGATATTTATACCCTTTTTAGCTTCAATAAAGCTTAACGATAAGTAAGTTTGAGTACTTGTAAAGCTAGTAATTGTGCCATTGCTTCCTCAGACATGTTGTGTATCATATTTAAAACCCTTTTTCGGTACGTAAACAACACAGTTTTTATCAAACGGAAACAGTTTAGTCTTAAAACGACACATATCATTTGTATTCTGCTTTAAATCAATCATAAGATATCCATGTGCATCTGACGTAGCATCCTTATATGCTTCTTCTACGAACTTGGAGTTGTCCGGGAATACCTGACGTGCTAAATGACGTATTTGTGTTCGGTCTCTAGGATTTTTGAAATATATGATGTAACTAGAATTTAAAGAAATATCACGTTGGCCTCTACCTTGATGAAATAAATTTTGCGATATATAAAATACACTGAGATTTCTGTGATGACTACCTTTAGTAAATATGTCTACAATGCGGCTGTCGGATTCTCTCATAAGGTCATCTATTATGAGTAATTGTGGTTGTTTACCATCAAACATATTTAAATCAGGTATACCCTGATTGTAGATAACATTATTCAGATTATACAAAGGTTGCATTTCATCATAGCACCACAAAACTCTCTTAAAGGAAGTGTTACATATTTCTTCTGTAAATTTGAGAAAATTTGTGACGAAGTTTGATTTACCACATCCGCTTGGCCCTGCTACTATAGCCGTGAAAGGATGAATAAAATGAAACATTTTGTGAGTGACGTGTAACATCAAAGCTGCAATATGGGGGAATGGAAAGTAAAAATAAATTTCCTTCTATTTATCTTCAATATTTGTATTAACAAATAATTTTTAATCTATAAGTTTATAAAACTCATTCATGAGACAGAGTCCTCCCAGAGAGGAACGAGCAAGGAACCCAAGTGTTGCTCTTTGTAAATATAAGTATTACAATTTTTATTTTAACATACAAAGAAAATTATAAATAAGAAAAGTAAAATAGTCGTCTTAAAAATTATACAAGTAAACCAATACAAAACCATTTCTTTCAATACTTAAACATTGTAACAAAATAGAACTCATTATAATTAAAACTTATTCTACCTTAAAATTACTTACGACTTTCTTAACTTGTAGTGCCCCCAAGCTAAAGTATCTGTTGTATTTTTAAGTAAATACCTCTTAGTGTCATTGTGTGATAAAGATATCTTATTAATTTTCTGTGTGTAAATGACATGTTTAATTGATTTAAATCTTAACATCTCCGAAATATGGTTCTTTTGGTTGAATAAAGAACTTTTATAGTGATCCATAATGAAGTGTTTGGAAACATTTTTATTGACACCCTTTGCCTTAGTGGTTAATTTGTTTTCTACTTCAATTGCGTACAATTTGGACCTCAACCCGACAAACTCTTTAAATATTTTACCATGATTTTCATCTTTAAATAAGCCCAGTTTTTTCTTATTAACTTGAGGTAATCCATACTTATTATTAGAAGGATAGTCTGAAGTATCAAAGTAATTCAGCACATCTTGCTTTATATCAGTATAGAAATTATTCGTAAATATTTGATAGATAAAACTATCAGTATCTGTATAAAGTAATTTTAAATTGTTCTGAAATTTGACATTCATATAATTATAGTGAAAACTGTACATTAATGTTTTAGAAATATCTAAAATACAAAATCCTAAATATATTGGTTTATTATACATACATTTTGTTTTTTTTAGCTGAATGGCAACTAATGTTTCTGAAAAAATTGATAGACTATGAAATTCAGGCTGCGATATTAATCTCTGTGCTCCTTGAACTTTACCGTGGTTATCCCAATGTGTAAGAAGTTTAACATTAACCCGTTTTTCAATATTTTCCATGGTTTTACCAAAAACAGAATTATTCATTAATTTATAAAAATCTTTTTGAAAGTCTGAATTAGCTAATGATCGTAAGTTTGTATTTAAATCGATATACTTTTTTAGCCATGCACTTTGTTTAAATTTAAGTATTCTATGGATTTTTGTCAGTAGCAGACCATGTTCTAAACACTGCTTTAGATTTCTATAGTGAATTATGTATTTACTTTTATTGTTTAAATTAGTTACTAGTTTTTTTTCTTTACAATTTTCAGTACATATACTGTCTGGACAAAAAGGTAAATCGGAGTGAGAGTCGTGCAAATGGTCTGGATACTCTAAATCAACTTCCAGTATAAAACCATAATTTGAATCGTTTGGAACGTTAAAATCAACATTTACATCAACCCATTCAAACTCACCAATGGGAAGATATTGTGACATAGCCCAACCATAAAGATTGTTTGCATCTAAGTAAATTAAATATGATGAAGGTAATGTATTATTATAATCCTCCATAAACATATTATTTGCTTTTGCATGTCTATTGCTACATTGAG
The DNA here is from genome assembly GCA_949316235.1 of Oegoconia quadripuncta. NCBI lineage: Eukaryota > Metazoa > Arthropoda > Insecta > Lepidoptera > Autostichidae > Oegoconia > Oegoconia quadripuncta. The sequence goes on from OX438758.1 coordinate 15,506,821, forward strand.
AAATGCCACCCCGGATGCCTTTTTTCACAAACGCAATTTTTTCAAAATCAGTCAATAATTCTAAGTTTTCTTTAGTATATTTTAACATGGCATCCCAACTTAGTCCCGGTACTGTATAATAATGAGCGGGGTCTAAGTCATATGTTGTTAAACATAAGCTTCTAAAATTCTCGAATACATCAGTTAACAACAACACATCCGTTTTCAAATATAAATCGGAGTAATCACACATACTCTTACAATCAAAATGATTCCATACGTCTTGTGCATGTTTATAATTTTCATCAGAGATATATTCATTCGTTAAAGAATTATAAAATTTATTTTGATTTGGAAGGGAATTTTGTTTCAAAACCCTAAACGATGTCATGCACTCGTAAGGAAAAATTCCTTTTCTGACTAAGCGTTTAAAATCTTCTTCTTTTGGAAAATTCTTTCGAAGTTCATGTAATTGATTGATTTCTAAATTTTGTGCTAAGTTTCCTAAACTGCAAGGCATAAATCTAAAAGAATCAAGAAATCTTAATTCTATAGTCTTATTGTTCATTTTAATTTTCTTAGAAAATGATATGTACTTCTCTTTATTTTGAGGAATTATTGTTATTTCACCCTCTTCAAAATTTAATGCATGTACAATGAAATGTGCATCATAGTTACTTAAATTATGTAAGAAAACAGGAACGAAACGTGGGACTCTATAATTAGAAGCACAAATAGAGTGAGCAACTCCCTTATACAAGCCGGTAAACCAGTCGTAATCTATCATGGAATCATTATTCAAGTCCTTTTTGCAAATGAAACATATTGTACTTTGTGACACATCATGATTATTATTACAAGTCAGTGCAACTGGAGTTACTTGAAAAGTAAGTTTCTGTGAAATTGCCATTAAATCATCTTTCAGTGATTTCATAAAAATAAGGGAACAATTCTCACCAGTATAGTGTCTATAAACTGATAGCTTATCATCATAAGAACACTTAATATAATAACCAAAGCTATAGACTTCATGTTTTTGAACATTATTCGTGAAGGATTTGGTGGGGTCATTGTCACATGTTTGTACTGGATTTAATAATGATTCGAAATCTGCATATATCACAAAAGGCATTTTTAGCGTTTTATCAAAATTATTGAAGGATAATTTATTATTAGGTAAAGATTCGCCATACCATTTGTTAGGCCTTCTTTTATCGTTTGGTAAATCAGTCCTTATGTGATTGCAATCTAACTGTTGGTGATTGTTTAACCGTTCCCTTGTTTGGAAATATAACAAGCAACCGTCACAAATATATATGCTAGCATGATGGTCATTAATTTGATTACTAACTAATCGCGATAAGTTCTTTATATAGCAGTAATGATTCATGTTATTATTACCATTTGAAATATATAATAAATTAATATGAGTCGGTTTCCTATATTTTGTGAAATGTAAAGGTCCGATAACCTTATTTTTCTTACTTTTACTATCATATTCTAAACCAAAAACGTTAACGCTGATATCATTTAATTGTTCGAATTTGTGGACATCTTTTAGTTTAACTGGGAAAGAAATATTGTTAAATTTTAATTTATTTTTATGTGATATATATTTTGTTACTCTCTCAGCGTTTTGATTAACTGGATATAATGCTGAAAGTACAGCCCACAAGAAACATTGGTTATCGTTATTTTTAACATTGATCACAGCTTTTTTACGTTTGATATCAAGAGGTAAATCTATGAAGGAAGAACCACGTAAAGGATTAAATTTATTAATATTCATATCAATATGCTTGATCTGTTTTAAACTCCATCCGCTATCTTTCCTTTCAAAGTTACTTAATTTTTCAGTAATGTCATTAAATATTGTACAGATAATGCCATCCTGATCATCTGACTTACAGCAAGTATAATTAATGGTTTGAAAATCGAAAGAATTTTGTAGATCCTTTGTCTGCTGAACAAAATCAGCATGTAAAATAAAATTTAGTTTAATAGCATTTAGCTCGCTAAGAGAAATGTTTATTAATTGTATTAAAGTTGATTTAATTCCAAACAAAAATGATTCGGGAGTTTCAATGTACAAACTTGAAGCATCAGATTTGGAAGTTATTCTATAAGTTTTAATCCTTTGTCCAAAAGCACTCTCAATAACCTGTACGTTATTTAAATTCTCATGACAAGTTATAACGTTGTTTTTGTGGATATTAGTTTTTAAATGACTAGACAAATATCGTTTGCTAACAAACACTTTGCAAACTGAACACTCTACCTTTGAATTGTCTGAGATATGTTGAATTGGGGATACTTGTCTTGACGAAGATGTCGTTGGTTCGTGTGTTCGACGAGACTTCGATGCGGCTCCCTCATTTGGATCTGTTTTTCTTTTACCACCGAGTTGCGAATTCAATCTGTAAACAAAACATTTATATTAGTACAAATGTAAATATTCAATTTATAGTTTTGATAAACGATTACATACTTAAATATAAATACTAAATTAACTTAATAATACTAAAAATTCACCCAGTTTCCACAATACTTACATGAAGAACTACATAACTTGCAATAAGCTTGCATTTGCATAACTCCATCAATTTCATCAAGCTCACTAATGAAATTATTATTAATATTTTTCGAATGCCCATTGCAGGGTGTAAAATATGGTATTATATCAGAGTCCTTGATCATAAGATCAGGTAGTTTATGGCTGATGTACCACATTCTAATGAATGGATGAAATTTACTTAGAAGAAGTGATTTCTTTATCATCATTATTTCATCAGCTGATAACGATAACATTATTGTGGTAGTCAAAATTTCTAATTTAAAACAAAGCTACACTGATCAACTAAAGGCTTATTACAACTTTCAAAATTCCGACGTACACAAACGTTAAACTGATCGACAAAGGGCATTATATAGCAAGATCTCTCATCCCCTCTACCCATTAAAATGGTGCAATTTTTTTTCTACTTACGATTTGAGTGGTCCCTGGGTTACTGCATCATAGAGATCACAGAGTTGTCGATCCGTATCTTGTTCTTCGGCTTCGAGACACAGTTGCACCAGTTGGTCATCAAACAGAGAGTTGTTCAGATTTGCCATCGTGTTAGCACTGCACTGGTGGCTGGGTAGCGAATGGTGAGACTGAATGCTTCGTCGGTACACTTATAATGTCGGGGTGGTGGAGCAGGTAAAACGTAAAGTAGGTACTTGGTGTTCCGCTCCGCTGTTTGTAGCCGATGGTTTTGTAATAATTTAAGCTGACGGTAACGGAGCCAAAGGCATTATTTTTCTAATCTATTGTTTACTTAATTTTGTTCCATAAAGTTAAATTTAAAAAAATCTTGTCATAAATTGCTTTAAGTAATAATGGAAGTGTTATTGTTTCTTATCCATTGTTACAAAATACTTTGTACAGCCCACCTTAGATGCTACCTGTTTAGTTATGTTATAAATTAAATCTCTTGCAGATTGATAATGTTTATCCTCCTCTGTTGCGACGTAATATTTAACACGGACATCTGCATGTTTCCAGTAGTCTATGGGTGAAACTTGTTTTAATTTATTCATTTCATACACTTCGATTTTCACGAGATGGCTTGCAGAGGAACCGTCATCACAGTTTGTTGAAATATATGAGGTACCCTCTCCGTTAGATTGACCGACGGTTGATGAGTATGTTATGGTTTTCTTTTTCTTCGCTTTCTCAAAAAATGCATCAATGCTTGCTGCTCCTCTTTGTGATGTTTTTTTTAACTTTCATGTCAAGAGAGTTCTGATCCTCGTCATCGCTTTTATTAGGATAATAATAGTTCTTCAGTGTGTAATCATAATCAGGAGTAATTTCAAATAAATAATAGTTCTTCAGTGTGTAATCATAATCAGGAGTAATTTCAAATTAATTACACAATCTGATAGAACTATTGAATTAACATGAATTAACTGATCAAACGTATTAAAATCAATCTAAGATTCAATGATTAAATAATTAATGAGAACATAACTTACCGACATGGTGGCTACTGCGTAACACTACACGGGTGGCCTCCGATACCTAATGAAACTCCAACACGCGTGAAAAAGTCGCGCGAGATGATATCAAACCATGAATAGACCTGATGCGCCGTGGATTTATTTTATTTCAAACCGTGAATAAAGTTGATCAAAGCGCGAATCGATTTAATTACACCCCGCGAATCAAACCGCGAATCAATTTAATTACACCCCGCGAATCAAACCGCGAATCAAACCGCGAATCAATTTAATTACACACCGTGAATAAACTTTATTACATACCGCGAATCCCGCGAGTATGTGGAGAGCTTTTTTGCACACCCCCAAAAACCGTGATTGGACTGCACCAGATCACTGCACCAGAAAGAACGAATCCCTACTACTATAGTGTCTATGAATCGTATCTTTATATGGCCTAATGCGATACATCTATCAGCATGGCCTATACATGACGCTAGTATGTTAGCGATATAGTATCTATTAAGAGTAACTTTTATGTCACATAACGAGCAGCATACAAATTTATAACAAAAACCCTGACCCTTTCAAGGAGGCCAACACAAATTATGAGGTAAGTATTCGTAAAGATCGAATTATTCTCTTGGATTTCTAAGAATCGTGGGAGTAGGATTGATTACCTTGTTGAGTTTTTTTATAAAACTACGCCTTACTAAACTATTTTTTTTTATATGCACAACGGGTTCCCACTTGACCTCAATCACACCTGATATTAAGTGAAGGTGAGGTCGAAGGTGGAAGCGTACTGACCCGGAAACCCCAACACATTTGGGGGCTGGCTATCTTATCTCTGACAACCGGAACACCACAATGCTATTAACATTGCTGCCAAGCAAAAAGGTTTTCTTAGTTTGATGGCATAATGTCATCCCATATCATTATTTTTGTTTTTTAAGTCCTGAAACCAGAAGGAGGGTGTTACAAGTTAAAAGTTTATGTCTGTTATTTGAAACTGGTTATCTCTTTACAAAGATGATGGTCGTGAGGAATGGCGTGCTCAGCGTTTTGTAACAGAATGAAAAAGTTTGCTAATAAATAAGAAAAAATACAACTACAAAATAATAATAATGCGGACTGCTAAGGTATGGAACTCACTGCCCGCGTCGGTTTTTCCCGACACTTACAACCTTGGGATCTTCAAGTCTAGAGTGAATAGCAATTTACTGGGTGCGCGTGATACATCTTCGGCTACATCGTCACTTTCCATCAGGTGAGATTGTAGTCAAACGCGAAACCTGTTTTTAATATAAAAAAAAAAATAATAACAATTATAGGAATTTTCGCAGCTGTTTAGAATATTCTTGTTCACATCAGCATGAATCAGCTGTCTTGACAATGCATTTCGAGGAAACCTTACAGCCACTGCAATAGTCTCAAATATAAGTATTGAATTTTGATACATTGATAGTATAGACTGACAACTTGTTCATCTTGTGATACTTGTAGGCCAATTTGTTAGGGTAGGCAGTGCCTTTCTGCCTGTATGAATGGCGCGCATGGTCGCGAGATGGTTTCATTTCGTGAAAATCAATTAAGCCGCCGTTACAAAGACTTTTACACTTTAGTAACTTATTAGTAATCTGTGCTTTTACCAGGGTCGGTTTGTGTCACACTTTCTTTTTGAGAGTTTCAGGGATTTTCTAAAAATTCAATTTATATCTGTAATTGTTATATCGTAATGATTGCTAACTAAACTAACATTCTATAGAACCTGCTATGTAAAGAATCCGCCATATTGAAATTGTCTCTGAATGAGGAATTTACTAGTGATGGGCAAGACTCTTATTTACTCCTTTACTTATGTCAAACCATATCGAATAATAAAATATCGAAAGTAAAAAACAAGTCGGTACGAGAGAGATCCGAGATCGTCTTTTGTTTACATAGCAAGATCCATAGAATGACATTTTAGCCTTTCGCACGCGACTTCGCCCGCTGCTTCGCTTGCGTGGAATTGCTTTATTGCAGATATGTTTAATTTGTTGTGATACATAAGGTGGTGGTTAGATCGAGGACGGGGGTTCCATAAATGAGACTCATAGTTTATCGTAATGTTACTCGAATAAGGCCCTTTAAAGATTAATCAAGCGCATATACCGGATGAGTTTTTTAACGTAAGGAAATAGAAGGTATTGGCAAAGGTAGCTTGATTTTTGTTTTCAAAACCATCTATCGAGTCACTCTGAACTACTTTATTTTAATAAGCGGTCAGAAAATCGCCACATAGTGAATATGAAAAATATAAAGACTTTAATGTTTCTTAGGCCAGAGAGGAACAGGACAACATGAACAAACCACGCGATTTCTTTGTACTTATTTTAGGAATACTAATGTTGTATTCTTATTCCTTTTACCCGACTGCCTAAGGAAGGAGGATAATGTTTTTCAAATGTATGTATGTCCGTTCATTTGGCGCATCCTGTATCCTAAACGGCTCGACCGATTTCGAAGTACATGGTGTCGTCAGATTCGTCTTGGTACCCGGAGTGTCATTGGATATATTTTATGAAAAAAATACAAAATATGCTGTCGGGTTTTTTGGTTTTGAATTACTTAAATAGTTATTAAGTGCAATCAAGTAGTGCAATATTAGTAAATAAGTGCAATTAAGTAGTGCAATATTAGTAAATAAGTGCAATAAAGTAGTGCAATAATAGTAAATAAGTGCAATCAAATAGTGCAATAATAGTAAATAAGTCCAATAAAGTTACAGTAATAAACAAAATATTGTTTGTTTGTATACGCTTTATTGTACAAAAGAAAATAAATACGAAACAAACTTACTTAAAACTATGCACAGACGGACTTATCCCACAACGGGATATTTTATTTAATATTACTGCAATTTTCCGAAATGCTAAAAACTCCAATGTTTCTATCGACGTGCAATGCTAACGTCCATAATAACGTGTTTCAAGCGACAAAGAATCTCGCAAATAGGTTTTATAACAGAAAATAAAAATGCGTTCTACCAGCAGTTGTTTGTTCATTTCCAATTAAGGATTTCGCCACACATTTTGTTTCCAATTTCCGAACAATACATCTTCCTCACAATCGGTGTACCTACAGTTTCCAACGTTTGTTTCTTTTAAAAATAAACTTACTACAAAATGTCACAAAGTTTGTTCTTAATCTCGTAGAAGATAAATTGAAAATCTAAAGGCACACAATTAGGTTCATCGTCATCATATCTGCCGCAGGACATCCACTGTTGAACATGTGCTTCCAATTTCCAGAGCGACTGGTTCGAAGAGGCCTGTATCCAATGATTTCCTCTTACCTTCATCACCGACATAGCCCAGCGGAAAAGAAGTAGCAGTGGGGCACATAGCTTGAAGAAATTGACGGCCGATGGGTCACTAAAGCTCTTCATTAGATACCACCCACAAAGAGACGAAGATCGCGAGAAGTCATCTGTATTAAAGCTTAATTTATTGGGAACTGCTGAACCTTAAACAATACAATATAGCACATTACAACACAACGCAATAACTCACACTAGGTATATGGGGTAGATACTTTTGACGTTTTGACTGAAATCCACATTTTTATAATTTAAAGACCCACCCATCAAAACTTGCATTGAGTTTATCCGTGAATAGGGATCTAATTACAATGTTTATTGTAGAGATGAGGTCGCCAAATTGTACATTCTATTCTTACCACTTTTCGGAAACTGTGTTTTCTTTTCTGTTGTGCAATAAAGTGTATTTGTATTTATTGTTTATTTAAATTCACCCTTATAACCTAATCATCCCTTTTCCCATAGCACTGACCCAGAACGTGAAGCGATATGGAAAAATACAAGCATCCACGCGTGACGTCACATACACATAGATGGCGCAAACACCGTAGAACACGCAATAGTCCGCAGTAAGTCAACTACTGCGTAGGTATATAAGAAATAACTCTCAATTGTTCCAAATTCGATGATTGATGGTGATGATGAATTTATTGTCAGGATCAATTGTTCCAAAAAATTACAATCGAATTTTTCGAAAGATTTAGCGGGTAGTATTTGAATAACATTTCCTCGCTCGTAATTCGCGGATTTTCTGTATTAAATAAAAATGTGCGGCAAACGTGACCATCTACCATCGGCTGACACGGAATGCATCCCTTGCCCTTTGGTCCGTTGTGACATCTGCACTTACACTGTTCGGTTTTTTTCGTGTCTTCCATGAATATTTCAATAAACGAGTTATTATGAAATGAGTTTCTCATCTTTATTTTATCAATTATGCTGCCTAGAGTGGCGATTAGGTAAAAATTAAGTTAAATATCCAACATACAAGTCTATAGGATTCGCACTTCCGCAGTATTTAACTATGCTCTATGGGATTTCTGCCGCGGGCCGCGCTGCTTCAAACCGCCAGATTGCTGATTCATGCTGGCTCGAACTCGTGTACAGCACGTCAAAGACTCAAATTTCATTAAATTCAATAAAAAGATAACGGAGTTATTATAAGCCAACATTGATGTGATGTAGGGTTGTAGGGAAAAGAAAATTGGTTTGAATAAGACACAATCGATTCTTACCAATAGGCGATACAATAAAGAAATCGTATTTGTTGTTAGTGAGTTGGGTTACTCATTTATACTTCGGTACTGTGGCAGAACAGAACGCAAGCGCTATTTGCTCGTTAGCTATGGCTGTTACAGCGCAAATGTAAGTAAACATAGTACTTGTAAATGCCATTTCAAACCGAACTCGTTGCCCCTTACGGTTCTCAAACTGACGAACGCTATGCCCAGGTCGACGTTAAGAAAAATGGTAGCTATATTTGGAAGTCAAGTTTTCAGTTGCAGTTGTAACCTGAGTTTAAAGGCATCGATAGTGAAACAATATAGTAAATTTACTTCTTGAAGTAAATCGGCCATCTATTTCTTATGTATTTATGAAAAATATGTTACGGGGAGAAAGAGCGCACACGCATAAAACGACGAATAAATGTGATAGACAATTGTTATCTTTATTGAATTAAGTTAAAAGGAGCGTCGGTGGCTCAGCGGTTATGACGCGGTCTCCCAATTTAGGAGGTACGGGTTCGATTCCCAGGCAGGCCACCCACCACTGCTCTCTTAAACGGTGAAGGAAAACATCGTGAGGAAACCTGCATGCGAAATAAAAATTCGAAGGCATGTGAAGTCCCCAACCCGGATTGGGCCAGTGTGGACTATGATGTACCCGTATATAATGAGAGACCACGTTTCAGTGACATAAGTCATCACTGATACTTTCATCTCAGATATTTTGAATGAGAAGACTGAGCAGTTTCCCGAACTCTGCCCATCCGTGTTGGATTAGACTTACCTACTTATCCTGAGTAGACGTACGTACTTATCTAAAACTTTGAGTATGGAGCTCCCAACTGACACGACATGGGCATTTGCCATAATGTCCAGAAAGTAATGGCAAATTGTACTTTTCAGTCTTCGGTAACCTTTCGCAGTGTATGTTCCATGTTCCTTTTTTCGGAGCTTTTTCTGATATCTTCGGGCCGCTGAAAATCTTCAACCCTGAGTGAAAGACGATTTACATTACAATACAATACAAATTACTCTTTATTGCGCAAAATAAATTACAATAATGTTTGATGATAACAATGGAACACAATTAGGCGGTCTTATCACTGAAAGAGATCTCTTCTCTTCCGGCTATGAAAATATCGAATGTGTGTGTGTGTGTGTGCGTGTGTGTGCGTGCGTGTGTGTGTGTAATTGATGATTACTAGAGCCAATTTAATTTATGCATTTTGATTATAATTCTGACTGGATTATTTTTAGTTATTAAATTCAAAAGTTTGAGAACCTCATCGTATAACTATAAAAGCGACCAGGGTTGTGGTCCCGAGACGGAATAATCAGTTGTTATTACCTTATTGCAAACAGAATAGGAACGATGTACATATCCAAATGAACGAAGTGTAGGTATGTGTCGCTGGAAACATGGAAACTGTGCTGCTCAGAGCGGGTTGGTTAGGTGGTGTTAGGTTGCTTTGAAAATACCGGGCTACCCTCTCGTTAGCGCAGTTTCCAATAATGTAGGAAATATCCGCCTAGGCATTTCATGAAATTGAAATTCAGGTTAATTCAGCAATCTGCCTGCGATAATACGACCAAAGTAGATCCAAATGAACCTTCACTGAAATCATTCGAGCGTCAGACAGTCGTTTTCAAAGGCCTCCGACGTCCATCTTGTCATCATTGAAGACATCGGAACCGACTGTTTAACTTGCCAGCACGGAGTAAAATAATAATTTTTACGTTATTATGGATAACAAACATGTATACCTGCACCTACAACAAGGACACTGCACCGAGGCAATTGTATAAAATATTCTCGTAATCGGGTGTCTTCGATACAGGCTTGGCTAGTGAGGAGACCGGAAGGAACACTCAAAATATGCTTTTGTTGTAGGAAGGGTTCGGAAGATGTTAACAGAAAGCCATTGTATACTCAAAGTATATCGATGTATTAATTCGTCTTCAACAATGCGTTGTCTTATATTTATAACTTATTCTAACTTTCGTCACTACACTTAGCCTAATACACACATACATATATTTTTTTTTAAATTTATTTATAATTTATTGCACACAAGTACACATAAAAGTCAAATACATACTAGATATAGGATGTACAAAAGGCACTAGCTTATCTCTAAAAAGAGATTTCTTCTAGCAAGATTTATTGTCGTTGATGTGACCCACTTACCATTTCCGTTTGCGAGGGTTTGGTAAATTTATATTTAAAATCACAATACATCATTTTCTCCAAAACATATCTCATATATCCAGATGATAAGAATGCATGGATGTGAACTGTTCGGCGATATTCAGTCTACTTTTCTTTTTTTATCGAATCATAAATCTTAAAAATACTTTTTTAAAAAGAGCAACTCCTGATTTTCTTGCCCGTTCTTCTCTGGGGAGTCTGCCTTGTGAATGAGCGATAATTGTGTGTCATGACGTCTCAAATGTTATTTTTATAAGTATATATAAGTAAACTCAAGTAAACGTGTTGATTAATAAACCTTACTTGAGACCTGAAACGTACGTGCATACTCAAGCAGTACTCACTTGAGACGTGCGCCAAGTTTCACGTATTAATAAACGAAACTCAAAACTGTCATTCATTCGCCGCTGAGGCGAATTCTTGAGAAGTGATCTCAGCTGAGCAGACTTCAAGATTGGTTTATAAATTAGCACGTAGCGTAGTTGTCAACTTTTGGTTTATTTTTTTATTAATACGGGCCTTAGTAGGGAATCAATAGTATTAGCCTTTAGGTTAAGATGTGGTCACATTCCACGGAACAATTTCTACCACTTGACGGGCCGAACAGAGAGTTCTTTATGTATATAAATGTCACAAACACTGTGATCAGAGCGTGACCGATAAGCAGTAAAGATAAAGAGATAACGTATAAATTAACATCACTTAGGGCCTACCTCTGTTAATAAACGCTAAAAATAGCTGTGTCAAAAGGATTCCAGAGAAAAGCTAATCCATAGAGAAGTCATAGCAAACAATGTAATCCACAATGAGGCTGACAGTGGCATTAAAGTGCTGTAAGCCTCCTCAAAAACACAATTTCACTGTAGTGGTGGCCATCCAAGAACTAACCGCACTACGCAACGCCTTAATTACAATACAATATAAATACACTTTACTGCACAACAGAAAAGAAAATACGGTTTCAGAAAAGTGGTAAGAATAGAATGTATAATTACACTAATCGTTTAAGATCTGAGATCTGAACGGCCTTACACCATCCTAAATTCAAACTAATTCGGCATACATTGCTGAGAGGCTTGGTTCTGACAACTCAAATATCCTTAATTCAACCAGCAATGTATGTCAGTTAGTCTGAATTTAGAATGGTGTATTAGGCCCTTAACTCCATGCCTCAGTCAGCACCATTTCCGACAGCATTATCGACCGCAAACCATCCAATTTGAGCGAAACTGCCTACATAATAGATAGGCACTGACCGACCGATGCTACAATTCGCGCGTGCATTTTTAAGTTCGTCAAAAGTAATGGTTTACCACTAAAGGTAAACCAACCTTTTACCAACCAACAAAAATAACCTTTTAAACAAGGTTATTTTTGACGACCTGATTGGTGTAGTGGTTAGAAACTCTGCTGCTATACCAAAAGGTCGCGGATTCGAATCCCACTAGGGGCATATGTTTGGATGAAAAATACGGACATGTGTACCTGAGTTATAGATGTTTTTCATTTATATATGTATTTATTTACAAAAAAAAATGTATTTGTGTAGTTTATCAACCATCTGGTATCCACAAGTCTAGTTGCTTAATATGGAACTAGATAAAATAAAAATAAATTAAATAAAATATCTTCAGACATACACACAGCGCCATCTAGTTCCGCAGATGTCTGTATATGTCCAAGGATATTTTATTTTTATTATTATTTATTATTATTTTTGTATAGCTGAAATTAGTTTGGTCAGAAGCACGAATAGGATCGAATCGGGCTGTAAAAATATAGGGATAAATTTCTTTCTCTCATTGTTTATCTAATAAATCTATTATATATTGTATAACAGTAACTGAATTCGCAACAATCCTTTATTTTAATTTATTTTTTCTAGCCATATTGATAACAGAATATGTATATGGTCTAATTTTACCGCCTCCGTGGCTCAATGTAAACAACATTGAGTTTACGATTCGGAGGTCGCGGGTTCGATCCCCAGCGGGGTACATGTTTAAGTACTCGGTTTGGTTGGTGGTAGGGCATTTTAAATGTCCGCCTGGCTAGCTACCAGCATCTTATCTAAATCTGCCGCCAAGCAGCAATGTTAACAGCATTGTCGTGTTCCGGTTGTCAGAGATAAGATAGCCAGTCCCCCAAATGTGTTGGGGTTTCCGGGTCAATACGCTTCCATCTTCGACCTCATCTTCACTTAACATCAGGTGTGATTGGGGTCAAGTACCAACCCGTTATGCATAAAAAAAAAAAATTGCTGACAGTGGCGACCACCTCTTAAGTGCACTCGTGCGCTGCACTACAAGATCTAAATAGGTCCAAACCAAAACTATAACACAAGAAATAGATAGATAAACATTTATTTGCATCCATATATACACACATAACAAATTTTACATATGAAAAATACAACTAAAACAATAAAACACAAGTACAGAAACATAAAATATTATGTGTGTGCCGCAGTATACAAAAAGGCTACAGATTTGCCCGAGGCGTGCAAAACACTGGTATTCTGCTGAAACCTGAGGGTTGGTCGTGGGACAAATGGAATTTTAAAATGTATTTAGTGTTATCAAATTAAAACCTAACGTTATTGGTAAATGAATACTGTGTAAGATTATTCCCGTAACATATTGGATTCAATTAATAAAATATACAATTATTATAGTATGAATTGATAATTAATGAAAAATTAAGAAATTATTGCAATTTTCGATTTCATATTCTATACACGTTATAATTGTCCACAATTGTGATGCCTAAGCTATGGATCCAATCTACAGCCCCCTACTGCTTCATATAATCTTCTCATAATAGGAAGACAGTGGTAAGGAATACCAATTTTCTGCTTTTCCATCAAAAAACATCTATATTTGGATTTAAATGTTGGTTTAGATCTCAGTCTTAGATTAATGATTGGTCTCCGCGCCGCTACGACTAGATACCGTCGGCGTACTCGAAAAATGCGGCAACAAATACTACGCCGTATTCGGCGTACCCGCGCCACTCACGCCACAAGTTCAAATTTCAAATTTTGGTTTAAGACTGAAGCAAAATGCCGGTTTGCGTAGTCAAACTATGTAATAACAATACTACAAAAACAAGAAAGATACTGGCATCACATACCATCAGTAAGTACTGTATAAATCTACACACTACAATATTGAGTTGCCGCATTCAGGAACCTGTTTTTTCTTCATAGTGCGGTATCTAGTCGTAGCGGCGCGGAGACCAATCATTAATCTAAGATCTCAGTATTCTTATAGGAGGTATGTTTTTCCAAATAATTCCTATTATATCAGAGAACGCCCTCACGTACTCACTTACGACGTAAAATCAAATTAACTGGCATTGATTTCTACTACACAACTATTAAAACTTATTTTCGCTCGAACGAAAATGTGCCGTGTGCTTTGCAGTGCGCACGCCATCCCCATAGTTTCTATGAAACGCGAAGTAAACTGGCGCGTGAGATGAAAGATGTCTAGTACAATATTTTGTATTGGTACCCTACCCTCGCTTTCTCTCGCAGGGCACTAGCTGAAAATCAGTGTCTTACTGCTATAGGTGAGGATCCACACTGAGCGATGGCTCATTTGTGGTATAGATACAACTCTATTAAGAATTGTAACAGTTGTACTTAATTTTTTTTTTATTACTGTGAAATAAGCACATTTCGTAAGAATAACACCAAGCAGAATGATTGTTGTATCGAATATTTTTGTATGTGTTTGTTAATATGCAAATAAACGCTTCATCTGTCTATCTATCTATCTACAAATCGTATGAAGAAACTAGACAAAATTCGTGCACCGCACGCCACCGCCGCCGCCGACTTTTATCTTGACCTTGCTCGCATTGCATGCTCCCCGCCAATTGCAATTATCATCGACGCGTTCATTTCTATATATCGCGAATTTGTTTACCTAATTGCGTGTAATTAGAATAAAGTATTTATTGTGAAAACAGTGAAATTGTTGTTATATATAAATAGCAAGTATTGAATAGCTGAATTACTGTAAAAATGTTTAATAAACGACTTAATTAAAACAAACTGGCATACAATCAGGAGGCCCGTCTTTGAGGCCTTCTTTTAAATTAAAACGAGAATGCAAAATGAAAAATACAACATTTACAAGAAGTTTTAAACCTGAAATTTATAGTAAAAGTAATGTCGTAACTAACTATAGGTACAACAAATTAGTACAGTGCGCCACCTAGTCTCGGAGGCAACACCTGCCTTTGCGGTGTATTGGCTTTTTGGTATACAAAATATAACCTTGCGTCACCGGGAATACGGTGCACGACCATTCTGACAATTTTACTATAACGAAGTCAATTTTGTGCCATTTTCCAATATGATGGAATAGTGAGTGATGCAAGTCAGTCAATTCGTATTTTGCACCACGGTGATATGAACCATCTGGCAGAAATATGTCACCTGAAACGTCGGACGATCCCGTCAATAAAAAAGAAACATGCGGACGGCCGAATTGAGAAACTTCTCCTTTTTGAAGTCGGTTAAAAATAAGAAGGAAACTGACAGGTTTCATAGAAATACAATTAAAAATTAGTTAGAATAGTCATATTTTTTCTTTTTGTATTAATTCAATTATGCAATATTAATGTATGTTATCAAGTCATTTTATAATTAGGTAGGTATGTGCATAGCAACAAAAATCATATATATACATAAAAACAATAGACAAATTAAATTTAATTTCCCATAATATAGCCAGAAACAATTTATCATTTAAAAATTCTTTGAAAGTATAATACGTTTTATCGATTAAAAATTTATATAACAACTCATGGTTACCATTAATGAAACTGTCATAATTTAAAATCAAATTTAGAACCAACTAGCTAGGCCTCGTCCTGCAAGAAGGTGCAAAGCAAAGTTTATTCTTAATTTAAATATCTTTCGACTGGTGCCTGCAAGAACAATTTTTTAATTGTTTTTTATAAATTCAAATTTAGAACCAGCTAGGCCTCGTCGTATCTATTAATTTATTTCGTTTGTGTGATGAATACATCCCTCATAGATAAAAGTTGAGTCTAGTGCATCTCCAGGCAATTGTAATTGTTGTAAATTGTGTGATACATAACAAAACTAACAATCTATGTATGTTATGATTGTTTATTTTCCGGTTGTCAGAGATAAGATAGCCAATTCCCCAAATATTTGGGTTTCCGGGTTAGTCCAATCCAAATCTGCCGCCAAACAGCAATATTAAGAGCATTGTTGTATTCCGTTTGTCAGATAAGATAGTCAGTTCCCCAAATAAGATGGGGTTTCCGGGTCAATACGCTTCCACCTTCGGCCTCATCTTCACTTAACATCATCAGGTTGAGGTCAAGTACCAACCCGTTGTGCATAAAAAAAAATCTTTCGACGAGTGCCTGCATGTTTTATTGAAACTTTGAGGTATTTTGTTGTTCAACCACTACAAAAAAACAGTAGTATGCAGTAATTGAGTACTACACTGAGAGCAGTAAAATTATAAGAAATTACATATAGTAGTCGGAATAAAAATATTTTAACCGCAAATTCGAATCGACTTCCAATTCTTTCGAAACCACGACCTTAGCTAGAATATTCTTTCCATTCCACCAATTTGTTTTGTCCCATTCTAGCGGGACAGTCAATCAATTAAATCGAATTCTTGCAATCGCAAACTCAGTCAACCAAAGCGGTACATTTCTGCACACATCCCACGAGATTTTACTTGAGTAAGTAAACTCAAACGAGGCCACTCGCGCGCTGTCCCGTTTGAAATTCGAATAAGAATGTTCGAATTCCAAAATTGAATTTACGATGCTCAACGAGACATTCTCAGTTTATTGCTAGTTCAATATTGCGTTTGGTAGAGTACTCGATCTTTATTGAATTTTGAATCCGGTGGCTGTTGGATACCGTATATTAATGTGTAATACCTTGTTTTGGGATAATTTCTGTCTGCGAAAATAATAATTCAGTAAGGATACATTTTTAGCTACCTATAACCTTAAAAGCCGTGATTTTTATTCACATTAATAGAGTACCTGTCAGTGATAGAATAAAAATTTGTTGCAACCAATCGGCAGATTGCTTTAGATATAAGTAGTATAGGTATTAAGAATAAAATAGACTGTTCGATGAAATTACCATTGTGTATTTCATTGCGTCGGAGAATATACTTACAACTCCTGTAACTATTTTCGGAAAAGTGGATAAGTAACTAAACTCAATAACCTAATTTTAAATAACATAAAGTAGCCATTGAATATTTTTTTATATTGTTTTAGAAGACCTAAGTATCTTCTACAACGTATTGAAATTCACAGTGTGAACTCTCATTTAATATTGTAAACTTAATTTAAATGATAAAGGCGACTTGTCCAGGCAATCCGACGTCTCTCGGTTTCACAGACTTTGTCCGTCCGTCTCTTGTCTTTAAACACAGTGAAGTCAAGTGAGAGTAATGAGTGAAGGCGAATTCTATAAACCGCCTTAAAAGTTGTCTATGACATTATTGTTATGAAAAAATAAGGCTCTGGCCACGTGGTCCGACTGCTTTTGTCCTACCGAACTTTTTTTTCCTGTTGGTTCGACTAACTAATTTTTGGGAGAAGATAAACGCTAGCTGTGGTTTGATCGAGGGTTTATTGTTGGATGTTGCACCGATTGGAAGAGAGAGAAAAACTGCCCGCTCGCCAGTATATACATTTACATTTGCGCCATCTATCGGATTGTCCTGGAACCCGTGAGAAAGGTACACTTGTACCTATTGAAGTGAATAAATTGATTAGTGGTGGGTTCACGGGTTCGCCGATAGATGGCGCCAGTCTTTACATAATCGTGCCGACAGCGTCAGGCGAGGTTCTATACTGAACACTAATCGGACAATTGAAACTAATATTATCTTAGACCACTTGTCCCACCAATCGGACCAAGCGTTCTAGACATCAGTAACGAGACTTGCAAACTGCGTATTAGGTAACCTTCTTAGGAAATAATATAAAGACAATGTCAAATGTTAATGTCAAGAGATAGCTGTCACGGACATTCTTCCTGCTTATTAGATTATTTGCATCCGAGAGAAGCTAATTAGTTAGTACTTATTGAAAGATTTATTTTCATAGAATTTCTTGACGGACAAAACAGTTGGATAATGGATCCAGATAATAATGAACCTGAACTCTTGTACTTAAAACGCAAAGGTGGCTTGGTCTTGCTCCACAACGGATACCAATTTTACCGCAATAAAATTTTACCGCAATTTTACCGCAATAAAACGCAATAAAGCAGTAGCGGATCTATTCTTAAAGCAATTAAATTTATATTATGTTAATTGATTTGTAACACTATTGTTGAAGACAATCAATTTTCTTATAGAATTCGTACAACTCTTTCGTGGGAAATTTAAAAAATAATACCTACTGAGAATGTAAGTATGTACTCCGCGACAATCATTTTGTACCCTTTACATTCTACCAAGGAGGCATTTAGCCATAACATAAATGTTTATGTAAGAACACATTCACCAAATGAACCCTAAAATGAATACCAGCAATCTGTAAACAACGCATGTAGATTGACGTGAGAACTGAGAACATTATGTTAATATATGCCCCATTTGGGAGGCACTTTAGACACTTCACTCACCTGCAAAGAATCATAATGATTTGTTTACTGTGGGGTTAAAAACAGTGCTTAACCCCTGACATGGGGAAGGGATTATAAACGCGATGTGGTGTTGTAAGGTTCGTTGATTTTTAAAACCTGGCGAAAAACGACAAGTGTTGATGTGTTTGACGGTGTTGTGTGTGTGTGTGTGTGTGTCCGGTCTGGACGTATCTCAGTAATCCGTGGTCCGATTTGAGTAGGTATAGTGTAAACGTACAGCGGGTCAGGAACAGAAATAACATACGGTCTTACGGTATCTTGCTGTGGGGAAATGCCGCGGATATAAATACAATCTTTGTTTCACAAAACCGAGCCGTTCGCGCAATTTATCAATTGAGACCTGCAGTGTCACTTAGAGACAGATTTAAAGAGTATAATATTCTAACCTTTTCGTCACAGTACATTTTTGAAATCTAATACATGTCAAAAAAAATATAGCATCATGTAGGAAAAATAGTGATAAACATGATGTCAATACAAGAAATAAAGATAAACTTGCAGGTCACATAAGTCGCCTCCACAAAGTCAGTAATTCATTCAAAGGGTTATGTATACGCTTTTTCAATAAAGTTCCTGTTGATATACAAAATCTTCCTTTCAATAAATTTAAAGATACTATAAAACAGAAACTTATTAAGAAAGCATATTATAAAATATCAGATTATTTAGATGATAAACAATCATGGACATAACCAGCCCGTTCGCATAACCAGGCTATTTCACAATTAATAATGAAATATTATAATATAAAATAATAATTTTGTAATATAAAAACCTTTTTTTAAAAGAGCGACCTCTTGAGTTTCTTGCTTGTTCTTCTCAGGGGAAAATTGCCTTTTGAACAAGCAGTAGCTTTAAAAATGTAAAATCTGACTATTTTAAGTGTACCCTGTGTACCTACAAAATAAAGCATTTTTTGATTTTGATTTTGCTTTTGATACAATAATCTCGCCGCTATTGATACAGGAACATTTATTGAGCCAAACCTACATCGTATTGTCTTAACTGTAATTGTCTCATCAGTGTAAATCTTTCATTTCGGTTTCTAGCACACTCCATCAACAAGTGACATCCTATTCTAAACTTAATTTTTATAATTTTTGTGTGGATTGGAATCCCACGATCGACCTGTTAATGTGTTAAGCGTTCAATGTAGGTACAATGGTTGCTTGGTCCAATCCCAATTATTATGAGTTCCCCTTGTAAAAATAACCCACAATTGCGTACTTCTCACTTACTCTACATGTTACTTCCCACAATAACATTAACAGCGCGGCGTAAAACTAAAAGCATTACTCGCCCCCTTTTTAGTGAACGCGTAAAAAGTAAATAACTTTCGGTGCGTAGTTCTCGCGCCAAACAAAAATTTGGCGCCACAAGGGCATAAAAGCCGGTGAAGTGTTAACTATATACGAGCAGTAACCCTTGAACTCTGGACACACGTAAACCTCCGGCATTTAACCTTCTTTTTTAAAAGTCTGGAGGTTGCTTGATGAATAATGAGTGGCCAAGTTCTGTAGCAACTACAATAGGAACCTATCCCCGTGGGGGGTTAGGTTAGGTTAGTTAGGGGAAGATCGGAGCATGTAACTACGAAATGCACATGCGGTGCAGAATTTTTATTATGTACTACGGGTTAGCATTAAGGTGGACTGACCCGGAAACCCTATCTTATTTGGGGAACTGGCTATTACATTTCTGACAACTGGAACACAACAATACCATTAACATTGTTGTTTGGCGGCAGAATAAGATAAGAAGGTGAAATGCTCTGCCACCATCCAAATCGAATACTAAACATGTACCCCGCTGGGGATCGAACCCGCGATCTCCGATTCGTAAACCCGTGTTTACATTGAGCCACGGAGGCGGTTTGATCGGCCCTTAGAAGAGCTTACGTGGGCTTGCATAGGGACTATTGACGACGATGAGTTAATCTTACAGACTCAAAATAGTTTTTAAGACACTGCTAGTGCTGTATTCAAATTCACACAGTTGCGTTTCTAAGAACAGCCTGGTCCGAATTCGTCTGGTGCCCGATGGGAAAAATGCATTAACACTAATAGAAATACAATACAATATTCATTCATTCACTTCACAAAAGACTTTATGCTAACTATAGTAATTATATTCGTACATCCAATCTCTTGTGATAGTTTTTTTTTTTTATGCACGCCGGATTCGTACTTGACCTCAATTCCACCTAATGTTAAGTGAAGATGAGGTCGAAGGTGGAAGCGTACTGACCCGGAAACCCCAACACATTTGGGGAACTGGCTATCTTATCTCAGACAACCGGAACACAACAATGCGATTAACATTGCTGCTTGGCGGCAGATTTAGATAAGATGGTGGTAGCTAGCCAGGCGGACATTGTTAAAATAGTAGGGCATTTTAACCAACCAAACCGGGTACTTAAACATGTACCCCTGGGGATCGAACCCGCGACCTCCGAATCGTAAACCCAATGTTGTTTACATTGAGCCACGGAGTCTGGTGTCTGTGAAAGACTAAACACCTATGTTACAGATCACCAACTCCCGTACCATGACATCGTTTATCGCGCGCGACGTGAAAGTGGGATAGTTGTATATTTCGTCCAACAGAATGAGCGGGACAAATATTATCGCACACGACATTACCGTTTATAGCGCCTGTCATGCTACTAGTGCAGGTTCCCACCAGAACGACTTAGGGCTAAATGAACATCCAATTTACATCCAAATCTAGAAAAAATAATAACTTAAGTAATCTTACCTCATCAGGATACTATATGTATATACAGGGCGTCCCAAAGTTATGGGACATGAAGGGGAAGTACCTTAAATATTGTAGATAGTGAATTTTGCTCAAAGAAGACTTTATGTTATTTTTAAAAGTTAGTAATTCTGCATTCATAGATTTTCTAAAAATTACTTGCTTCGGCTGGGAATCGAACCGACTTAAATGTGAAAAAAAAAACACCCTACTTTTATGATGCCAATCGAAAGAATAGCTAAAAAATAATAACTCTGCCTAAGTAACATAGTATTTTAAAAGAAAGGAACAACATAAAATGATTGAGTCAAATTTCAAGAAAGTTATTTATTGCCGACGACGTTCGAAAAGTAGCGATATTATCATTCCAAAGATAGCATTGATTATTCGTAAATAAGTACCCACTTCATAAAATAGGTACTAACATAGTTTTCCTTATTATAAGTGCACGTGTAGATGAAATGATAACAAGAGGGATCACATTTTGAGCATTTAATTAATTAATTTACAAAAAAATACCTACTTAATTGACTACGGCAGTTTCATGTATGTTTTTTATTTGATTAAAATGATTAATTTCACGTTGTTCCTTTCTTTTAAAATACTATGTTACTTAGGCAGAGTTATTATTTTTTAGCTATTCTTTCGATTGGCATCATAAAAGTAGGGTGTTTTTTTTTTCACATTTGAGTCGGTTCGATTCCCAGCCGAAGCAAATAATTTTTAGAAAATCTATGAATGCAGAATTACTAACTTTTAAAAATAACATAAAGTCTTCTTTGAGCAAAATTCACTATCTACGATATTTAAGGTACTTCCCCTTCATGTCCCATAACTTTGGGACGCCCTGTATATATGTATGTACACCTATAGAAATTTGGAGTAGAAATGTAGTCATTTCTGTCTCTATAGAAATGCTTATATTTTTTGCAAAAACCTTTTAACACGGCAAAGGAACTCTAAAATAAATAATATCTGGACCCCGATTCTCGCGCGTTCGACATTTACGGTCGATAGACATCCATAGGTTTGTCACTTTTGCACGCCCTTATTAGTACGAAACAGATAGTTATACCAATGTCTATCGACAGTGAAATCTCGAACGCACGAGAATCGGGGTCATGAACTCTCATAGGTCATATTAATTTACTATTAGCGGTCATAATGGCCACGTCTTAATAAAATTCGGATACAATAAAGCACGGTTAGCACAAGATGGCGCAGGTAGTGACCATGATGTCACTACCTGCGCCATCTTGTGCTAACCGTGCTTGCTCCACTCTTTACCTCCAAAGTATTGATTGTGGTGACAATACGAAGGCAGTGAATTAGTTTATAGCTTGGAGGAAATTGTTTTTAGGACCTTCCCCTGGTTCCTGGTTCAATTCAATTTCGATTTTTTCTCTTATACTCGTAGCAGTTGCAGAACCCGCAGAAATCGTTAGTTAACCATACAGCAGGGTTAGTGAACTAATACGAGTATGATACAAACAAATAATTTTCAAAACACTGAAGAAAAATTTGCATCGTGGTTTTTTCAAGAAGACGATGCAGAAACACATTAATAAATCACCTAAAATACTCTCTCTATGTACCTTGAAAACAACATTCAAACTTCAAACATTTATTTCAACGTAAGATACCTACATGACGTCATTTATTGAATGTCAATTTAAATTTACTGGAAGTAATAATAGGGCTTATTGCATTTATGTCAGTAGGCATGTTCAAGCTACTACTGCTTCGGAAAGGGAAATCATCTGTGGGACAAGAAGCGACGCGAAGAAAACAAACAGCATTCGTTTTTTAAGCAAAAAATATACAACTGAAACAATTTTATAATTTTTGAGAGCTTCATTCAAGGACTCTCATTGTAAATTTCTCCACCGACATTTTGCCGTACATAAAGTTATCGTCTGCCATTACAAAATCCACTGATTCTTCGCGGACGCGAACAAAGCCACTTCACTGACTAAACATTTAAAACTCTAATACCAATTTACTGAACATATCGAAGAGCATTGTTTAGATAACTTCCTAGTAAGTCAGTCGCCGTAGAATATACAAGTTAATTTGGCAGAAGTTAGTTGTATACTTGTATCACGTAGGAAACTATTCACTTGTTCCAGCCGCTAAACTTGGCAACTTGCCTCGGTTTTACCAGCCTTTGGAAGTTAACATCTTAATTGTAGATTGAAGGAAATTACTAGGGAAAGCAAGTTTCAGTCGGTAATAACAAAATTGAGTTTGTAATATGTAGAGAAATTGGAAACTCTCCCGAACAGCGGCCTCGCCTTAGCTCGTAGCAGCGTGGCCGCCAGACTTCAAAGATTAAAGATTTTTAAGAATGGAACGAGTTAATCAGTCAGAGATAGATGGAGTCCATGCCATAAATATGCTTCCATCCTGAACGGAGTCTTAGTCTTGTCCGTTCCAGTCATTCCAGTCCGTTCCAGTCCGTTCCAGTCCGTTCCAGTCCGTTCCAGTCCGTTCCAGTCCTTTCCAGTCCTTTCCAGTCCATTCCAATCCGTTCCAGTTCGTTCCAGTCCGTTCCAGTCCGTTCAGTCCGTTCCAGTCCATTCCTGTTCATTCCAGTTCATTCCAGCCCATTCCAGCACTTTCCAGCCCATTCTAATCCATTCCAGTCAATTCCGTCCGTCCACTCCACTCCTTCGCATTTCAGTCTGTAATATCAGGACGGATATTATTCAGCATATTAAAATGAATATATCTGGATATTACTAAACAATATTTCTTTTATGTATACTGTTATTTCGCGAACTCTACGAAATAACTTCGCGAGATCGTGATGAGGTAATAGTAAACAATTTGCCTTTGAAGTCAGCTGTATTTTTAATATTAACGAAGAATATATAGTGAAAGCAAATATAGACATTGACTTTCATAATTCGATTTCACTTCGGTGTTCGTCAGAATTTTCTCCATAAAAACAACATTTTTCTACGTAACTTAATTAAGTATGTAAAAGGTTTTTTGATTCTACCTCAACTTTGATTTATGGATATTATATAAAGACTCGTTCTATTCGGATTTTTTCCTTTAGAAAAGTTTGTTATTTATGGGTAATTACCGTGCTTAGCAATATTTTTACGTTTACGCAAATATGATCACGCCTCGCAGTTTAGATCCGAACTCAAGTGGCTACCAATTCGCTTTCACAGAAACAGTCATATTCTATGTGTTCAAACTTCAAACTTCAAGCATTTATTTCAACGTAAGATACATGATATCATGGGATTAGTGGGTATCCCTGCCGACAGGGAAGGGAGTCCCACATAACCGTCTCGCCGTCCCCCAGGCGAGCGGTACGCGTAATGGGTTACCCCGCGTCAAAAAAAAAGTTATTAAGACGAATCTAACGACGACATGCACTTCTGCATGCAATCTGTCAAGTGGTTTAGGTTACAGGATGCGCCAATGGAATGGACATACATGCATTTTACATGTGGGACATTTACACGTGGGAACTTGTAATTGGCATTTTTTTTTTACACATTGTTCATAATGATATTTTATGTATTAGCTGTAAGTTCTCCTAAAAGCAAATAAATAAAAAATACATACACACGAAAAACCACCCTCTTCTCTTGGGCAGTCAGGTAAATAGACCGACACGACACCTAATCTCACTTTTGATGAAAAAAGTCTATATTTTAATGAAAATAGTCTATGTACTCTTGCAAGAAGAAGAAAAAAAAAAAAAAACTGTGTTTAAGATCTACAATCCCGTTGGTTTTGCTAACTTGCGTAACAAGCCCGCAATACAAAGATGTAATTGTAACATATGTTGAGGGCAGGCTGAAAACCAATGCTGAGTGATTCACGTCACTCAGTGTTTACTGAGACTGTCCCCCACACACGCACTCATTGTAGTACCTAGTTAGTCATAGAGCCGTGTTGGTGGATCGATCTTGAGACTGGGATCGCGTCTTGATCTCGATACTATAGTTTTCCTTTATTTTTATTTTTTCTGATACTGTTTCAATATGAAATAGGTTCTCAAGCGTGTGCTGGTGGCCATCTCGGTCTCGAGAGCGGTTTGCGGGATGCGGACCTTGATTTCTTGTATGTTGTTGTGGTTTTTTTTTTTCTCGGTGTGTGGAAATAAATGGTTTTGAGGTCTTATTTTTCTTCTATCCTTTTATAACTATTACCTCACAACGCCGCTTGGTTTATAAACTATGTCAAAGCAAGGTACGAGGTACATACAAACTAGTATACAAGCTTATTGGCACTCATCTTACGCCATAAATCTGGTAGTAAAACACTTCCCCTTGTGCTGACGATAATGTGTTTTCTATAAGCATTTTATAGGTGGCGAGATGTGGTGGAGGAATATATAGATTAACAAGGGTGAGCTATTAAGTTTGTCTAACAAGATAATCCTATTGATAAGATAGCCAGACCTCCAAATAAGTTGTTTCGAGTGGGCTCACTTCTACCACTTCGGTCTAAAATTAGTAAAGTACGAAAAAGGCTAAAAAGGTACGCAAAACAAAAAACGTTAGTACTACATTAGTAGATTCGGAGGTCGCGGGTTCGATCCCCAGCGGGGTACATAAGTACTCGGTTTGGTTGGTGGTAGGGCATTTTAAATGTCCGCCTGGCTAGCTACCACCATTAATAGCATTGTTGTGTTCCGGTTGTCAGAGATAAGATAGCCAGTCCCTGAAATGTGTTGGGGTTTCCGGGTCGTACGCTTCCACCTTCGACCTCATCTTCACTTAACATCAGGTGTGATTGAGGTCAAGTAACAATACGTTGTGCATAAAAAAAAATACGTGTTTGTAAACGCTTTATTGTACTTCACATGATACACATATTAATAAATTAACTTTAACTTAAAATTAAGTACAAAGGCGGACTTATTCCATAAAGGATTATCAAGGATAAGTACTTTTATGTGACGTAGCATCGTTAAATACAAACTTTAAAAATCCGTTGCTAAAATGTATATTTTATGTTTTTCTTCATTAGAGATTTTACAGGCACCAAAAAATAAACAGACTGTATGCAAGAGACTAGGCAGAGCGCTCTGGCACTTTGGGCAAAGTAATATTATAATAAATAATAATAAATATCTTTGCAGCGCCATTTAGTTCCACACTAAGCAACTAGGCTTGTATTATGGATACCAGATGGTTGATAAACTACACAAATACATTTTTTCTTGTAAATAAATATAATAAGGTTTATATTCATTATAATATAACGCCTTCCCTGGCTCGAATCCTCCTGGGCATGCTGAAGATCAAGTTATCCAGCGTTCCTTGGGGTAACCTGTCCCATTCTTGAATAGCGGCTTCCCTCAGCTCTGACACTGTCTGGGGACGTGGCTGACGGTTCCAATCAGCTCGCTTAAGAGCATCCCACGCGTGCTGTATTGGGTTTAAGTCAGACGAGCAGCCTAACCTTGTGATGTCGTATTCTCAGAGAGCAGCATTGACTTGTTGAGCTCGATGTGCGGGCTCATTATCATCGACACGTACAAATCGGTGTCCATGGTTTACTCGGAATGGTGTGACAATTCCATCATTGCTGCTTTATACATGTCTGCTGTCATGAATCCCTCGATTCGGGATCAAATGCGTTCTAGCTCTAATCATAATACCAACCCAAAAGGACACCGATTTCCCACCTTGCTGGACTGTTATAAATAAATATCCTTGGACATGCACACAATGCCATCTAGTTCCACTTTAAGCAACTAAAGGCCTGGGTTGTGGACACCAGATGGTTGATATACTACATAAATACATTTTCTTTTTGTAAATAAATACTTATTATAAATGAAAAACATCCATAAATCGGGGACGTCTGTATTATCATACAAACATAAGTCCCTAGCGGGATTCTAACCCGCGACCTTTTGGTAGCAGAGTTTCTAACCACTACACCTAACAGGTCGTCATATTAAAAATCTATGCGCTCTAATTAATTTGCCTTGGGATTCAATCGGTAAAAAGTACGAAATGGTAATACAGAACGTATTAACAATGTGATTAGTGCCATATCCTAATAAATATACAGGAGATGGAAATGTCAAAATCTTCAACATGTATGCAGTTTCTTTTTCAGACTTAAATATATCAATCTATTAAGCTAGATACGCACTTTAATTATCATTAAAAAGTGTAACAGTATCTTATTTCGTTTAGGAGTATTCGACTGAGATCACTTATCGTTGTCACCCTGTATATGGTTTGTATTCCTATAGGTATCTAGCAATGTATTGTCCTTTTACACAATACAAAAGGGCGCTGTCGTTTATCTCTTGCTCCCAGAGACATTCATACATCTGCATTAGTTACTGTTCATAGCACTGTTTTGACGACTTCATATATATACACTTAGCGATGATACTGTTTTGTTGCGTGTGTGTGTATGACTTCTGTTGTAGAGAAAAATCTTCTATTGTATTATGTTACTTACACATTATGTTTTATTGGTCGCCCGCTAATCACGTCAATCTGGGCGGTTTTGCGATGAAGTGCGCTATAAAGTTGGAATAGGGAATCCCTATGATAACATTTGGAGTTTGTTACAGGTACAGGTATACAAGTAGTTTGAATAGTATACATAAATATTTATATAAACATCCATGACTCGGGAATATATGTTCGTATTCATCACACAAACATTTACCCCTCGCGGGATTCGAACCCGCAACAGTTGGTTTCGCTGACAGGGTCACTATCCACTACACCAGTCGGTCGACAATTCCACCGACACATACATTACAAAAAAAAATGTATTTATGTAGTATATCAACCATCTGGTATTCACAACACAAGGCTTTTTTTTATGCACTACGGATTGGTACTTGACCTCAATCACATCTGATGTTAAGTAAAGATGATGTCAAAGGTGGAAGCGTACTGAACCGGAAACCCCAACACATTTTGGTGGACTGGCTATCTTATCTCTGACAACCGTAACACAACAATGCTATTAACATTGCTGTTTGGCAGCAGATTTAGATAAGATGGTGGTAGCTAGCCAGGCAGACATTTAAAATGCCCTACCAAACCGAGTACTTAAAACATGTACCCCGCCGGGGTTCAAATCCGCGACCTCCGAATCGTAAACCCAATGTTGTTTACATTGAGCCACGGAGGCGGTTAAATATAATTACTTAATTGCTTAATGCTTAATTGCTTAAGCCTATAATTGCTTAATGTGGAACTAGATGGCATTGTGTGTATGTCCAAGTATATTTATTATTTATTTATTATACAGGGTGAATTTGAATTCGTGTATTAACTGGTGACACAACTCTTGAATACGAACAACTTTCTAAAAAAGGAACCATAGTCGAATTCGATTAATAAAATTTCGAAATCAAACCATTCTGAAAGCACTTTTAGTATGGAAGACTAACAATTTTCGGCTGATTCGACTATGGTTCTTAGTGGAAAGTTGTTCGTAATTAGGAGTAGAGTCACCAGTAAACAGAAATTACATGAATTAAATTTCACCCTGTATTCAAAGTCAAAATCAAAAGAGTGAAAAGTGCTTTATTTTGTAGGTACACAGAGTACACTTAAAATAGTCAGATTTCACATTTTTTAAGATCTTTTTAAGAGCTTATCCAAAAGGTAATTTACGATACCCACAGGAAAATACAAGTTGATTCTGTTGTTTTTTTTCGTGCTAAAACCACAGATAGATAATAATACTATTTAATTTAGATTTCAATTCGCGAAATATACTGACGCTCACAAAATTAGCGCACACTGATTCAGTTAGCTATGCTATGGAGAGTGACCACGGTCAATTAGCATCCAACAGGCGTGATCACGTTAGCATGAATTCACCGTTCAATGATTTGCAAATTGCAACCGTTCTATGAATTTAACAGATAATTTTAGTAATGAGGAAAACGACCGGGTAGTATGTGTTTGGCGGCGATGTGTGTCCAGTCTTTGTAAGGACGTATCTCAGTAATTCGTAAATGAGGGGATAGGTACAATGAAGTATGCACGTCGCCTGAGGGCTGCGGTCGGCTACATCTCGGGGCGATGTAGTCGTCGGACGCGACCCGAGAAAGGATGACACACTCAGGTGCGACGTAAATGTTAATGTACCAGAACCTAATAAATAAAGTAAATTGAAAAACTAACTAAAGCCCGATTACTAAATAACTATTTATGTATTTCAAAGCCAAAAAACCTGACAGCATAAATTTAATTTAATAAAGAATTAAATTAAATTTTTAATACAAAAAAACAGAATGAAACTTGATCATAAGAACTCTCGCGCTACACTGAGCGACTGTGCTGCTTTTACTAAATGCGGTTCTGGGGGTCTACTCTCTAACGAAATTAGCTTCGGACGGCCGTAAGTTCGGACTGTTTCTTTTGCTAAGAATCCTTTATTTGCATAACTTCAGACGTTTCTTGCGTCCCGTACTAACTTGTGATGTCCAACTATGTACAACAAAAGCAAAATAGTGACGATTGGTTTATACAGCAAACTGCAAAAGAAAAAGTCCGAAGTTAGGTACGGCTGTCGGAAGCTATTTCCGTTAAAGAGTCTACATAGCCGAAAACGTTGCTACGGGCTACGCCGTAGCGCTACATCGTAGCTGAAATGTTAATCAGCTTTCGGACAGACTGCTAGCATAAAATTAAATTCTATCCTTTCCATTTCAAAATTTTCTATTTTTGTATCAAAGTTCATTCGTTGCTGTACTCTTTGGAATCAACATTTTAATTTAAAAAATTAACAAAAGTTTGCGCAACAGAACGTTTGTTCGTGTATTAAGAAACAAGTATTTTCAGTAAATCTACATAATAATTTTTATTTATGACACGAAAAGAATTAGAGGAAAGTTAAACACGATCTTTTTGAGATTATAACTTTCAAATATGGTATCCATACAAGCCCAGTTGCTTAGTGTGGAACTAGATGGCGCTGTGTATATGTGCAAAGATATTTATTATTATTATTATGATTGACATAAAGAATTGTATTAATCAATTAAGTTAATTTTTGTAAATTGTAATTGCTAAAATGTTGTTATATTGTATGCCTTTACGGCGGAACATAGCGCTCTAAGGATTTTGTAAGACCTAATGCTACCTGTGATTCACAATAAATGTGCTTTGACTTTGATTATTTGTGTCTTTCTTTTTCTCAGCATGATCTGTTATTAACTTTTTTTTATGTACGACTGGTTCATGCTTGATCATTGATGAATCACACCTGATGTTAAGTGAAGATGAGGTCGAAGGTGAAATCGTACTGACCCGGAAACCCCAACACATTTGGAGGACTGGCTATCTTATCTCTGACAACAACAATACTATTAAAATTGCTGTTTGGCGGCAGATTTAGATAAGATGGTGGTAGCTAGCCAGGCAGACATTTAAAATGCCCTACCACCAACCAAACCGAGTACTTAAACATGTACAGTTAGACCTATCATCATACCATTTACGGGCATTAACCAAGTAAATGGCATTATAATTATATCTGTAGTTAGTTAGTTAGTTATTATATCTCAAAATCGGTACCCTGGGCTCAATCGAAAGTAGATCAACTTATACATACGTGATTTTAAGGTTAAACCAACTTCAAACCTATCGGGCGTCGTAACAATTCCATCTAAAATGACATTGGTATTCTAAATGTTCTAAAACTTCTAAATGAGGTCGTTACCACTCCAAAAAGTTTAATTTCGCTCTCAAATCCGGGATACCTCGAACTTTCTTATTAAGCTACTTGGCCACTCAGTATTTTTTGTAACATTTTCCCGTGTAAATTGAAATTATTTTGGGAAAGTTTCTCGTACATTTCAAAAATATAGGAGGAAGTATTAATTATGCGTAAATTGTACAAGTTACAAGTTCGCCGTTTTGAGAAAAAATTTCGTTGTTCAATATTTTTGACAACAATTAGCGATTCCGTATCTGTAACAAGAAAAAATATGGAGGACAGTTAGATAAATAATAATAATAATAAATGTCTTTGCACAAACACACAGCACCATCTAGGTCCACAGTAAGCATCTAGGCTTGTGTTGTGGATACCAGATGGTTGATAAACTACACAAATACATTTTTTCTTGTAAATAAATACATGTATAAATGAAAAACTATGAAAAACTCAATAAACTATTTTCAGAAAATATAAAGTAGCCATTGACAAATTTTTTAGAAAATTAATTTAGGTGACCTTAGCATTTTCTACAACGCAATGAAATTCACAGTGGTAACTTTAATTTAATTTTTTTTTTATATGAGAGGGCGGCAAACGAGCATGCGGGTCACCTGATGGAAAGCAATCACCGCCGCCCATGGACACCCGCAACACCAAAAGGGTCACAGATGCGTTGCCGGCCTTTGAGGAAGGTGTAGGCTCGTTTCTTGAAGGTTCCAATTTCGTACTCGTTCGGGAATACAGCTGCCGGAAGTCCGTTCCACAGGGTGGTCGTACGTGTTGTAGGTTTTAGAACTAAATACCTATACTATTCCTAAAGCAAGCTACAATATTCTATTACTGATGGGTACTCCATCCTTCTACAAAAAAATCGGGAACTATAAGGTTATTGGAAGTTTTTAACCGCCTCCGTAGCTCAATGTAAACACCATTGGGTTTACCATTTTGAGGTCGCGGGTTACATGTTTTAAGTACTTGGTATGTTTCGTGGTAGGGCTTTTTAAAATGTTCGCCTGGCTAGCTACCATCATCTTATCTAAATATGCCGCCAAGCAGCAATGTTGATAGCATTGTTGTGTTCCAGTTGTTAGAGATAAGATAGCCAGTCCCCCAAATGTATTGGGGTTTCCGGGTCAGTACGATTCCACCTTCGACCTCATCTTCACTTAACATCAGGTGTGATTGAGGTCAAGTGCTAACCCGTTGTGGATAAAAAAATAAAATTCTATTCCATTCTATTGTATTCTATTCTATTGTATTCTATTCTATTCTATTCTGTTCTGTTCTGTTCTGTTCTGTTCTGTTCTGTTCTGTTCTGTTCTGTTCTGTTCTGTTCTGTTCTGTTCTGTTCTGTTCTGTTCTGTTCTGTTCTGTTCTGTTCTGTTCTGTTCTGTTCTGTTCTGTCCTGTCCTGTCCTGTCCTGTCCTGTCCTGTCCTGTCCTGTCCTGTCCTGTCCTGTCCTGTCCTGTCCTGTCCTGTCCTGTCCTGTCCTGTCCTGTCCTGTCCTGTCCTGTCCTGT
This sequence comes from Oegoconia quadripuncta, assembly GCA_949316235.1. Taxonomy (NCBI): domain Eukaryota; kingdom Metazoa; phylum Arthropoda; class Insecta; order Lepidoptera; family Autostichidae; genus Oegoconia; species Oegoconia quadripuncta. Next base: position 15,539,218 of record OX438758.1, read on the forward strand.
CCTGTCCTGTCCTGTCCTGTCCTGTCCTGTCCTGTCCTGTCCTGTCCTGTCCTGTCCTGTCCTGTCCTGTCCTGTCCTGTCCTGTCCTGTCCTGTCCTGTCCTGTCCTGTCCTGTCCTGTCCTGTCCTGTCCTGTCCTGTCCTGTCCTGTCCTATCCTATCCTATCCTATCCTATCCTATCCTATCCTATCCTATCCTATCCTATCCTATCCTATCCTATCCTATCCTATTCTATTCTATTCTATTCTATTCTATTCTATTCTATTCTATTCTATTCTATTCTATTCTATTCTATTCTATTCTATTCTATTCTATTCTATTCTATAATTTTGAAGCGACTTCCGTACCGTCTATTTTTAGTAGGCGCCTGCTGTTACAGAGGGAGAAGTAAGGAAACGGGATCTCTTCTTATTCTTATCTAAAATAGAAATGTGCAAACAATTGTACAACACTCAGAATCCAGATCCAACACAACGAAGCAAATCCGACCTCTACTCGAGTTAAATTCGGCAACGAGATTCGCCTTCGGCAAATCAAATTGATGGAGAAATTCCCGGATATTTCACTTAATACCTTTTAACTAGATATAAGACACCCTTTCAGACAACCTTTTTGAGAAAATTTGCTTTCACTTTCTGTACTAAGATGAACGGCAAATGTTTACGTAAGCTTCAATGTTCCTAGAATGAAAATATACACCATGCAATTACAACCTTGAGACTATCTTTTTAACCTACTGTATAAAATAGAGGAGTGTTATGTGTTCAGCTCCACCACTGTAATTAGCTCGTTCGCATTCCAGGCTAATTCACAATTAATATTCGCCCAGCTACTAAAAATTATAAAATTGTATTAGTTGTATACTTTTATATATATATATATATATATATATATAAAAAATGAAAAGAAAAGAAAAATGATCATGTGGGTTTCTTGCGCTGCTTCTTTTCCCACAGATGATTTCCCTTATACTGACTGACCGAAAAATGCTTAAGCCCTATTTTTATTTCCAATAGATTTCAAATTGACATTCAACAAATGATATCATGTATCTTACGTTGAAATAACAGCTTGAAATTTGAAGTTTGAATAATGAAATGCAAAAACTTATTTGTAATATAAAAACTTGTGTTTAATAGAGCAACCCCTCTAGTTTCTTGCTTGTTCTCTCAGGAGAAAGTTGCATTTTGAATAAGCAGTAGCTTAAAACTGAAAATTTACTATTTTAAGTGTACCCTATATACCTACAAAATAAAACATTTTTGACTTTGACAGGGTTCATTTACTAAGCACAACGATTTAGCACTTGACCTCAATCACACCTAATGTTAAATGAAGATGAGGCCGATGGTAGAAGCGTACTGACCCGGAAACTCCATCTTATTTGGGGGACTGACTATCCTATCTCTGACAACCGGAACACATACATTGCTGTTTAGCGGAACACTTAGATAAGATGGTAGTAGCTAGTCACGCAGACATTTTAAAATGCTCTACCACCGATCAACCTGAATACTAAACATGAGCCCCGCTGGGAATCGAGCCCGCAGCCTCAGACTCATAAACCCTATGTTGTTTATATTGAGGATTAATATATTTGTTGAATTAAAAATTGTAAAAATACTTATTAAAAAGAGCAATCCCTGAGCTTCTTGCTCGTTCTTCTCTGGGGAGCCTGCCTTGTGAATGAGCGATGATTTTCAAATGTTATTTTATAACTTACGAAATGAAACTATTGTGATTTTGAGTTTTAGTATGAGTTTAAAACTATATCTGTTTGCGTCTGTATGTAGAATGGTACGGCCAAAACGGCTGAACTAATTTGGAAGCTGTATTTTTTTTTCTTTTGCGAGATAGTATATGTCATCATCATCTCAGCTCATAAACATCTCACTGCAGGGATATAGGCCTTCCCTCGTATAATGATGGAGTATAGACCATAGTCCACCACGCTGACCCAATGCGGGTTGGGGACTTCGCATGCCTCAGAATTTTTATTTCTCAGACATGCAGGTTTCCTCACGATGTTTTCCTTCACTGTTTAAGAGCAGTCGGATAAATGCACGTAAGTAATTAAATTAAATTTAAAAACTCATTGGTACATGGCCTGTCGAATCGAACCCGGACCTCCCAAATTGGGAGACCGCGTATTAACCGCTGAGCCACTGATGCTCATAGTAGATGTAATTAATATATAAATGTATATGTATTGGTATATATGTATGGATGTATATCATTTTATTTATTCAAATTATTTAGTTATTATTGTGTTTCATCACATAGAATTAATGTTTGTCACACTTTAGGATAACACTTCTGGAATTCTGCAGAATATGCTGGAATATGTAGAACTTTCTGATGTACTTATAAATTAGTAAATTATTTCTGCTAACCTACTTAATTACTCGTATTGAATTTCGTGATGATAGGTTTGCATGGAAGAGATCGCTGTTAGCGATTAGGCCGCCTAATATGTAGTTGCTATAAGATATTTAAATGTACCTTCCTTATTTAAACAATAAAGCGTATTTGATTTGTTTTGTTAGAAATGGGTTCAGCTGTTTCCCAGATATTTAGCGTTTAACACAGTTTTCTAAAGTTTCAATTTAAAATTTTAAACTGATTAATATTATGTATGTTTTCACGTATTAGTGATGTGTGGTTTCGGCATTCGAAAGAACCAACCCGTGTCTTCCCGTGGATGTCGTAAAAGACGACTATGGGGCTTTCCACCGAAAAACATGTATAGATGCATGTTTTAATGGCGATGGGCTCACCTCCTGCCACGTGTGCATTTCTGTATATTTCATAAGGTGAACCGTGGATGCTGTTTTAATCATTAACCAATTAATTAACACTCAAATACTACTGTTTGGGATATATCTGACCCTATTTGGGATAGAGATCGTGACGTTATGTATGTATGTATTTATAGCTACGTATAAAAAAATTTGGTATGAAGGTCGTAACGTTATGTATGTATGTATGTTTTCAAGTCGCTTTACACAATTTTGTAAGACATTTTAAATGTTCAGAGTGTCACACAAACAATAAACTAGAATTTCGACGAAATTAACAAATTACAGACCGATACTTCGAGGTCCAAACTTAGGGGTGGGCAAAAATATCGATATCGATAGGTACGATAAATGAATAAATATTTCGGACACTTACACCAACTTATATAGTCTCAAACTAAGCAAAGCTTGTTATACTATGGATACTAGATAACGGATAATCTAACTTATATTTATATAAACATCGATGACTCGGGAATAAATGTTCATATTCATCACATAAATATTTGCCCCTTTCCCCCTTGCGAGATTCGAACCCGCAACCGTTGGTTTCGCTGACAGGGTGACTATCCACTACACCAATCGGTCGTCAAATCGATACTACTAATGTTCAATAACCACTACGATAATATTGAACCTGTCTGTACCTACTTTAATGTTAAAAGCTTATAACTACTGATTTCCTCTCTAGGTATATCGATGTACTCTGATGTTTTTGTACGTCGATTATCTTTGGCCTGTATCTATTATAGTGTTAATGTTTTATTTGGCGAGCGATGAGGATGGTATCCCATTGTTCATGCTCTAATAAATCTATTGTTTGGAAAATAATAAATGACTCAGTGTGAAAACTTGCTTCTGTAGGTAAATTTGAAGGGACTTTAATAGCACCTGGCACTTAGTCAATTCTGCTATCAGAATGACTTTACGTAGCAGTTGCCTGTCTATTTGGCAGGATTAATTAGTTTATTGTTGTCTTAGTTATGACTGCTCTTAAACGGTGAAGGAAAACATGGTGAGGAAACCTGCATGCCTGAGAAATAAAAATTCTAAGGCATGTAAAGTCCCCAACACGCATTGGACCAGCTTGGTGGACTATGGCCCATATTCGCTCATTATACGAGGGAAGGTCAATATCCCTGCAGTGGGATGTTTACGGGCTGATATAATGATGATGAGTCTTTGCATTTCGGATGGAAGTAGTGCGGTCGGGACATTCTAACCCCTCCTAAATCGGAATATAACTGTTCTTCTTCGATTACACCTTCCTACTTCGTAATTTGCCTTGCCTAATGTAAGGGTTGATGAAAAATAAACTAAAGGGAATTATTATCACAGTCCATAATTTCTTGAACAAAAGTGTGAATATTATGTTTTCTTATTGATAAATCAATATCAATTATAGTTGTATCACAACAAAATTGGTTGTTTCTTAAAAAAAAATATAATTGATAGGTATCTACGTTAGCTTATTAATAGCCAGTCGCTCGACAGACGTGGCAAGGAGGTGACGTGCGGCTGATTCGGCTTCGATGCCGAGACACAGAGGTAGTATGATTCATATGTGCTTGTTTCATATGGGTTTCTGATTACTATGTCACCTTCTATAATTAGGTAAGTTAAACAGTATTAAATCTTAAATCTGCGCGTAATATAATGCAATTGGAATACAGGTATTTGGGTATAAATAACAATACTGAAGTGTGGATATAAGCTGGCTTCTATTGACAAAAAAAAATAGAAGCATGGAAACATACACATGAAAATGTCACACCAATGCCCGTATTAATAAACCATTCTCAAGATTGAGAACAGTCTTGTGACCGGTCTCAAGTAAACGTGTTGATTAATAAACCGAAGTTGAGACCTGAAAAGCATGTGCATACTCAAGCAGTACTCACTTGAGAGGTGCGAGTATTTATAAACGAAACTCAAGATTCATTCGCCGCTGAGGCGAATACTTGAGCAGTGATCTCAGCTGAGTAGACCTCAAGATTGGTTTATAAATTAGCACGGAGCTTGAGATAGCGTCAACTGCTTAAGTACGCATCTCGGTTGATACAGCCTGAAGACTTGTAATGGGATTGGTTTATTAATACAAGCCCAAGAGTAGGAAGAAAAGAAAAAGAAGTCTGTTGATGAAAAATTACCTGCGCGTTTTAAAAAGCCATTTCTACCCCCGGAGTTAAGTGGACCGTGTGAAGAGGAATAAAAATGCATAGGATCAAATGAAATAATTTCACAAAAAAGAAATAATTGTAGAAAAATTAACGAGCGACGACCGGCAAAGCTCTCGTTTTAATTTAAGTATACGAGTAAGAACTTACTTTGAATTGAGTTTGGTTCTTTGATGGCTCTTAGTTAAAAGCGTTGACGTCGAGGGTACTTAGTTAAATGTGGTATAACTCTCGGCGCGAATTTATAACTTCGTTTGTGAAATGTTAAGGGAAATGCCCGATTTTCCTTTACATTTCGTTCGTAAGTAAAGAAGTGAAATACTCAAATTTCACCTTCTACATCTGTTTTGTATCTGTGGTCGTTTTTACCGCCTCTGTGGCTATAATCGACATAAGGTTTACAAAACGGAGGTTGTGGGTTTGATTCCCAGCACACATGTTTAGTAATCGGTTTGGTTTGTAGATAGTTTTTAAACGTCCACCTGGTCAGCTACCACCGTGTTATCTAAGTGCTGCCAGACAGCAATCTTGATAGCATTGTAGTGTACCGGTTGTTTGAGATAAGATAGCCAGTCCACCCAATTAGACCCGGATCAGGTGTTCCTACGCTAAGCAGCATCATCTCACGCCTGTTTGAATAGACTCATTGCGCCAGTAGTGGGACAGATTAGAATTTATGCGTGAATTTCCCCGCTGTGTTCAATTTCATCGTGAGCAGTTGATATTAGGAGAGCCAATGAAACACCGTATATGCCATCTTCTTTATACATAACTATATTAAAATTTATAAAACCCCGCGTGCCTTATATTATCATTTACATAAAACGCCATTGTAGTCATGGCCGAATCGATGTAAGACCTTAGCACTACACTCGAGAGACCTCAATCCAGTATGTCAACAAGTGGGCCTTAAGATGAACATAAAATTATGGCGACTGCCCAAGTCGTGCCACACCATTCTTGGAAGTTGTAAGCGGTATGTCTAATTAGACAGGTCCAACTTCAAGAGGCCAATCCACGAATCCAACTCGGATGGGCAGCGTTCGGGAAACTTCTCATTCAAAATACTTCAATGATTGAAGACGAAAGTCTGTAATCAACGTGTGCTACTAGTGATGTGATGATGATACCAGTGATGACTTATAGCACTGAAATCACTACGGTTCTTTCACTACGGGCCTCATAGGAAAGGTAAAGTCACGCAACGAGCTATGGAAAAGGCGATGCTCGGCGTTTCAATGCGTAATCGAATCAAGAACGAAGAAATCCGCAGGCGGATTAAGGAGAAAATATTTTTAATCTTAGCATCTTCTACAAAGCAATGAAGGCTTCATCATAAGGATTATTTTTTGCTAAGTAACATAGTGTCATAAATAAAGGGTTCGATTCCCGGTTCAACCATGTACTTATTTAAAAATCTATGAATGCAGTTTAAATTGTTTTTTAAATTAAAATAATGTCTTCTTTCAGTAAAATGTTCCATCTACAAAATTCAAGGTACTTTCCCTCCATGTGGCATAGCCGTGGGACGCCCTGTATATAATCAATGACATCTCCTATCTGATGAATATTACTAAGGGCAAAGTTGACTGTAATGAACTGTTTTCTAAAATAAGGCTTTAACCAGTTAGGTCTTCGGGAACGGCCACTGTTATATGTTCCTTTATCGAGGACAAATTACAGGCAGAATTCATTTCTGATACGCGCTAGCAACAGCTTCAACAGCATATGCAATGACCTGGACATGGACCTATTTTGCACGAGTACTTTAACAGTGAGACGTATACTCACAAAAGATTTCTATGACTGCGTGGAGGGTGACACGTAAGTGAACCGTTGTTATTGTGGCTGACTGTACCTACTATTGTTATTTATTTAATATTTTTTCTTCTTTTTTTTCTTCTTCTTAACTTTCCTAACTTACATGTGGGAACTTGTAATTGGCATTTTCAACAATGTTCATATAATGCAATAATTTTAAAGGTTAATTAAATGTAAAGGCGAAAGTACATTTAATTAGGTAAATGTAAAACATTAAGTAATCGTTATTTATATAATGATAGAAGCCATAGATACAATTATATAATTAATGATGCGCAGGAATGCCTTCAGCTGTATACATTGTTTTACATTTATATTTATATATACAGGGTGTCCCTGGAAGTATGGATCAAATCGAACAGGGGCATGGGGAAGGTCATTCCCAAACTTTTTAACCCTATGAATGTCGGTGCCATTTTTGACGGTTCAAAAGTTATGATCAATTTTTTACATTTTCATATTATCGAATAGTGCTTATACAAAAAAATTTTTTAAAAGAAAACTAGCAAAGCTATCAGCTTAATTTTTTAATTGAAAATAATTAATTATTTTTTTTTTCTTATTTTTTTTATTTTTTTTTAATTTTTTTTAATTTTTTTTTTTTCAGCTTAAGTTTGGAAATGACCTTCCCCATGCCCCTGTTCGATTTGATCCATACTTCCAGGGACACCCTGTATACACACAATTTTCAGAGGGTTTCGTATTCTAATTCACGGCGCGAGTACATTGCGCACTGGCACATTTACTCCGGATTCCTCTGAATTCCGTATCAGTTCACAAATCCTTTCACTGCTGCCTAAATTCGTAGGGAAGCTAATGATAAATCCTTCCTTGACAACACAGTGATAAGGGTCTAAGGAACATTTTAATTACTATATAGTTTGATAGCTATGGCATATAGTGTTGGGATTTACTTTAGGTCCACTATGGCTATGTGGAGAACTTACTAATACAAGTGGAATTGAGCTATTTTGATAATGTCAAAAAATGGAGCGAAAAAGTAGTGTCACTGTAGTTTAAGAATTATCCAATATGATAAGACGACCTGTTTGGTGTAAGGGTTAGAAAGTGACTGCTATACCAAAAGATCGCGGATTCGATCCTGCTAATGGCATAATATGTTTGATTACAGTACATGTGTTTCCGAGTTATGGATGTATTTCATGTTATTTCCAAAAAAAAATGTATTGTGTACTTTATCAACCATCTGGTATCCATAATAAAATCCTAGTTGATTAATGTGGAACTACATGGCGCTGTGTGTATGTGCAAAGATATTTATTTATTCATGTATTATTCATTTTATTATTTACTAGTTTTCCGCCCGCGGCTTCGCCTGGGTGGAATAACTTTATCGTGGATATGATTAATTTCTTTATCCCGCGGGAAAAGGAAAAAGTATCCTACGTCTTAAACTAGGGTATATTCTACTTATATACCAAATTTCATCCAAATCCGTTAATCCACCAAACAAACATTCAAACTTTCGTATTTATAATCTTACTAACTTTTCGCCTGCGGCTTCGCCTGCGTAGAATAACTTTATCGTGGAAAAAAATTGCTCACTTTATCGAAATAAAAAATATCCTATGTCTTAATCCAGGGTATGTTCTACCTATATACACAATTTCATCCATATCCGTTCATCCGTGTCGCGGTGATGGAGCTACAAACAAACAAATAAACAAACATCCAAACTTTCGCATTTATAGAATATTAGTTAGATTAGGAGAGCGTTCTGTGTTGCTAGAATCTTCTTTTCTCATACGCAGAGACTGCTTCACCTACGTTTATAAATTGTTACCCAAAAAGTGTTGATAAATTATGCCACCGAAATACAGGTCCCATAAATAGTACTTCAAAAACTTCGAAGTTTTTGTCCGCGAGGATGGAATGGCATTCTATGAAATAACGGACACGCAGGGCAAAAAAGTCCAGCGGACAAAAAGATTTTTATGGATTATGATTATGATATTTGGGATATCACTGACCACCCCATTTGGGATAAAGGTCGTGACGTTACCTATGTATGTATTATTAAATACGAACACATGATCAAAAATATCGAATCCGTTATTACTTTTGTAAAGGATACGTCTGTAACAACCTTGCTAGGTATCCTGCCTTCCTCATACGTCAGTTAGTTTTTTTTTATGCACGACGGGTTCGTACTTGACCTCAATCACACCTGATGTTAAGTGAAGATGAGGTCGAAGGTGAAAGTGTATTGACCCGGAAACCCCAAGACATTTGGCGGACTGGCTATCTTATCTCTGACAATCGGAACACAACAATGCTATTAACATTGCTGCTTGGCGGCAGATTTAGATAAGATGGTGGTAGCTAACCAGGCGGACATTTAAAATGCCCTACCACCAACCAAACCGAGTACTTAAACATATACCCCGCTGGGGATCGAACCCGCGACCTCCTAATCGTAAACCCAATGTTGTTTACGTTGAGCCACGTAGGCGGTTAAAACAGATAGTTAACAGATTCAGTACAGTGAATCAAACATTAAGCAAGCAATGACAGTGTGGTATTTGCTTACGCACCATCATCATAGGCAGCAGTGTCGTATGAGGCTACAATACAATACAATACAATGCAATGCAATGCAATGCAATGCAACGCAACGCAACGCAACGCAACGCAACGCAACGCAACGCAACGCAACGCAACGCAACGCAACGCAACGCAACGCAACGCAACGCAACGCAACGCAACGCAACGCAACGCAACGCAACGCAACGCAACGCAACGCAACGCAACGCAACGCAACGCAACGCAACGCAACGCAACGCAACGCAACGCAACGCAACGCAACGCAACGCAACGCAACGCAACGCAACGCAACGCAACGCAACGCAACGCAACGCAACACAACGCAACACAACACAACACAACACAACACAACACAACACAACACAATACAATACAATACAATACAATACAATACAAATACTCTTTATTGCGAAAAATAATTTGCTACCATCTGGAATCCCCAGCCCCCCACCCAGCGTGGCGATTACTACCATGTAAATCGTGGAAGAACCTTGTCCCGTGGATTTAACTAAGCTGGCACCTCTATAATTGTATTTCCTTTCATAAATGATGCTGTAACAACTAGATTCAGACTCCAACCAACAGATCTAAACTAGACTAGGGCAAGGTCTTTTTGAAACTGAAGTTCAGTTCTGCGGAAACTTAATTAAACGATTGACAACGTTAACCCACAGTTGGGTGGAAGTTGGAACTTGAGGCCAAACTCTCAACACAATACGGGCTTTAACTTAAGTATAATTTGAAATACCTCATTAGATACTGATATTACTAAATAAATGGTATTTGAAGGCGATCGTGATTCCAGCCATGAAATAGGAATCTTTACAAGGACTATCGTTTTTAACCGATCGGCCATCTTTCGTAACAACAAATAGCACCATTACTCGAAAGGCCTAGTTCATCTTCCCTCAAGGCGTTGCCAAACAAACACTACCAAGATGATACCAGCCAAACCTTCGGATTGGATAGAATTACGAAACTCAGCAAGTCCTAATGCATCTTCTCTCAAGACGTCGCCAGTTAGACACTACCGGGAAGCAAGGAATCTAAAGATACACAAGTCAAGTCTAATAAAATCGAGTCAGGCACAAAGCGCCATTGCAAGAATACTCAAATTCAGCAAGATCAATCAATCATCTCAAGAGGTTGCCACTTGCCAATCAAAACTACCAAGAAGTAAGATAAGCTTCATATCCCTTGGTGAAACGAAGAGGTAATCGGGGACCTGGAGGAAGATCCTGAAAAGCCTGCGATAAAGCAATTCCACGCGGGAAAGCCGCGGGTGGATAGCTGAGCAGCTTAAGAGGGTTTATTCCGTCTAGTGCTATACAGAATAAATCTAACTAATATTATAAATGCGAAAGTTTGGATGTTTGTTTGTTGCGCTATCACGGAGAAGCGGATGAACGGATTTGGATGAAATTTGGTATATAGGTAGAACAAACCCTTGATTGAAACATAGCATATTTTTTAATCCAATAAAGTTTATAATTCCCGCGAGATAAACAAATTTCCGCGATAAAGTTATTCCGCATGCAGGCGAAGCCGCGGGCGGAAAGCTAGTTAAAAATATTTTCTTCGTAGGCACTATACATAAGGTCGTGAAATTCAATCTATACTCTCTCTCAAGTTATTGCACAACACAATTTATATCGAGCGAAGCACACAAAGAATGTCAATTACCACCTTCACACTGGGAATCAAATGAAACACATATTTCTCGACAACCTTCCACTCCTTCAGTTGGTAAATTAACTGTAAAGTAAATGTTCCGCACTTGGGGAAGCCACAAAGGGGCTTTTACTTCCACCGTGACATTTTTTGCACAACCGTGAATGTCAAAGTTCTTGCTCCTATAATGGCTCATTGTTGCGCAAGCCTGTTCGTGAAATTGAAGCTTATAGGGCTGCTACGTGACTGATGCAAATGCTATTAAAAGTTGTCGCTGGTGCAATTAAAGAATGCCCTTGGATCCGGACCCTGCTTTTATAGAATTACGTAATATTATTGGTATTTTTGAGAGTGCAGGGCTAGCGCCCCTTTTTTTTCTATTTTTTTTAAAGTGACGATGTGGTCGAAGATGAAGCACGCGATCTCAGTAAATGCCTATTCACTCTGCTCTTGAAGATCCCAAGGTTCCCAAACTGACGCCGGAAGGGAGTTCCATGCCTTGGCTGTTCGGATGATGAATGAAGAATCGAAATTCTTAGTGCGAATGTTCGGTATATTAACTACATACGGGTGGAATCCCGCCCCACGCCTAGTGGTCCGAAGATGGAAGGGTGACGGTGGAATAAGATTATGTAATTCCAACGCACACTCCCCGAAATGCATCATGTAAAAAACTTTACAAGCACTACGACCTTTGTGATCTATTGTGTCATTCCCTCTCGTTAAAGTTCGTTCTCTAGGTCAGCGGCCAACGTGGACTGCACGAAGTGGGCGAACAGTTTAACGTCTTCTGTTGTAAGATAGGCCGGCTTCTGGTGTGGATGAGTGCACAACACTCTCAAAGCTATTCCTCCCCCTACCACAGATTATAATACTGCTCAAAGAAAGCAGGTTCAAGCTTGCTCAGCAGACAATCAACTAACCTAATAAATTGTGTTAGTATCCATTCTATTTTAGGTAGCTATTTAAAAACATTTGTTGGTGCATTAGTTTCCATCGCACGAAAAATACCAATTTTTCCATGATCGAAGGTAAGTTAATCGATGTTGGTACATATGTTGTTGTGACAACCCTAACGAGAGTGTTTCGCTCAACCTTTCGGAACTTGCGAATGCATGGCGAAAGCTTTTGTTCGCTCCACCTTTGCCGCCTTTCGAAATTTAAATTTTAAAAATATTCTACCGAATTCCGGAACTTTGCAGCTGTTGTGTTGAGGGTGACGTCCTACCGAGAGCTATGACAGACCTATCAGTTGAAACCCAAATTAAACCGAACCAAAAAAAAGACGAGAGCAACAAGAATATCCTTTTTCGAAGTGACAAATCGTAATAAAATCGTGGAAAATTCTTGTGGGAAATTTTGAACATTCCCACGGGAAATTGTCACGGGAACGGGAAAAACGGGAACTCTATTTATATCTGCCGCCAAGCAACAATGCTAATAGCATTGTTGTGTTCCGGTTGGCAGAGATAAGATAGCCAGTCCCCCAAATGTGTTGGGGTTTTCTTGGTCAGTACGCTTCCACCTTCGACCTCATCTTCACTTAACATCAGGTGTGATTGAGGTCAAGTACCAACCCGTTGTGCATAAAAAAAAATATTTATTTCGCGATCGACGCGGACGAAGTCGCCGGCGGAAAGCTTGTAGGTATATATAATTTCCCTGCTATTGAATCGCCCTTGAAAATAAGGTGTCATAAAACGGAGTTTTCATACAACACGCGATTACACGACTTGCTGTTTGTAACAGTTGTTTGGGAGCAACGTCGAGTGGAAGCGACACGGCTAGGGTTGCCAACACCCTGCCTAGGGTTGAGGACAGTCCCACATAACCGTCTCGCCGTCCCCCAGGCGAGCGGTACGTGTCATGCGTTTCCACGCGTCAAAAAAAAAAGGGTTCCCAACACAGATTTGCGGGACAATGATAAAAACCGGGGACCAGCAAAACTTTGGGAAGACATCAAATCAGAAACAGTAAATTGATGGTTTCTTATTAGTATGCATGCATCCAGCGACTTCCCCGAGACCTACATCAGCAGGCGTAGCATATGAGACGGGTGAGAGCGCCGCACGTCGCGTTTAAACGCCTAATCTATGTAACATAGCCGCCATTTTGTAATTTTGTCACGCCTTTTAGCATAAGGCGCGTTCGTGACGACACAGCTATATCACATTTTGTGTGTGACGCTACGCTGGCAGGACGTCCGTCCACGGTCATAATTTATTCAAGGTATGGTGCCCTGCCCACTGCCACTGACTCACTGACTGACTAATCCACTGAGCTATCGGTGACTTTCGTTTTTGTACGGATTTTTTCAATTCTTTCATCCTTAAGCTTATATTATAGTAGCCTATAGGCAAAGACCACGTGTCAGTACCATAAACATCATACTTTATCTACCTGCATCAAGTCATTTATTTCTTTTTCAAAACTGATATAGGTGATAAACAAATATCTTTGCACAAATACACAGACCCACCTAGTTCCACCCTAAGCAACTAATAACGGGACAATTAAAACTGAGGATAATGGTTTTGGGCCAATCTATATGAGGATTTTTGTATATTGTTACAATAGAATAAGTTGTTACCTGTTATTGTCCTGAAAACAAATTGAGTACCGCACACTTACCCGCGGGACGCCTCTTCCAGAGCCCCAAAATTGAAACCGTCGCACGACGGTTGGCGACCCTAACATGACTGCGAGAAAGTTGTAAGAACTCGTTAACAGTGGCGGAAATTCGGACGAGTTATCCGCAACATTATAAGGTATTATTATAGGGTTGTGACAATAAAATAATTCACTACATCAATTACATTTTGCGAAAGAAATTAAACAACTATTTAAACCCATCTGAAAAGTTTGCCCGGCATCCGGAGTTTCGCAATCTGACAATCTACCCACATTGTGAATATAATAAGAATCCATCTGAGAATTTTGTATACATAATTATCAGAATAAATTTTCATACAAAAAGTTCGTAATTATTTTGCTCTGCAGAGCATAGGTCTTCTCAAGTACTCCGTTTAATTAAAAAGTGAAGCTGCCCTCGGCTAAGTGGGCGTGACTTGAGCGGTAACAGATAAAAAACAAAATTATCTTAAGATTGTTCAATAAATAGGTATCTTATAAAAGATGGCTCCATTGCATCGTTACCAATAGATAAGTAAATATATTGTTTAATGAACACGCAAGACGATCGACGTACTATTGTATAAATGTGTGCGTGAGGCACGTATTTACATGCGCGCAAACGTACTTGAGGTGCCTTACTTTCGGCCTTAGTAACGCGGAGTCCTTTTTTTCTGATTCATGATTTTCTTTTCAATATCTTCAATTGAGACAACCCTACAACTTCACACGTGGTTATTAGCCCAAGGCGACTTACAAAGAAGTATGAGAGATTGGATCTAAATAACTGAAAATGGAAAAGCATTTATTTTGAAAGGATATAAAATGATTGGAATCATAGATATTTTTACTTCAAATTAGACTTCATTCACAAGACAAGTCTTTCAGCAAGAATTAGCAAGAAATTCAAGAATGTTGCAACTTGTATTTCGTCAAAAAGAAAAAAAAGTATCTAATAATAAACGCAGACTGAATATCACTGAGCAAGTTGTAAGCACACAATAAATAATAAATGTCTTTGCACATACACACAGCGCCATTATAGTTCCACTACACTAAACAGGTCGTTTCAATAAACATTAAACAGTAATAAATGTAAGGCAACCTGCGGATCGGATTCGAAAATTGACTTCGAAAAAAAATTTAACTTTATACCAACTAATTTTTACTATCGGCAAAATTTGTATGGGGAAGGCTAACATTTCTACCCGACTATCCCAGTAATGATTTCAGGTATATGTGTTACCTCCTGTACTCTAAATAGCTTGACTTATTTTGAAATGCAACATGTGGTTGGGTCTGTTTTGATCTCCAGTGTCATGGATGCATTTTATAGGAAACACGGGCCAGTGTTTCAAATGCAGGTGCTGCAAACTCATAATGAATTTTTAACAATGCGTATTTGCAGCACTTTACTGTCTGACACTTACATAAAATCGGGCCAAGTTGTCCCCACATAGTGTGACACCCCAGGCCAGTATGCGGCCAAGTCATAATCTGTGAATAACACCGTGGCAGTACACGTATGCATTACTAATAGCACTAGATTAAGAAATCACGCTCAGTTCTGAAGAACTGTTCGAGCTAATTACCCGCTGCTCAATTTAACCGATGCACTTCTCGGCGAAAATTAAATTTCCATCCACATCACCTGGATGAGTGGAAGTCTACCACTGTACTTTTCTCAAGAAACTTCTTACCACGTACGACCACCCTGTGGAACGGACTTCCTGCAGCGGTATTCCCGAACGAGTACGACATTGGAACCTTCAAGAAACGAGCCTACACCTTCCTCAAAGGCCGGCAATCTGTGACCCTTTTGGTGTTGCGGGTGTCCATGGGCGGTGGTGATTGCTTTCCATCAGGTGACCCGCATGCTCGTTTGCCGCCTTTCATATAAAAAAAAAGTTGTTAGTTGTCTCGAATATTTTATTTTATAAGTCACCAGGACACCAGAATGCATCCGTCAGATCTCTTGGTTTCAGACATGATATTTGCCAAAATACAATAAAGTAAATAATGCACTTACACGCACGATATTGACATTTAAAAAGATCTCAAGATTGAAATCTATCTTGAATATCAATACTATTTTTTAACAATTTGAATACAGCGTTGTTTCTCAAGTGTCAACTTATCCGAAGTGGTACTGATTCAAAGTCATGTGTCAAAATCCATTTAGTTAAAGTATTTACATAATCAAAAATCGAACAATTTCAAGTCTTTATTTTCATGATCGATGCCACGATGAAGGCAGACTAACAACATGTGCTGTTTTTAAACAATTGACATTTGACATTCAGTTCAGTACAGTACTGGAGCGTCTGTGGCTCAGCGATTAAGACGCGATCAGGAGGTCCGGGTTCGATTTCCAGACAGCAATGTACCAATGAGTTTTTAAATTTAATTTAATTTAATTTAATTTAATTTAATTACTTATGCGCATTTATCTGACTGCTCTTAAACGGCGAAGAAAAACATCGTGAGGAAACCTGCATGCCTGAAAAATAAAAATTAAAAGATTGTGAAGTCCACAACCCGCATTGGCCCATAAGGAGTAGAGAAACACGGACTAGTGTTTCAAAGGCAGGTCCTGCAAACTCGTAATGAATTTTTTACAACGCGTATTTGCAGCACTTTACTGTCTGGCACTTGCATAAGATGGCCAAATTGTCCCCACATAGTGTGACACCCGAGGCCATTGTAAGAGGCCAAGTCAAAATCCGTGAATAACACCGTGGCAGTACATGTATGCATTACTATAACACTAGATTAAGAAATCATGCTCAGTTGTTAGTTGTCCCGGATATTTTCTTTTATAAGTCACCAGAACACCTGAATGCATCCGTCAGGTCTTGGCTTCAGATGTCGACATGCTCGATGGTTGGAGTGTCGACTGCACAGACGCAGAGGACGATGCTCAGCATTTCACAACGTTATCGAATTAGGAATGAAGTAGCATGTAGAAGAAAGAACGTCACCGATAGTCGAGCAGATTAATAAGTTCCAGCGGTGATTCTGTGCCCTGCCCACAGAATTCAAACATCTGATGGGTATTAAGGTTCTGGAGTGGAGACCTTAACTTTGGTGATCAAATGCGAATGCGACTGCGCCACGAGTCCATGGCTTACCACCAAGCAAGCCAAATAGGTGTGAAAGCATGTACTCGTTGGGGATCAAATCCGCAACCGCTCATTATCTTAAGTACATGTAAATTGCCGCATAAATTAATTAAGTGCTGTAATTACAGGTAACCAAGCATTGTTACACCACCTGGTAAAGACAGGTTGATATTTGATACAGAGCTGTTCATAATTAACAATCCCAACCCTAATATGTGAATTATTGCTTTAATACCCGGCTATACTACAAGAAGGGTTATGTTTTTGCGCGTATCTATGTAGATATACGGGATTCTTTATTCCCTTGTAGCACGGCTGGATGGATTTTAATGATGAGGTACCAAGTGTCATAGGATAGGTTACGTCACAAACAGCTAACCACAGCGGCTGCAAGAGTCAAAGATTGTCAAAGAAAAAATATTACTCGAGGAGTACAATATGGGTATCATAATAATTAAGTCGCCAAAATTGGCAAAACAACCACCTCCAGTAAGTACAGACTATGCTCATTTACCTATTAAAATAGAATAAATCATTTCAACTAATAAAATGTCATCGAGTTGTGACAAATGGCGTGGCAGTCGTGTTTTTTGATTTTTTTTTGTTATTTTATTTCAGTAACTTGCAATACTTAGGTAGACATTCAGCATCATATAGATTTTCAGAGCTAACCCAGTCATTTCCGATGACCTTAGAACTTTTGTTATGTTAATCAATTCCCTGCCACTACGTATAACCCGCCGCTGCCTATGGTCACTTCAGCTTACCACTAGGCTATGTCGGGATTTTCGTTCTATGGATTTCTTCATTCCTGATTCCATCTTGTAGTGAAATACCGAGCATATATATATATATATATATACTCGTACTTGACCTCAATCACACCTGATGTTAAGTGAAGATGAGGTCGAAGGTGGAGCGTACTGACCCGGGAAACCCCAACACATTTGGGGGACTGGCTAACTTATCTCTGACAACCGGAACACAACAATGCTATTAACATTGCTGTTTGGCGGCAGATTTAGATAAGATGGTGGTAGCTAGCCAGGCGGATATTTAAAATGCCCTACCACCAACCAAACCAAATACTTAAACATGTACCCCGCTGGGGATCGAACCCGCGACCTCCGAAACTTATACCCAATGTTGTTTACATTGAGCCACGGAGGCGTTTGAATTTTGCTAGCGCACTGTTACAGTGTCATGTCATACATAAAAACCTTAAAGTCTAAAATAAAAATGATTGTCAAACATACAATTACAAATAGCAATAATAAAATATCATTTAGAAATCGGAATTATGTGACCATAGGCCACAAATTATATTGAATATCCTAAATTACGGAGTGTCCTCATTGAATTGAATGTGTTGGATTTAAATATTATTACAGAATATGGCGAATGGCCAGAGCCATTTGTAGGCATGACCGTAAACGCGGCCCTGGCGATCTGCCAACTGCAATATCAGGTTTAAAAGATTTTATTATATTGATTAATAACAGGCATTGAATTGTGGCCTCATAGTTCCCGGCAGAGGAGAATAGGACCAACTTATTTCGTTACTGTCGTCATATCCATCATCATCATCACCCCACACTAGTCCACTGCTGGATCTAAGCCTTTCCAACGAAGCGCCACATAAGCATATCTTCGGCTTTGCTCATCCAATCACCGCTTAACACAGATTGTCACTCCATCTAGTTAGACGCCCCCAACTCTCTCCACTCCCGAACCCATTTGCTCCAACGATAGTCGGTTCTGTGATAGAACCAATAAACGTACTCGCGGATCCTGACGACGATACGACTACGGCATTAGTCGCTCTTCACCGACACTCTGACGATAACACTACATCTCCGATATACTGCTCTCGCCGGCGAGGGCAGTTACGCGTTACACCGCCTCACTATACGCGCTACACGGTCGACACTAGTCGTTTTGGCTATTAAATCACTAACGCACCTCTCTTTTACAAGTCTCTGTTTCCAAATTCTAAATTGTGTGTCGAGGAGTTTCTTGCGTCGTTTCTTCTCTTTGACTACACACATTACGAAGCGATGGTAGTCATGTTAGACTAAAAACTCCCCCATGCAACGCCCTAAGCCGAGGTTCGAGTCCCCGTGAGCACCCTTAGGTGTGGGTTGCAAAACTTTTTCCGTACTGTTGCATACAGTCAAGGTGCACTTCGCGCAACACTCCACAACGCCCGCGCTCGCCCACCCGCCCGGCGACGCTGTAAAAAGCCTGTCGGCTTAACATCTCAAAAAAAAAATCGGTTGATGTTTGTAAAGGTTGGTGAAAAGTTGGTAATAAGAGAGAAATAGATTGTGAGAATAACATCATAAGAGCCAGAAGCGCCTTGCATTAGTAATTGTATAATTGTATAATAATGCTTTCAGGGTGCTTTTGGGGTTATAGTGGCGCGGTAGCGCGTCAGGGATGTTCGCGGAGGCGCTAGTCGACGGTTTTAAAGCGTTAATGCGAAAGCTTGCGTTCAACCACCAACAGCATTCTGAAAGTGTTTGTGGACAGGTGGAGAAATTTTCTCCTATGGAGCTTGGTAAAGAATCATTTAAATGAATGATAATGTAAATTTTTGCCATGTATAGGTATGTTTGTGATATACTAACATAGTCTGTAAGTTAATCTATGGACCTGGTCTGAAATAATTTTAATCAATTCAAATTCAATTCAATTAAAAATTCACACTAAGAAGTTCGATTCTTCATTCATCATCCGAACAGCCAAGGCATGGAACTCCCTTCCGGCGTCAGTGTTTCCTGAATCCTACAACCTTGGGATCTTCAAGAGCAGAGTGAATACGCATTTACTGAGATCGCGTGCTTCATCTTCGACCACATCGTCACTTTCCATCAGGTGAGATTGTGGTCAAACGCGAATCCAGTCAATCATAAAAAAAAATGTGGAACTCGCAAATAACCTGCGTTCGTCCTAGCGATTGCGGCAAATTCTCTCGTGCAAATCTCGACTTGAGAAGAGACCTATAAACGCAAGTGTGTCATCCGAAGTTTGCGGTCAGAACTCTGGTGACTTAAAGCTAAATGATCAAACTTCGTCATGCCACTTCCTGCCTGTCAGTGTACTCCTCATACATAACTGTACCACTCGCGTTGTGTCAATATACATTCAAGTTAATTAAATTGGCAAATTAACTGAAACCTTTATTGACTATCGTGTGCGGACGATAATAAAAATGTTAAGAGTGTTTATCCCAGACAGCATTCCATACAAATTTTCAAGTCTAAATTCTCCGAAATGAATAAACCGATTCTAGTGCAACTTTATACGTTGATCTAAAAAGTTAGTAGTAAACATTCTCGAAATAACGAATCTAAAAGAATATACGTTTCCACCATCTTCACTTAACATCAGGTGTGACTGAGGTTTATCTTTCTTCTTCGCTGGCTATGGTTGACAAACTGACCTTTTCCCTTCTAAAACTAAAGTAGTAATAATACTTCTAGTACTAAGTTGAAGTGACTGTGGGCAGGGCACAAAGCTCATGGGACTGTTATTTATTTATTTATTTAGGATCACCAACAGTTGTTATCCATTTAACAATTAATGTAGCTTGTATTAAATTTAAATGTACAACCTTTTATAGGTGAACACATCATGCAAAAAGCTTTAAAATAAAATAACAGTAAAACAAAAACTTATTAAACTAAATTTACCTCTATTTAGTTTTGATTGGTTGAGCAGTTCCGTGCCAAGTTGCGGTGATAAGGTAGTGAAATAATAAATAGAGAGTATTATATATTATGTATGTTGTTGAGGGAATGTTCAACGTATAAACAATAATATATTAACTAAGTATTGAGGCTACTACTAATAGTTTTGTAAAACCTAGACACAGTGTCGCAGTGAATGTCGATAAGGTCACTGTTGGCATTCAAAATCCTGCACAGGGATTGGGACTGGAGAGCCAGCACCGAGAACTGTTCTGCGCGTTGGTGGATAAAGAGGCGTGATTGGGTTGCGAGGCATTCTGTTTGGCACACGAAATCTGAACTGTGCTAGCAGCTGGGGACAGTCAATAAGGTTTCTAAAAAGTTTGTATAAAAACATCATGTCCATTAAGTCCCTACGAGCTGTTGATTGTAGACTGGAGACCACACACTGGCAGCGTAGGACGTTCATTTGAACGTGACAAGGACGTGAACGGATGACTTAATAGAGGTCGCGGGAAGTCGCTAGATGCAAGCTGCTTCCGACAAGTCGCTCTGGAAAACTATGGAGGAGGTCTATGTTTACCAGTGGGCGTCCTGTAGCTGATGTGGTGAACATATTGGATATGATTGTATAATTTTTAGCTTAACTTGTATTTTTCTGCTATCAAATGGTAAAATTACATTACTGAAATAAATCAATTGCCAAGAGCAGTAGTTAGGTTAGAAGTTGATTGCAGGGTAGCACTTATCCTCTGATACGATCGCCTCCCAAACGGGAATTAGTAGAGTATAAATCCTTAGGGTACAAGTAATTTACTTTTGTGGGCTTTAGGCTCAATGGACACGAAGTCAGATGGTTTTGCTTGAAGGACCAATTAAAAGATAAAAATAGAAGATAATTTTATCATCTTTTAATGAAATATTCGCAGGCATGCAAGTGGCGCAGTCACATTCGCTATTCGTTTTCGATTATCGAAGTTAAGCAATGTCTGACGCGGTCAGATCTTGGATGGGTGACCGACGAGTGTTTTCGTGTTTGGGAGGGTACCTTAAATGGTCGGTTCTGGATGTTTTCAATTGAGGGCAGTCTTGGATAAAGGCATGATGCATGCTTGTATGCATATGATGTTGCATTTCTTTTATTATTTTAGTTTTATGTGTGTAGATTGATTTTGGAAGTATAAAAAGTAAATTATTGTGAACGGATAGTTCATTAAAGTACGTAACTCAAAATTAATTAATCGCATAGCTTATTACGCGAAGGAAGGAGGGTAATGTTTTTCGGGTGTATGTATTTCTATGTAACCTAAACGGCATGACTGATTTTAAAGTGCAAGGTATCGTTAGATTCGTGTTAGTCACCAGAGTGTCAAAGGATACATTTTATACCTCCTCCGTGGCTCAATGTAAATAACATTGGGTTTACGATTCGGAGGTCGCGGGTTCGATCCCCAGCAGGGTACATATTTAGTACTCGGTTTGGTTGGTAGTAGGGCATATCAAATGTCCGCCTGGCTAGCTACCACCATCTTATCTAAATCTGCCGCCAAACAGTAATGTTAATAGCATTGTTGTGTTCCGGTTGTCAGAGATAAGATAGCCAGTCCCCCAAATAAGATGGGGTTTCCGGGTCAGTATGCTACCACCTTCGGCCTCATCTTCACTTAACATCAGGTGTGATTGAGGTCAAGTGCTAATCAGTTGTGATTAAAAAAAAATACCTAGAAAAAAAATCTAAAATGGCGCCGCAAAATATGCTGTCGGGCTTTTTGGTTTTTAAATAATTAAATTGTTATTTTTGAAGAGTTTCTCTTCAATTTCACTGATGAAGGAAAATGCATGAAGCGGAGGATAATGTTGAGATGGATGAGTGGAGTGACAAATAAGGAATCAGTATGTGAGAGGGATAAATTGGCACCCGTGACCGAAAGGTTGAAAGGAAATCGTTTGGTTTGGTATGGACTTGTTATGACGATTTCAAATGTTATTCTTATAACTTACGAAATAAAAACATTTTTGATTTTTTGATTTTTTGATTTTGATTTTATGAGGAGGAAAGAGTGACCTAAAGGTCGCTGGAAGTTTAGCAGTGGACGTCCTGTCGCTGATGAATCTATACCACGTTTCCGGAAAGTAATAAAAGAGATTGCTTTGAGACGGCAACTTGACGGTGTAACTGAGTACCTTATTTAATATTAGTTAATTATGGTATTGCGCCCCCTGTTAAATTATAGCTGTTTGTATTCCTTTATTAGGTACCTGTAATGTGTAGTTTATTTTATGTCTGTCTGACTGTTTTCTGGAATAAGTTAATTATGTACAATATGTGGAGTCGATTATTTTATTTGTTTGTTTTTTTTTTTAATTATTCTATGAGCGCTAACCTCCTACAAAGGTGCCAGCTGAAAATCAGCGCTGTGGCACAGAATTAATATACTCGGTACTATATGGTTCTTGCCACAGCATTATGTTGAGCTGGAACCTATGTCAGCTTGCATTATTATGTTTTAGTTTTAATTTCTCAAAATTTTCATGTACATGCCCATTGTAAGCTGAATAAATGTTTTTCTTTCTTTCTTTCTTTTCTGATATGATGATGATTCTAGAATTTCTTAGTTTATCTTCTTCGACTGCTATGTATAACAAACTGGCCCTTTTCCTTCGCACACTTTTTTTTTATGCACAATGCGTTGGTACTTGACCTCAATCACACCTGATGTTAAGTGGAGATGAGGTCGAAGGTTGAAGCGTACTGACCCGGAAACCCCAACACATTTGGAGGACTGGCTATCTTATCTCTGACAACCGGAGTACAACAATGCTATTAACATTGCTGCTTAGATTTAGATAAGATGGTGGTAGCTAGCCAGGTGGATATTTAAAATGCCCTACCACCAACCAAACCGAATACTTAAACATGTACCCCGCTGCGGATCGAACCCGCGACCTCCGAATCGTAAACCCAATGTTGTTTACATTGAGCCACAGAGGCTGTACACACAGTAAACCCCATTATATACCACTTCATCGAAGTGTACGTGAGTACGCTGGAGTGTTTTCCAATGTAGTGTTTTTTCCCTATACCTTCCTGCCCGTTACGACGCCGAACGTCCATCACGCACTCAAGTGTACGGTTCATCTAGCACTATTTGTACGTGTGTAGGAATAATTCAGCCGTGTGCTCCCGGCTTTACGCTCCAAAGGAAATCGAGTGATTAACACTGTAGTGAAGAGGTAAAGGAAATAATAATTGTACTATAAAAATGGCCAAGTGGAGTCGGGTAATGGGTGTTCTAAATACCGAACTGTAAATTGAAAATTTAGGAAACCGCTGAGAAAACTAATGACTATACCATCCAGGTAAACCAAACCAACTTTGTTATAAAAGCTAAATATATTTTTTTATATATGTACAATATTTATAAACAACTTATCATAATATATACAATTTATTATTAAAAAAAAAATCACAAATAAAAAACTAGCCCCAAGTCTCTGGTTGGTTTAATTTATATAAAATAAAATTAATATTTATAACATTTACATTATATTATGTACAATATTTATAAACAACTTATTATAATATAATACAATTTATTATTAAAAAAAAAAAAAACACAAATAACAAAATAGCCCCAAGTCTCTGGTTGGTTTAATTTATATAAAATAAAATTAATATTTATAACATTTACATTATATTATGTACAATATTTATAAACAACTTATTATAATTGGAATTTCTGTGGAATATTATATTATAGCTGGAAGAAATTTCATTGTAGAAATAAGCAGAACCTGTTGTGTCGTCTCTATTGTGTTGTATCTGTATGTTTTTTTTTTCTTGTGTGCAATAAATGATAAATAAAATAAATAAATAATATAATACAATTTATTATTAATAAAAAAAACAAATAAAAAACTAGCCCCAAGTCTCTGGTTGGTTTAATTTATATAAAATAAAATTAATATTTTTTATATTATGATAATCGCGTCCGTGGCTCGATGTAAACAAAATCGGGTTCACGAATCGCAACGGTTTGGTTGGTGGTAGGGCATTTTAAATGTCCGCCTGGCTAGCTACCGCCATCTTGTTTTTGTAGTGTACCTGTTTGGTGTAGTGGTTAGAAACTCTAACCACTATACCATAAGGTTGCGGGTTCGAATCCCGCTAGGGGAATGTCTGTGTGATGAATACGGACATGTGTACCCGAGTTACGGATGTTTTCATTTATAATAAGTATTTATTTACAAAAAAAAATATGTATGTATGTAGTATATCAAGAATCGGGTATCCACAACACAAGCCTATAGTTACTTTCTGTGTAACTAGATGGCGCTATGTGTATGTCTAAGGATATTGATTTATTTATATTTAGCTCAGTACTGGATGTAAGCCTCTCCCATGGAGCGGTTTGCATCGCTTTCGATGGAAGGATTCGGCCTAATCTAATCGAAGAAACAGCTATATAAGCTGTTAATCTATGGAATTCATTATTTTAGTTTTAGCGTCAGACGGGATGGTCTGCTACTTGCACTGCACATTGAAGGTTTTGATAACACATAGACATGTTCCTACAGAAGTAAATCGGGCTCCTATACAAATATTGGATGAAGTTGATCGAACCAGCTTAATCTAAGAGGATTTGTAGTTTACTAACAGTTTAACTATTGTGCGATTAACTCTATCTTCGGCTAAAGCCGGGTACTCACCAGCAAGTTGTGGCTGTAAGCTTGAGAGCGCACGGAGCAACTTTAGTCGCAGCGACAACTGATGATTAGGAGTTGACGATGACGGCCGATTGGTGTAGTGGATATTGACCCTATCTGTGACCCTGTTGCATGTTCGAATCCCGCGAAGGTACCTACTATCGTTTGTGTGATGAGTACGAACTATTACCGAGTCATGGATGTTTATATAAATATTTATATGTTGATCCTTTATCAAGTAGATATCCATAGACAAGCTTTGCTTAGTTTAGATAGATTGGTGTGTTCGCAATATTTATTGAATCTATTGATGCATACCTAAACGCAAATAGCCGTTGTGTAGCCGTGCAGACATTACTATCTGTCGCGGCAACTAAAGTGGCCAGTACGCCTCCACTGCGCGTCCGCCCAGGACTCCGCCCAGCACACTGGAGGACTGCCCGGCGTGGCTGACCGAGCGTAGAGACCTGGTCGACCGGATCGGACGAGATCTGTCCCCGCCAGCATTAGTCGCGGCTATGCTGATGAGCTTTGTGAATAAGCAATAATGTCAAAAACTTTAATAATAAGATAAAAATGTAACGTTATCAAATGATAATTTTTATCCTACGAAGTAAATATTTTTTTGGAGCTGAGCGCAGTATGCTGGGTTCCACTCCTCTTGCGTTCCTCCAAAATTGCCTTAAAAATGCCATAAATCAACTGAAAAATAACTTTGTATACTCTTTTACGATTTTGCCTATTTGCTTTTCCCTAGTGCACTACTTCACCTTTAGTTAAGTCTGTCCCCACTTAATTAATAAAGTCTTCATTTTTGATGTGAAAACTTTGGGGCAGCTTAAAGCGTATCGCCCTGCGTTTTCCTTAAAAATTTTTTTTGCAAAGGACATTTTACGAAGGACAAGCCTTAAGAGGGTTTATCACATATAACCTTTCAAGTCCAAATTTTTCGAAATGAATAAACCGATTCTAATGAAACTTTATAAGCATAAAGCACGTATAAAGAGTTAAAAATTTGTAGAAAATACAAAGTTAGGGCGATGATAAGTTTTCCATAGTAATAGAAAATATGAAAAATATTCTTTTGATTTTTTTTTAATAACTTTTTAGATCTATGTATCCTGCTTATACGTATAGTTTATATAGTATACTTATTAAACTTAAAGGACTTGAAAGTTTATATGGAATACCGTCTGAGTTAAACTCTCTTAATATTTTATGAACTCTACCACAGCTTCATCTTAAGTAAATTGAAGAGCCTTGAACACCGTCGCAAAGTCGCCTGTCTCTCAGTTTTTACAGGATGCATTTCGGGGAGTGTGTGTTGGAATTACATAATCTTATTCCACCGTCGCCCTTCCATTTTCGGACCACTAGGCGTGGGGAGGGATTCCACCCGTATATAGTTAAAATACCGAACATTCGCACTAATAAGTTCGATTCTTCATTCATCATTCGAACAGCTAAGGCATGGAACTTCCTTCCGGCGTCAGTCTTTCCTGAATCCTACAACCTTGGGATCTTCAAGAGCAGAGTGAATAGGCATTTACTGGGATCGCGTGCTTCATCTGCGACCACATCGTCACTTTCCACGAACAAAAAAAAGTAAAATATTCAAAAATCGACGTTTTCCCTACATTTATCGTGACTCTAATACCTTCGCTTCGCTAGATGTGTCCCAGATGTATTCCGGGACATAAAACATCTCCAGCGGGACGGTCCGTCCCGACTTCTACGCTTCTCGACGTCTCGGTTTTACTAGTCCTTTTATGTTAGTGCTTAAATTCTAGATAAGTAAGTACTACTTTTTGAAACTTGGATAGGTTTTTTATTACCTTTGTATAGAAGGAATTTTAAGATAAGAACAGATTCCTATTAACCTGCGCGCATCCTAGATAATATCTAATATACCGAGAGCGTATATTCGTCCTGTCGGGAGGTTTTTATAAATACATGACTGATTGAAAATTTCGAAAACCTTGTAAAGACAATTTGTTTAGGTATTATCATCTGATGAGTTTTTTTACCGTAAGAAAAAAAATACATATATTAGTTAAGTGAAATTGAAGGTATTGGCATAGGTAGTTTAATTTTTTTTTTTCAAATCTATCATCCATTCACGCACCGGCCGGAGATTGATATGTGATTGGCGGGATTCCTATATCATGCCAAATTTAATTGGAACTCGTATGTTGTCCAAGTTAAAAGCGACCGGCAAATAGCACAACTTTTATATTCAATGATGATTTTGAGGAAAAAACATAAAGTTAAACTACCTTTGCCAATACCTTCTATTTGACTTAGCTAATATGGCCTATTTTTTTTCCTTTTTTTTTTTTTTTTTATGATTGACTGGATTCGCGTTTGACCACAATCTCACCTGATGGAAAGTGACGATGTGGTCGGAGATGAAGCACGCGATTATTTACAAAGAAAAAATCATCAAGAATCGGGTACCTACAACACAAGCCTATAGTTACTTTCTGTGGAACTAGATGGCGCTATGTGTATGTCTAAGGATAAGGATTTCCGGGTCGGTACGCATCCACGTTCCACCTCATCTACACTTAACATCAGGTGTGATTGAGGTCAAGTACCAACCCGTTGTGCATAAAAAAAAACTAAAACCATAAAAGCCATGTGAAAGCAATAAATTGATTTATTGAAAGTGAAAATAAAACTACATAAAGAAAACTGAGAAAGGAATCTATTTCTGTTGGGATTCTAGGGGACCGGTAAAACTTGTCTGCTATTATAAAGGCTTCAGACACCTGCCTAGATAATAAGAGGTCAAAAACCCGGATGTATACTGTAAATTCATCGCCTGTCCAAAAGTATAAACTTTACATTTAAAAAAGTACCGATGATAATAACCCGTAAGTTTTAAAACGGAACGTGGAAAAAAAAAATTTTTTTAGTCTGTATATCTTACTCATATAAAGAATAATTTTCATCAGACAAAACCCATCAAAATAAAGAACGAAGGCGCTATTTTTAGAAAGCGAAAATAGGACCCTAACTCGCGAAAATGACTGGTTTATCGCGTCGATCTAAATGGCACATATTTTAGGGTAGCTCAAAGCGATAGGTCGATATCAGTCTGGCTGGGCAGAAATTGTTCCATTTACATGAATAGTTTGTGTAACCTTTGAACCTGGGGTCGCACCTACGCCACCAAAAATGATATTTTATTTGGTGTAACAGTTTTCTTTACCATCGTGACATTGAAGGATAATAATATATTTTACACCACAGCTCCAAAGAGGAGGGTTATGTTTTTTGAGTGTATGGATGTACGAGTGTGTATAATATGCTACAAGAGGTAACATAGATATCTGTAGATATCTATGTTACCTCTTGTAGCCTAAACGGCTCTACTGATTTTCAAGTGAAAGATGTCGTTCGATTCGTCTTGATCCCTAGCCGAGTCCCGCTGGTACCGATCGGTACCACCTAATAGCGCATACTGACAAGCCCCGCTGGTACCGACTACCAGTAGACCCGACCCAACTTTGAATTATCAACTCGTGCCGCTCTCAAGTAGGTACTCTGTAATCAACAGGTTATTATTTGTTTAGTAATAATACCTGACCTGATTTGTTTATAGTTATGCGGCTCTGTTATTCAAAAGGCCAAAACAGTTTACAGAAAGAGATTAGACGCAATAGAACGTGAACCAGATGTGTTTATCTGAGACCGTGTAATTTGATCCCTTTGAGTGCGTACGGGAGGGGGGTCTGGGGATGTGGTGACGTAATCAGCCAAGGACCTTACATGCTAGAGTATCATAGT